>JAOWCC010000577.1:182953789-183353914 GCA_030867875.1 Actinernus sp. WN-2022
GCTCTTGAAAGATATCTCGTGGCGTCAACGTGAAGAACTGATCCTTCGCTACGTAGATCTTGAGTGTTCGTAGGATAGGGACTATGTCTTTTGGGTCGTCCCCCCATGGAACGGCTGGAACTGGATACTTCTCTTTTGTCTTTCTGAATGGAGATGGGAAATCTCCCTGCAATGCATCATCGATACGTTTTTGAGTGACTGCAGGTAGCTTGTAGACATCGTCGCCGTAAACGTTGTGGCTAGTATCTCCATCTTGAAATACGATGCTCGTTGAATATTTGCCTGGACCATCTATGTCTGTAGAGGCATGAAACTGGCGAAAATCCGCTTGTGGGTATTTTTTCTTGAACTTCGCTAATAGATTGGCATTCAGTTTTGCGATCCTGGTTTTTTCATCGGCAAGGAGGGATGTCTGCTCAGCTTTCGAAAGCCTTGGACCACCCCTGGCAATCTCCGCCATGTCCTCAGCAGATAGATCATCATCTTCGTCTGGTAAAACTAGAGGCATCGTAACTATTGAAGTTATTGCAAGTATGACATATAAAGTTTATGCCTTTAATATACGATGGTGATTCTAAATGTCACCACCACATCGTCTAACCATACGGTCTACTTCGACGATCCAATTCTTATACAGAATATTTCGATAGTTGAGGTCACTTTTGAGAATAGCTGGTGGAACCTAGAAACGGAGGCTACGTTCGAGTGGGATACCGGAGGTGTAGGGTTCCCATACAAAATCTATCCGGGGTCTCATAATATACGTACACTCAAGCCCTTCTTCAATGAAGCTATGTCGAATAAAGTCGTAAGCTTTATAAATAGAGGTAGTAAGAGGGATTGGATCCTAAAGGTTCAGAAAACAATCAAGCTCAGTAAGAATCTCTGCGAACTATTGGGTATCGAAGGAAATGAAGATGCGGGGGAAAACGTATCGCTAAAAATTGGACACTATGATCTGGTGATCAAAGATATCAACACAATGTATGTATACTGCGATGTGGTAGATTCCAATTTCTCGCTACTAGAGGGAAAGCGATCGAATGTACTGGCTAGCTTTAACGTACGAGGCAGCTGGTTTGACACAAATACGTATTCTACGACGCCCCCACTACCTGTCCGAGCTCTAGGTACAACGCGAAACAGCCTTCGTCTGACGATTCGTGATGAGAAAGGCAACGTGGTAGACTTCCGTGGTCGACCCCTACGATACGTATTGAAGATTGAGTAAGTCATACGTATAATATGCGATGGCAAGCGATTCGATTCAAACAATTCCAACGGCGCCGATCTATCCCAATCTACGTTCATCTGAAACTGTTTTGTCTGGAGATAGCTTTCGACTACAAAAAGTATGTGACACACTTGCTGAACTCGAACGGCAGGCAAAGCACTACGAAGTCGTTCGTAAGAAATATGCCCGAGCGCGTGGCATCGTTCACGGGGTTGCTGTGGCCACAGGTAGCTTGAGTGGTGCGTTATCCGCTATGGCGTTGGGCTTGACGTTTACGGGGATCGGGATACCTGTGGGTATTTCATTAGGAAGTATTGGGTTCGTTTGTGCCGTCATTTCGGCCTCGATGTCTATTGCAAGTAAGAAACTTGGTATTCGCGTCTCGAAGCATGAAAAAACCGTTATGTTGGCAAAGGCTAAGGCCAATTCCGTGGAAGTCAAAGTCTCAAAGGCTCTAGCCGATGGTAATATTTCAGAAGCCGAGTTCGGAAGTGTTATCGATGAAAGATCGAAATACGAATCACTCAAGCTCGAAATACGACAAAAAAATAGGCAAGAAAGAGGGTCAAAAAACGTAGAAGAACTTCGCTCGGAGATCCGAAAGGAAATGAGAGCGAAACTTGGCAGCCTAGTGGGATAAGAATCAACATCTCCTATGAAAGAAACCATCACGGAGCCTATTTTAACTTCACTAAGAAAATCGTATAAATTACTGCGCTAAGAACAGATGCTCTTAGTTCGTATAAATTACCGTGTTGTTTTGGTTCGTATGTAGATTTTTGTCTAGTCACGTCAAACTATGTCACGGGCCGCAGGTGAAATAAAAATTGTCTGAGTCGTACGTAAATTTTAGGGTCGCCAAACTTTTTCGCATGCCTTAGCGCCCCAGTTTCACTCGTTCAAGCAAAATCGGGGCGCTCAGGAATTTTAGGGGGAACTCAGGAATGTATGTATTCATCCCCCTTGGCTTACGCAATGGACGTGGTTCGTATGTAGATTTCTACCAACCATAATTAACATACGGCAGCTGCTCTGCCAAACGTAAATACGACTTCCGCTCTCAAAGGACTTTTAGTTATTTAGGGTTAGGTTGAAATCAAAAAAGCATTTAGAAATGAACTAGTACAAGGTATACATCGCGCGATGCCTGAGACGATAACTTGTAGTTGGTTAATGCGAGGCAAGGACACGAAATGTATAAGGAAGATTTCGAAGGTGTCAGAATATTGTGCTCAACACGACTATCAGATACGAAGAGGAGCCACTCCATTCGGTCCATGTTCTAAATGCGGTCGTGGTTGTCGAACTAGTTACGGACTTTGTACGACGTGTGGTGCACGACGCCAACGTGAACTTAGTAAAGAGAAACGCAGAATCAAGAATCGCTTCTCGAAAGTACTGGCAGAATTGAAGAATCGTAAGACTCATGGAAACGTAGAGGGCTCGCTAAGGGTTTCAAATGGCAGTAAAAAAAAAAGAAAAAAAAAAGAATGAAGAGAGACGAAATGACAGTTTCTCTTCATTCTTTTTTTTTGCCTCGTTCATGGTCTACGAAGAGTTTACCGAGGGGACCCATCTTAATCGTGGATCGCTTATTTTTGCCTCGAAGAGTCATTTACACATTTTACCGAGGAGACCCATCTTAATCGTGGATCGCTTATTTTTACCTCGAAGAGTCATTTACACATTTTACCGAGGGGACCCATCTTAATCGTGGATCGCTTATTTTTACCTCGAAGAGTCATTTACACATTTTACCGAGGGGACCCATCTTAATCGTGGATCGCTTATTTTTACCTCGAAGAGTCATTTACGCCTTTTACCGAGGGGACCCATCTTAATCGTGGATCGCTTATTTTTTTGCCTCGAAGAGTCATTTGCACATTTTACCACCTCCCACCACTACGACTATACGAACAGAGATCGCTTCAGGAGAGCCCACACGTTTTTGGTAGGCATCAATCGCGAAAACGTAGAAAAGGTATTCTCTTCGATTGACAAGTCCCTTTCCAAGATAACGATCATAAGTCACCATGACGAAGTCGGCGTCCTCAAGTTCATATTCAAGGATTGCCACGAACGGAGCTCGCTTCAGGATAGCTTAGCGTTAGAGAAGCAATGCGACGCCGTGGCGTCGAGAGATGAGAAGCGGGTATGCGAAGTCCAACGAAGCGAAAAGAAACAAATCAGGCATGGCGGGCGAAGCAACACACAATCGGTGTCGACATACTATACATGTGCGGCTTTCTCTAATATGGGTATCGAAATGCAATAATGTTGGCAACGAATGGAAAAATGACAACATTTCCAGCCTTATTTTTTTTCTTGTTCATGGTCTAAGAAATCAAAAATGGATAAATAGATCAAAGAATGTTATCGCTGTAAGACAGCATTTCAACCAATTATGCTTCCAGTAGTATATGTGGAGGAAAATCGATGCCACTTTTTTGTTAACGTAGGGGAGGCCTGAGGTCTGAACGAAGGCCTCCACTACGTTAACAAAAAAAGTGGTATCATTTTAACTCCACATATACTACTTCGGAAGTTCTCAGGAAGACCCTAAGACTATTGAAGATTTTTCGAAGCAGGTTGCAGAGGCGTGCACCAAGGGAACACAGGAAGAAGTGAATGAAGCGAATGCTGAATTGAAGAGAGTTATCGAGTCACAGCGTATCATAGATAAGCTGACCGAATTTGATGCTGTTCACGAGAAACACCCGATCTTCAAGGTGACGAGGCAGTATATGCGCATCGTTATGGAGATGTTGGAGTTTATACGAGCAGTGAGAACCGGAGACTGGGAGCTGCACCTTAAAGCACTAGATATGTTTACTAAATATTTCTTCGCCCACGATCATTTGAACTATGATCGGATGATCCCACTCTATCTCGCAGAGATGCAGTTACTTGCGACATCTGACCCTGAGATCTATGCTGAAGTTGTGCAGGGGAACTGGGTGGTAAATAAGAACGCTAATGTTCCGTTTTGCGCAGTAGGTGCAGATAATGGCCTTGAGAATATCAATCGCTCGATGAAAGTCATTGGAGGATTAGTAGGGATCACTCTCAATCCAAATGCTCGAACCAAGTTCTTCCTAATCGCCCCAGAACTCTCCAAACTTGCTGAACAAGCCAAGGATATGGCGGGTGTCTCCTCAAAACCTCAGGCACGGCATCACAATCTGGTAACAGCAGTTCTCACTCGCGAAGAAAAGAGTGTAGAGTCACTACTGGCGACGATTCAACGCTTTACCAATCCATTCTTGGAGGAATTGGAGAGCTATTCAACCTTGTCACGAAAGTCGTCATGCCCGAAAAGGTAAAAGAGGACCTGTGTAATCAGAGAACCATCGGACAGACACTATATACAACGTTTGTCAAAGAGCGCACACAGTCAGGAAAGACAAATCTCTGGTCACCGATGAAGTAAAGGAAGCTTTCGACATGGAAGAGCAATGCAAAGTAGTGAAAGTGATGACGAAGGACAAGAAAGTTGAACTCAGAGAGGACAGGTCGCTGTTTGCGCGAATGATGATGGTGTATAAAAGCCGTCCAGAGATTAACATCAAGGAGACGGTTGGACAGTACGAGTTCTGCTTAGTCCTGCGATCGCTTTTTGCCGCAGACCGATCGATGCTTCACTGTTCTTGCAAAAGTGCACTACTAGCTATTCTTGAGAAGGTCCAAGGCGGAATACCTCGTCAAAATGTAAACGAAGAGAATATCCCTCGAATGGGCAACGCACAGATGACTGTAGACATCGTAGACGGCATGGCTGAGCTACAGTCCCTGGATAAGCCTGACTGGATCAAGAACTGCTTCCAACTGGCTGAGCACTTCAACAACCGAATTGACGAGAAGTACAGACAAAATAGCGAGCTGCAGTTGATTTTCGACCGATATGACGTGCCAATGTCTTTGAAATCAGCGACTAGGGTAAAATGGCAAGGTGGTCATGATCCTGTGTTCTGTCATATCACTGACTCTACACACATCGCCAAAGTGCCAATGAAGAGGCTGTTATCAGACACTAGAACCAAGATGGATCTGACGGTGCATCTAGCAGAGAAGGCCATCAATGCAATGAGACAACAGGGCAGGAGATTAGTGGTAGCATGGGGTAGTGAATGTCAAGCAACCCACAAAGATGTGACACATCTTCAGAGCAGCCAGGAAGAGGCAGACACCAAGATCTTGCTCCACGCCTTTGATGCTACAGCAGCTGGCGCAACGGAAATACGCATTTTTTAAATTTATTTTTTAATCATATTTTTATTTCACCAAGATAAAGTACATTTTTTTTTACATCGTTTTTACAAACGAGGCTTACACACATATTACAAACACTAATTACATTTTAGGAGGAAAACGGAGCATATCTATAGTTGTTATTTTTTTATTTAAATTAATTTGGGAGCTATTTTCCCCCATTTTTTTAGATTTATGGCAATTTTGTCATTTTTTTCAGCTATAGATTTTTAATAATAATAATAAGCTTCTATAGCGCAAATACGATACCGTTCTTTGCGCTTTACAATATTATGAATAAATATAATAATTTACACTAATAATTAAAAATTTGTGACTAAGATAAGTAAAAATCTAATAATAAGAAAGGTAATGAGTAATATGTAATTTTTCAATGTCATGGTAGTATTTCATTTTCGTTATAAATTCATCTAAGGTGGGGCTTTTTCTATTTGGTCTAGCCTTACATAACATAAGTTTATAAATATAGATAATAAGATTAACTAAAGTAGTTTCTTTTCCTCGGTCGACTCCTAGTATAACATTACAGGCATTTATAGGAGGCAAGTTAACGTTACAGGTAGAGAGCCAAATTTCCAAACTAGAGTAATATTTTATTGAAAAAGGGCATTGAACAAAAAAATTAACCATAGTTTCTTCTTCTAGCTGACAGAACGAACAGCAAGGACTATCGACCAGGTGAAATCTATAAAAATCTTTGTTTAGATAAAGGCAGTTATTTAGTAGTCTATATTGGAAACTTCTAAGGTATGATTCGATTGTAGTCTTATGGATGCGTGTATACACTGATTTCCAATCAACAACTTTAACCTTTAATCTACATTTCAACTTAGATTGAGAGGTTGGTGTTTCAGCTTTTGAAGAAATTAAAATATTGTATATTGTCTTATTTTTTAATTGCTCTATCTTATAAGGGGTACCCCTTAAGTGTATTAAGTCCGATTGCATTTCGTTAGTGTTAAAAGGGTGAGATGAATTCAACATTGACTTCCATTTTTGAGGGATTGCATGGATGATTCCCAACCACCCAAATAAATCATCTTCAGTAAGACCAAAGTCTTGAGCCTTTTCCCAGCTAAAGCCCTTTTCCGTGTCCCACAGGTCGTTCACTCGCATCACCTTCTTTTCTGTATTTTTTTTTTAAATATTTCGTATCTAAAGAAATGTATTTATTGTTCCATACTGGTTGTCTTAAAACACTTAATGGATCATCTTCGATTGGATCTACACTTATTTCAGCCCAAAATCTCAACATGTTTTTATAAAATATTGGTATATCCACTGGAATTTTAGAAACGTCAAAATTCTCATTCACACACTTAACACCTCCTAACTGTTTAAAGTAGGAGTTAGGGAAAATATACCAGCTTTTTTCTATAGCAGGGGACATTTTCAAGTTGATAACCAAATGTACATAGTGGGCCTTAATGCAGGTATCAAGGTCCGGTAATTTCAATCCTCCATCTTCGTAAGTGTTTAAGAGAGTTTGATACCTTATTTAATTTTTTTTCCCACACCATATATAATTGAGTACTTCTTTTTCCACCTTTTGTATAAATTCTGTTGGAGCACACAATTTTGAACAAACATAGAGAAGTTTGGAGAGTGCCAAAGATCTAACAATTTGAACTCTACCAAACAGAGTAAGGCGGCGTGTTCTCCAAATTGCAAGTGTTGCCTTAAAGTTCTCAAAAACTTGCTCAAAATTTTTCTGCTTGTTTAGATTTTTGTCTAAAGAAAAATATATCCCTAGGATTTTTATTCCCTCTTTAGTCAAATCAATAAAATTACCATTAAAAGAATGCTTTTCATCTACAATCTCTTTACCCATCCATCCTGCCTCGGATTTTTCCATGTTAATTTTTAATGAAGAAAATACTTGAAATTCCTCTAACAGATCTAACACAGAGCTTAAAGATTTAGCGTTACGCAGCAAAAAAGTAGTGTCGTCAGCAAATAATAGAACCTTTTTTTCCACATTGTCAACTTCAACACCTTCTATTATTGAAGAGGAACGCACCATTTGCGCCATGATTTCAATTACTAAAATAAATAGAAAAGGAGAAATTGGGTCTCCCTGTCTTGTTCCTCTGGATGTATTAAAATCATTTAACGGAAAATAGATGTACGTTAAAAAAAATTTTCTGACAGAAATAACAGTTTAAACTAAATATAATTATACCATAATACTAATATCAACTTCCTTAAATTTGTTAAGTGGATGGTTGTCGTATCACGTGATCGATGACGTCATACTTATATAAAATCGTTTAAGTGAAATGCGGCTCCGACGATAACATATGGAAATAAAGTAACCCTGCTAAAACATTACTCCTCCCACACTATTTCAGACCACAGTTAGAAAACACGACTATCATGTAAAGATAAGGAGATATTAAGGGTACAAAAAGTCACGTGACCTATTTTGCATTTGTTCGCCTTGATTACTCCTTAACGAAACATTGTAGTCATCTTTTCTAAGCTGATTTAGGTAAAAGGCTTCAACCTTAACTAAACATATCCACTCATCCTCCTAGCTGTTTTAAACTCGGAGCCGCATTTTTGATTTACTGATTTCGTGTTCTAAGTCACGTGACAGACCACGTGACACGTCTTACTACACACAAACCACTTAAGGTAGTCAAGAATGGCGATATCTATTATCGTGAGAAACTTGGCGTACTTACCATACTCGGCTGTGCTGAAATAAGGAAAAAGGTTTTTACCCGAAATTTGACCCCTGAACCAGGCCTTAACATGCTTGAGTATCGAACAGTAACGTTTTTATACTTTTGATGAAGAACGAACCAAACCCAAATTGCTTCAGAGTGGCAAATATAAAATTATGTTCTATACTATCGAAGGCTTTTTCAAAATCTGCTGCAAATAATAGGAAAGTTAAATTTTTGTGTGAATAAAATTATATTGTATCTTCCAAAAAACGAATCGGATCTTCTATATTCCTTGATTTCACAAATGCAGCTTGGTCAGGGTGAATAAGCTTTGGAATGACTTTAATCAGCCTATCACCTAAAACCTTACTGCAGATTTTGGCGTCTACATTAATAAGGCTGATCGGACGCCAAGACTTCAAATACCTACAGTCTTTATCTGTTTTCTCTAAAAGAGTAATCACGGCTTGTCTTTGTGTAACCGTCAATGATCCATTTTCAAAACAATGATTTATACATGATACAAGTTCTTTACCCAGTACTGACCAGAAAGTTACATAAAACTCTTTACTTAGACCGTCATTTCCGGGAGTTTTCATGTTACCCATTTGTTGCAGGCTTTTGAAGCATTCATTAATTGTTAGATTTCCTTCACAGCTTTGCCTTTCATTTTCTTCTAGCTTTTGTAGATTGACTTTAGAAATAAAATTGAAACATTCCTCTTCTGTTTTCTTATTTTTAGAGCTAAATAAGTTTTTGTAGAAATCATGAATCTCCCTATTTATTTTTAAAGGGTCAGTTATTTCTTTATTATTACTTTGAATAAGTTTCCTGACATGTGTTTTACTTTTATTTCGTTTTTCCAATGAAAGAAAATACTTGTTACTTTTTTCTCCAAATTCATACCCGTTTACTTTTGATCGCACTATTTGCCCTTCTGTTATATAATCATATGTTTTTTTCAGTTTTAATGTAACGTCATTATGTTCCTTCACTAACTCTTCCTTTTTATGCCATTCGTTAATCGTTTCAATTTGTTTTATTTTATTTTCTAAAGATTGTAAATTTAATTTAAATGTTTTCGCTTTGGCCTTCGAGAACTGTATTGTAAATTTCCTAATTTCATACTTAAGTATTTCCCAGCGTATCTGAGGGTCTAAGTGTTTCCTCGTTTGAAAATTGCTTTAGCACTTCCAATATTTTCTCATTTATTTCTTTTACATAATTTAGGTCTTTACTTAATGCATTGTTAAATTTCCAAAAGGACGGGCCTCTTTTACCAACATCAAAGGCTGAGATATTTAAAATCAGCCCCGAATGGTCAGTAGCAGGTGCTGGTATAACATCGGTGTTCTCAATTATAGGTTGCAGGCTATCGGATATAAAGAAATAATCTAAACGTCTATGAAGTGTTTCATGTCTGGAGCTTTTGGTGCCTTGTGCCTTACCTCTCCAAGTAAATCTTTTTAACTGTGGATTTCTTAATCTCCATATATCCACCAAGTCAAGTTCAGACTTTATTGCCTCAATTTCCTCTACCGAGCCTAATTTTATTGATGGATTCCCACCTACCGATTCTAGATCTAAATCAAAAATTACATTAAAGTCACCACCCCATATTATATTTGTCTCGGGAGGACATTCAAAAGTATTGATTTGACCACAGGCCGCCCAAGTTCTGACTGTGTAACAAGGTTTGTATGGGAGTTCTTCCGATAACTCAGAATAATAACATAAATCTCCTGTAATACAAGGTAAATAAAGGAAGAAGACTTACTTGAAGTTGTTTTGTCGTCCTATGTGTATTTCAGGTCGCTAGAACGGTGTTTCATGGAATTCTTGAGTCATACGTTTCACCCCCTCTTCCAGAGGGGAAGGCTGAACACTCGATACAACCACGGCCTTCGCTCGAGGACGAATTTTACACAAAATATCAATCCCATCGGCGTTTACTCGGCCGCGGTACAATCCAAGGACATCAATTATCCCTCAGAAGTCCCCAGGCTTGATAACTCCTTTCCAAACCCGTTAGATTTGAACGATTTTGAAGCAATTCGTGCAGTTTCAAACGGCCGACTAACCGTGTATTTCATAGCATGGTGATTCTTGACAACGCGTTTTGGTAACCAACAACAACTTTATTTTACCCTATTACTTACATATAGTATTTAGAAGAAGAAAAAAGAAATTGGAATATTTAAAGGGTACTGGCACCCTGAAATAACTAGAAAGCTAAAAATGCCAGGGAGCCAGTTTACATGGCTGAATTAAATTACTAGGTCGGAGAAATAAAAAACACACACATAGATACACACAGAAAATTCTACCAATTTAGTCTATTATTTTATACCATAAATATTATAGATACATATATTTGGGAGGAGGAAACCAGTCTTGTTATCTTAAAAATCAGTAGTTGCTATTAATATTTAAAATGTTTGAACTAAGCTAATATTTGCTTAGAAATTCGTTCTTTAGTTTTTGCTTAAACTGTCGAATTGGGTAACCAGGCGTTTGGGTAACCAGGCCGTTACAAATTATTTATTTCCCTGAGAGGGACATATCAAATTCATTTGACACTTTCTAGTCACCGGCGCTGTCCAGTGGTCTCGTTGGAGGGGAGGGAGGGATTAGAAAGTGTCAAATGAATTTGATATGTCCCTCTCAGGGAAAGAAATAATTTGTAACGGCCTGGTTACCCAAACGCCTGGTTACCAAAACGCGTTGTCAAGAATCACCATGCTATGAAATACACGGTTAGTCGGCCGTTTGAAACTGCACGAATTGCTTCAAAATCGTTCAAATCTAACGGGTTTGGAAAGGAGTTATCAAGCCTGGGGACTTCTGAGGGATAATTGATGTCCTTGGATTGTACCGCGGCCGAGTAAACGCCGATGGGATTGATATTTTGTGTAAAATTCGTCCTCGAGCGAAGGCCGTGGTTGTATCGAGTGTTCAGCCTTCCCCTCTGGTAGAGGGGGTGAAACGTATGACTCAAGAATTCCATGAAACACCGTTCTAGCGACCTGAAATACACATAGGACGACAAAACAACTTCAAGTAAGTCTTCTTCCTTTATTTACCTTGTATTACAGGAGATTTATGTTATTATTCTGAGTTATCGGAAGAACTCCCATGCATACAAACCTTGTTACACAGTCAGAACTTGGGCGGCCTGTGATTTGACTAAAGAGATTTTAAAAATAAGCGATTTGAATCTTTTCAGAATTTGGCGCAACAACAACAACAACAACAACACTTTATTAATACTCTACAAAAAATTACATAAGTGGGTAAAAGAGAAACTAGTAATAAAAGTTAGAGTAAGCGCTACTTAGAATAACCTAAGGGCTAATCGAGCTAAGTAGCGTCACTGCAAAGTTACATTTGAAGGTAGATATTTGGTCAGAGGGCAAGAGTAAATGCTAACTGCTAATATGATGGTGAAAAAATATATATATACACATACATACATATACATACATACACACATTTATACACATACATACAAATAAAGATGGGCTATATATTACATGCTTACAATAATATATATAATGATAAGAACAATAATTAATAAATAGGAAAAGATATACACAAAGCTAGAATGAAGTATGGACATAAGCTAAGTACATCAAATACTCATCGACGCTAATAAAGCTTTAAAAGGGATTCTGTAAGGAGGCTTTTAAAGCAACTCCGACTTTTTGATTTCAGATTTTCATCGATTGAGTTCCAAACTTTGACACCTATGTAGCGGATATTAAACTTGCCCTAATTTGTTCTTATTTTGGGAAGGTAGAAGGACTTTCTACTAGCTAGTCTGGTATTATATTGATGTACTCTGCTTACCCTTGTAAAGAAAAAATTAAATGCAGATGGCAATCTGCTGGTATAAAAATCATACATAAATAAGGCATTGTGAATGAAAACCAGGTCAGAAAATGTTAGCATGCCTAAGCTTTTGAAAAGGGGACTCGAGTGTTCATTATACCCAGAGAAAGTTATTATTCTAACTGCTTTTTTCTGAAGCGTGACAAGTGGCTTAAGAGAAGAGGGGTATGTATTACCCCAAGTAGTTAGAACGTAAGTTAAAAATGGGAAAATTAAGGTATAATAGAGTTGGGTTAAAATTAAAGTGCTCACAAAGTAACGAATCTTCGAAAGAATGCCTATACATCGTTTGATTTTTTTGGAAATATATAAGATATGGTATTTCCAACTTAAATTTGAATCAATAAAAATACCTAGATATTTAATACATTTTTCTTGTTTAATTTGCTTGTTATTAATATGTAACTTAATCGTGTAGTGTGAAATCTTTTGAGGGGGATGAAATATAATAAAGTTAGTCTTGCCAATATTTAAAGAAAGCTTATTTGCAGAGAGCCAGTTATACACTTTTCCTAGGTTTTCATTGATTGAAGATTCTAAAGTAGACAAGCTGTTATTAGAATAGAATAAATTAGTATCATCAGCAAATATATGAAAATCAAATAAACTACAGCAATTATTAAAGTCATTTATATACAGGAGAAAAAGAAGAGGCCCAAGTACTGAGCCTTGTGGAACACCATGTGTAATAACTGTATCCTCAGATCTCATATTTCCAATTGACACAAATTGACGTCTATTTTTCAAATAGGAAACAAACCAATCATTTATAATGCCGCGGATGCCATAGTGGCTTAGTTTGGTAATTAATATATTATGATCTACCGTATCAAATGCTTTTGAGAAGTCTAAAAAAATTCCACACGAGTACAAGCCCTCCTCTATTGCTCTTTGTATTTTATCAGTTATAAGTAAGGTTGCATGTGAAGTGGAGTGTTTTTCGCGGAAACCAAATTGCTTATCGTAGAGAATATTATATTTATCAATAAAGGCAAATAGTCTTTTGAACATTAATTTTTCCATAATCTTGTTGAAAATAGAAAGGAGAGAAATGGGTCGGTAATTATTTAGATCTATGATGGAGTCCTTTTTATATATGGGAATAACATTGGCTATTTTAAATTGATCTGGGACAATGCCACTAGAGAAAGAATGGTTATAAATTATTTCTAAAGGAGTTGATAAACAGGTCTTAAGAAGTTTTAATAGTCTAGTAGGAATACTATTTGGGCCTGTTGCTTTTGATGATTTGAGTTCAGAGATCTCTTCTTCAATTTCCTTAGCAGTAACTGGATACAGGTAAAAACTATTGGATTGTGAGGGACCCATAAAGTCTTGAGGGACTGTATTAGTGTTAGGGATTTCATTTGCTAACTTTTTTCCAATATTAGAAAAATATTTATTAAATGCAGACGCTATGGCTACAGGATCTTTTATAGTATGGTTATTTAGTAAAATCTTAGATGGTGGAATAAAACATTTTGGTTTAAGGGTAATAAGTTCTTTAATGCCAGACCAAGTATTCTTCATATTCTTGCTGTTTGTCATGAAATAATTATCATAATATGTTCTTTTACTAATTCTAAGGAGGTGGTTTAGCTTGTTGCGATAGCATTTATATTTGGTCTGATAGTATGAATTCCTAGTACTAATATATTTCTTAAATAGCTTATCTTTAATTTTAATAGATGTCTTAATTCCACAGGTTATCCATGGCTTAGACATGCATTAGGAGTTAATTAAAAGGAAACTTGAGCCTTGTATCTCTACTAACATTATAACAAAGCGACCATTTTCATCAATGCGCTTTTGGCATATTTTATAATCTAGATTTTGGCCTAGTAAAATTGCAACACCTCTACTGTTTGAAGAGCCGTGAGACATGACAAACTCACCTTTATATAACTTCTGCCATTTCTGCTCAATATCAGGTGTTGAGTGAGATTCCTGGATGAATGTTATTCCATTATTGCCACCGTGTTTTTTTGACCAGTTTAACATTTTCCGCATCTTTTTTTGTTCCCTTAGTCCCCTGACATTAAGCGATAGTAGATTGAAATGTAGGTCACTGGGGACTCCCTTGAAATATATTCAAATTACGAACTTGATGCGCCTTTTTCCTCCTGAATACATTAAAACAATACAACGTAAACAAAATCAGAACAGAGATTAACATTTTACCCGTGAACTGTAAACCGTTTTTTCCCGTTACTTTTTCTTTACTGCCATCACAGAATAATAATAATAGGAAAGAAATGTTCATTACTGTTCCAAGAATACGGTTAAAACCTCAGAGGGCACCGTCCGTCCCGAAACAGCTACCTTAGTCCGGCATTTATCTGCTTTCATTTACTTAATTAGTATAGTTCCTCCATATCTGCTTCCTTGGAAATAATTTTTTGCCTGCCCCCTTTTTCCTTGCGTACGAAAATCTTGCCATCTATGGTGTAACAGCTGGACCACTTGTTCATTCTTGATCTTTTCCTTACCTCGGAGAAGAGCATTCGCGGTCTGCCTGTGGTTAAATTCTCATTAATGTAGATTTTTTCTGCACCATTAAGTGGTAAATGCGTGGCTGAGAAATCTTTTAGTTGATACCTAGATCTGTAAATCTCTTTTTTCCGGTACCTAGCGAACTTCACTAATATTGGCCTAATTTCCCTCTTAGACCTTAACCGGTGACATATATCAATATCATCTTCTTCCAGATTTACTCCGAGCTCCTCCGCCAAAGTGATGATTAGACTAACTTCATCTTCTTCGCCTTCGGGGATTCCATGAAACTCTAAGCTGTGTTTCCTAGAATATTGCTCAAGATCATCTTGTTTAAAATCAATCTCCTCTACCATACGCATTCATTCTCCTGACACAGATGTCTTCATTCTAGCATTGAGAAGGTATCCGGACCTTTGCGACAATGTTTCATTCGTCACAGGGACGGGCCAACATCACTGAGTAATCAAGTTGGGGCCGATTGTCAAAGCCCTCGGTGAAGCTAAAACAGCCGCACTTCCTGCATTCTATGCCATATGTGGATCTGATAACACCGGGAGCTTCTCGGGCAAAGAGAAGCTTGCATGCTGGAAGATTTTCCGCGACGCCGATGAAGCCATCATCACCGAACTGGGAAATCTCGGTACAACTGTTATACCAACCACGGAGACCATTGATGCGATCGAGAGGTTCGTGTGTCAGCTTTACCTACCAAAGACGCTTCACAAAGGTGAAAGATCTTCAATGGTGACTATTTCGCAAGAAACAAGCCCAGTCTGAAAGACTTCCTCCAACACTCGCCGCACTGCATGAGGGGATTCTGCGTGCTCACTATCAAGTTATGGTCTGGAACAGCGACCGAGTACCGAATCCTGACCTGCCGCCGCCAGATACCTACGGATGGGAACGTAAAGAAGATGAATGGCAACCTGTCATGACATAGTTATCGCCAGCACCCGAGGCCATCATCCAACTCGTGAAATGCAACTGTGTTAAAGAACCGATGTCAGTGTCGCAAAGCAGGGCTCAACTGCAGACCTTTGTACTTGTTCTGAAGAAGAAGAACTCTGCGACAATGTTGATGATGATCTTGTGGAGCAATTTGACGACAGTAGCGATGAAGATGATGAGTAAGAGTGAAGATATTGAGCGATGGACAGCTCAGTTGTATCGTGTACACAACTGATATCTTTATATAGATTATCCACCTGAATTTGTATTGATGTATCAACGAAGCGATAGCCTCGTTTCCATGTCAGGTTGACACCTGATCTCCTCTAGTATCTAAAACAAACGTTTCACAATAACAGAAATTACGAGAGATTGTCTATGTATTTTGGTCACAATAATAGCGATGTTCGGATGCATGGAAAGACGCGTATATGGGTACAGCCTCGCTTTCATGCTAAATGTATTAAAGCTTTTCGTAGTATTAAAGACACTCACTCGTATATACATATCTCACAAGTTTTGTGATGATTTGTTGGTTTTTAGAAAAGTTATAGGCAATTTCATATTCCAGCCTCGTTTCCATACTGAGTTATATACATCACTTTTTAAACCCTCTCTATAGACCCTTCTAACAGTTAAGAAAATTGCCGACAACATTTTTCTTGTTCCTTAGGGTCCCCTGTATGCAACTAGACTAGTGGCTTGCTTTCTTCATTAAAATCCCACGGGATTACACTTGCTGCCAGACTAGTTGTGCGATTAAGATGAGAACTAACGATAGACCTGCGCCCCTCAGACATTCTTCAACAGCCAGATACTGAAATATGTGGACCAGTGTCTCAATAGGAAGATACCTGTTGGATAAATTTTGGATAAGAAATAGCCTAATAATTACGTCTGATAGTCAGCTTTGAAGGGATAAGTATCAACTAACCACAAAAATATGGGCTAGCTAAATATGTAATCCACTTGCTATACCTTTTAGTTCAACCCCTTACCGAAATTAGGGTGGTTATTCGGTGTGAATACCACGTGGGCGGTTTGGTGTTAGCTGATGGTGTAAGCTGATATGACATTTAGGTAGAAAATAATGTGGTTGTTCTGCATGGGTTCATACCACGTGGGTAATTGGTGTAAGTTTCTATGGGATTTTAGCGTCAAAATAGTTTCATGAAAGGGGATACCCCAAAATAAAAAAATTGTGGTTCTTTTGTACAAATGACTAAGATTGTCCCCATATACCCACACCAATTAACGCATGCGTTCCCTCCCTTTACACTTATTGGCCCATTGGTATGCTTCTTTAAGGAACAGAAAGCGCGTTGTTCGCTCGTTGTACTGGACCGATTTCCGCACCAGTTTTGGTGGCCCATTCTTCTTCGCGATTGCCAAACGTATAAGCTCCTCGCGTCTCGTGAGGAGGCTGACGCACTTTTACGTCCAACCAAACAAGGTTTCGTAGAATATGGACCACTAAGGCGGGACCTTTACGTCTTTAGAGTCCACTTTGACGTATAGAGTAATATACCATTTTCCGCTGTGACTATTTCAGGCATGTCCCATTGTACCAAAGGTGTGGCGCCCTACGGTGGCCTGTCCAAAGTGTGCTTATCCCAATGACCTCTCGTTCCGACACTGCCAACAGTGTGGATACAGTAGACGCGTCGTGACTCCTATATCTTCGGATGAAAAGCTGGATATTGACGTCAAGATTATTCAGTCACGGCTCAGTTATCTCTCTTTTTCTCGAGAGATCTAAGTATTTTATTATTTGTTTGCCACAGTGTACAATAACATAAACAGTATAATTTGTGGGGGAAAAACAGTGACGAGGAAGCCTAAACGAGAAACCGTAAGGCTTATGGAAGTTCAGGCTTCCCCTTACATACGATATTACAGATAACTAAATAAACATTACAGGAGATGGCGGGTACATATATTAAAGCTAAGATAGACAAGGGAGCTCTGTACATACATTACAGCAAGAGAGTATATGGACAAGGAAGCTGTATTCTAGATGGCAGTAATTTAAAAGTTGTCAATATGACGTTAGTAAGAAGAATTTTAAGTTTGATTTAAAGTTTTTTAAGCTAGAAGAATTTGTTAACTCATCGTTTAATGAGTTCCAAAGTTGCGGGCCTTGATATTTAATACAACATTGTTCTACAATAGTGGGAACGAAGTCTAGAAGCATTTCTGGTATTATAAGTATGTAATTGTTTGCCGGAAGTAAACAGATCATTGAAACTAGAAGGAAGTAAATGATTAGAATAAGAGTACATAAAAATGCCAGTTTGCAGTGAATTGATTTCAAAGACTTTCAATATCTCTAATCGTTTAAAAATAGGACCTGAGGGAGCATCAAAATGTGTTTTCTATTGTCCTTACAACACACGTTTTTGTAGAAGCAGTCGTCTACGAAGATTAGTTGGGTAGGTTGAAGTCCAAACTATATTACAGTAATGCAAATATGGATAGATTAAAGAGTAGTATAGTGAAACACTCGACTACAACACTCCTAATGAAAATACGGGATGATATTTTGTCAGCAATGAAAAAGAATGAAGTAACTCTTATGGTAATGGCAGACCTCTCCAAAGCGTTTGACACTCTTGACTTTACAACTGCTCTTAACAAGTTCCATACTTTTGGATTCTCTCGTGATGCCCTAAGATGGATTGCTATAGTTACCTATCAAACCGTAAACAATATGTACTTTTAAATGACTCTAAATCTGATATCACAAGCCTTAGTTTTGGAGTTCCTCATCGAAGTATCTTAGGACCTGTGCTGTTCAACCTTTATGTCTAAGATCTGAGCGTCACTTGCCATATGGATGTGCAGTCTGCCCAATATGCTGACGACACAACATTATACCAACACAGCACTTTATCAAATCTTGATAAGTGTGTCAACAACCTGAATGCCACCCTTGATAACATCTCACCCTGGGCGAAGTCAACAAATCTAGCACTGAACCTGAAAAAGACCAAGTCTATGCTCTTCTCCACCCATCAGTTAGCTTGTCACCATGACCTGAAAAGTGTAAATCTACCTCTAAAGATTGACAATACAGTTATAAACTCCTTGGCACCCACTTTCAAGAGAACCTAAAATGGGACGAGGCTGTTAAACATGTGACGTCTTCCTGCTACGCAACACTATCAGTCCTCAGGAAAATTAAACACTTCACTCCATACGCAATCAAAAAGAACCTGGTACAAAGCCTTATTTTATCTAAGCTCAATTATAACAACACAGTCCTGTACCCACTACCATCCTATTTGGAATCGAAGCTTCAAAAGGTTCAGAATGCTGCCATTGGTTTTATCACAAACAAGTACTCGACAGAAGTAGATGCCTTGAAATTAGGCTGGCTTCCCATACACGAACAGTGAATTTATAATGTACTTCAACTAACGCACAAGGCAATGAATTGTTCAAATTGGCCAAGCTATATTAAATTAGAGAAACATACCCATACTAGAATCTTAAGATCTAACTCTGCACCTAGGTTACTTGTCCCTCTAGAACATGGCACATTTCAGGATTCGGCTGCAAAACTCTTTAACTCACTAAGTCCTGAAGCACGATCCATTAAGCCATATAGGCCTTTCCTTAAGGAGGTTAGATCACAGTTGCTGAGACAGGCTAATTAAGACAGACTATTATAATTCATGATATGGTAGTCTGTAATTTTATTAATTATTACTTTATTAATGATATATATGAATATATACTTAGACTTCAACTTTAAATTCGTAGATACATGTATATTTATATAACTAGTTTAGTTCCAAAAACAACCTATATTAATGTAAATCATAAATTATATCAGCATTTCTATATAACATAATCACACAAGTACTGTATATTTTTTAACTCTTAACAAATATATATTGTAAATATTTTTAATTAGCTCTCAACAAATAAATTGTAATATATTTAACTCTAGACGGATGAAAATGCTGTCTAATAAACCTTTATTATTATTATTATTATTATTACAAGTGGAAACCGCTAACGATAATCGTACAATGGTTTCAACCCCTCCCCCCTCAGTTTTGCAAGTATCGCAGATCTTACCCAAAATTTGCAAACGATATGTTGTATTAGTCTTGTTTAGTACCAATACTATGATTTTGATGCTGCAACTTTATTCAATCCCTTTCTAATGGGGGAGGGTACTACCATTAATAGGAAATGCATATGCTTATCCACCCCTCCCCCTCCTGCAGTTCTGCAAGGATCGCAGATCTTACCAAAAATTTGCAAACAATATGTTGTGTTCATCGTGTTTAGTGCCGAAACTAAAATTTTAAAGCTGCAACTTCATTCAAGACACTTTTAATGGGGAGGGCACCGTTATTATGAGGAAATGCATATCATTTTCAACCCCTCCTCCATCAGTTTTGCAAGGTTCGCAGATCTTACCCAAAATTTGCAAACAATACGCTGTGTTCGTCGTGTTTAGTACTAAAGCTAAAATGTTAAAGCTGCAACTTCAATCAACACACCGTTATCAACAGGAAATGCATATCATTTTCCACCCCTCCCCCCTCAGTTTTGCAGGGCTCGCAGATCTTACCCAAAATTTGCAAACAATACGCTGTGTTCGTCGTGTTTAGTACCAAAACTAAAATTTTAAAGCTGCAACTTCAATCAATACACTTTTAATGGGGAGGGCACCGTTATTAACAGGAAATGCATATCATTTTCCACCCCTCCCCCCTCAGTTTTGCAGGGCTCGCATATCTTACCCCAAATTTGCAAACACCATGTTGTTTTCGTGGTATTTAGTACCAAAACTATAATTTTAGCGCTGCAACTTTATTTAATCCAGTTCTGGAGAGGGAAATATAAAAATGAAACTGTCCCAGCATGCTTTGCGCCCAAAAGAAAAGGGCGATGGATTTTTACGGGTAGAAGAGAACATCGTAGTGACATCGGGTTTTCACCAAAATGTAAACCATACGAAACTACAGGGGGTCTTCTTAATTTGGTAGACATTGAAGTTCAGGGGGGAAAATGACAGGCAAATCAAAATTTCAAAACGCTTTAACCCCCCCTGAACTTCATTTGCGCAAGCGTTACATTAAAAAAATAACCTCTCTGGGTAAAATTACATCAGATAGGCTTACTTTTTATTTTCCCTAGCTATGTGCAACATGACAAACATTTAACCACCAATTACAAATATTCCCTACCCCACCCCCCTGGAAACGGTATACCAATTTCTTTTGGCAACATGTCTCGGGAATGTCATTCATGACAAAACTGATCGGTTCCTAAGTTTTCAAGTTCAATACCGAAAGACAGAATTAACGTTAAGCAGCTGCCCAGGCCCCGCTCGGCCAAGCAAAAAGCGAGAAAAACCGCCTTAACCCCCCCTGAACTTCATTTGCGCGAGTAATACATCAGCATTTTGTTCTAGTTGGACGAAACTACATAGGATAGGCTGGTTTTCATTCCCTTAACTAGATAGATAGATAGATGGTTTATTAGTAATAACTGTTGCAGCTGGAAAGCTGAATTGCATAAAACTTTACATTAAATTTGAAAATATTGATAATTAAAATTAATTCTAATCGATGTTACTACTGATATAAAATCTAGTTGCTAAATATAATCTAATTAATATTAAAACTATTCTTCAGTCTGTTGGACTTGATAATTAAAGTTCTAATCAATATTGCTACTTTATATTCTAATTACTATTACTATATATGAAACTGTTTTTCAGTCTGTTGGTCTTACATATGGGCCGCATTGAAACTCCGCTTACTTCTAAGATTAGCATTACATGTGTTTGGTTCAGGCAGTAGGTTGTGCAACTTATGATTCACATTGGAGCTGATCTCGTTGAATAGATTGGTTGTTAGGGCATTTCTGCGATCGAAGAGTGGAGTTAGGTTACTGGCTGCTAAAGCTTCAGGATAGGTGGTGAATGGATAAATGATTCTTAAAGCACGCTTCTGCAGTCTTTCTAAATCGTCCGACAAATACTGCGGGAGCCCGTTGTGGAACACGGGACAGGCGTATTCGGTTATTGGGCGTATGCATGTAACATAGAATGTCAAGAGTTCCTTTGTTGACACGTTTGCTCTTTTAAGTTGCTTCAAGAAGTACAGTCGGGTGGACACCTTCCGTATGATTTCCGAGATATGAACGTTCCATTTTAGATTATCTGAAATGTTCAGGCCAAGTAGTTTGAAGTTGGAAACTACTTCAATAGGTTTCTCATCCACAACAACAGGGGCGAAGTTGGGGGCACTCTTAGCAAATGATATTCGTAACTCTTTGCATTTTGCTTGATTTAATTGAAACTTATTCTGGTGCGACTTTGTGGCCAGTTCTGATACAGCATTCTGAATGTTACTTATTTCATTCTTATGGACAGGTTCAGCGATAGTCGTGTCATCTACATATTTCCATAAGTCGGTGTTGGTGACTCCTATATCGTCGATCATTAGTATAAAGAGCCACGGCCCTAGCTTGGTTCTCTGTGGGACGCCTGCAGGGATGTCTTTCCATTCTGATTTACAGTCACGCTCTAGTTTGACTCTCTGCTTACGGCACTTCAAGAAATCAATAATCCAACGCACGATTCCATGTGGGAGGTCCAACGTCCCTAGTTTACTAGCCAAGATAGCGTGGTCGATTAGATCGAAGGCTTTCCTATAATCAAAGAGAACGACTCTTACAGTTGCGCCGTTCCCGTCTGTGTGTTTGGTCCACGTGTGTAACATACTGATTAGTGCATGCGTCGTAGATGACTTTGGGACGCATCCGAATTGGTTAGAACCGATTTTCTTCAGCATGGCTGGCTTTACGTGTTCTTCGACGACAACCCCTTCGGCGAACTTGGATAGTATTGGTGTGAGAGAAATGGGGCGTAAGTGTTTGTTGACATCTTTTACTGGTTTTTGCTTCGGGACGGGAACTATGCGCTAGATACCGAACATTAATTAATTAATTAATTATTTAATGATCGTATTATTTCTATGATTATCGTAAGGAATTATTATTATTATTATTATTATTAAATCATACGTCAACACCGACGTTGGAGCGACTATGAATTTATCGAAGTTTGACAAAAATGTTTTTAATCCAAAAATTGTACTTGCGCATCCGCTATACGGACACGGACAATAATGTTATCTGGCTGTAAAACGGACCCACTTAATGTGTAGCTAAAATGCTTATATATTTGTTATTTTCCGGCCGGGAGGAATCTAGAAACCCTCGAAGCCTAAAATAACGTTTGCCAGACCTCTTGAAAACGGCCCCAAGCCCCAGCCGAGAGTCGTTTTCTTTACGTTTTCTTTTGTTCATTCGAAAAATATATACATGATAGACTGGCCCGCAGGTAGCATTAACTAATCAAGGCGGGCCATAGTCTTTAAAATCGACAAATTAGAAACAGGTATGATAACTTAACGAAGAGAGATATATAAGGGAGAGAAAGAAGAATAAGTGAGTAAGTAAATAAATGAGTGAATTTGAGAAATAATTGATTATATACATGAAGCGAATTCTAACAATTATGTACCTATTTTTTATGCCTAAATAATTTGATTTTTGAAATACTAATGGTGTGTCAATATAAGCATCTTCTTTCTTAATATTGTCAAATAGTATGACATGTCATGTTGCGTTGAATGTGCTTTGCGAAAGCCATATTGAGATGAATACAAAATATCCTTTTCCTCAATAAACATTTCATTCTTTTGTAAATCATTTTTTCAAAATGTTCATTAAAATTAGATAATAAAGACATTGGTCTATAATTATTAGCGTCGGTCTCATTCTCCCTTTTAAATATCGGTATGATTTTTGACATTTTAAGTTTAGAAGGATATGCTCCTAATTCAATATAGATGTGTTGAAACGTTTCGCTAAGATATCACTTATAGTGTTACTTGAAGATTTTCGCTAAGATATCACCTATGATGTTACTTGCAGATTTTCGCTAAGATATCACCTATGGTGTTACTTGCAGATTTTCGCTAAGATATCACCTATGGTGTTACTTGCAGATTTTCGCTAAGATATCACCTATGGTGTTACTTGCAGATTTTCGCTAATATATCACTTATGGTGTTACTTGCAGATTTTCGCTAAGATATCACCTATGGTGTTACTTGCAGATTTTCCCTAAGATATCACTTATGGTATTACTTTTTAGATGAGAACTAACGATCGATAGATGGAACTTCACGATATCGTCGATAACGAACTACCGGACGAACGAACATTGTTAGCCTAAGTATTCGGCACCCTTGTTTTTCACAGTATTAAGGTGTATCTAAACAAAGTTCGCTGTTTTTTCCCCCTCAAATGTTCTACAGTTCATGATGATTAAGAATGTTAAAACCGTGATGAGGCCATCCTCCTCCTCGGGTGTAATGCCATAAAACGCTGGCAGATCTTTAATGCATCCAATTGGATAGTATGGCCGTGCATGGCGATAACAGCCAAATCTGCCATCCTCTCCTTCGTCATAGTGCTTAGCCACGTATGGATCCTGCGAACGCACGAGAATGATCTTTCAGCCTCTGTGCTACCCATAGACAGAACTGCTAGAATCTTAAAAGGCTCCCTGACGTTCGGAAAAAAAATGTGATCTGCATGCTTGCTCAGAAGGGTGAATCGACTCCTTAGTTCCTCACAAATAACATCCAGAAATGGGATCGCTATCGTCCTCTTCCAGTATTCAGCAACTGTATCTGCAGGGCAGTTATTTTTGTAACGTTGTCTACTGCAAATTCTTGGCCTTTGTTAAGTTGAACCTACCAGTTCTGCTAGAGTCAAAGCTTTTGTATACATGCGTTGATACCACGCATCGATCTCATTACGGGTCTGCCTTGAAGCGCTGTAACAAGTGCCCTCATTGGCTCCAACATCTCATTTACGCAGACGAAGCTGATGATGTACCAAAGTTAGTCATATCATGGTGTACGTGGCGCAGTTCATTGGACATTGGCGAAGTCCTCGTTGTTTGGATAGAAACGATCATCTTCTATGGGATCACATATTTCGTTTAAGGTTACTACGATATATTCATACAAGTAGAATATAGTTTGAAATGTGTAGTGCCTTTCAACCCAACGCGTCTTGCACAAATCTTTCAGCTTGCGCCTTTTTTTCTCTGGCAAAAGCGCATCGATTATGGCTTCTAGGAAATGTTGTCTTTTCAGTAGGTCAATTGTCAAAGAACTTGAACAGTTCCTGACAAGAATCCATCATATTTTGAACAAACTGCACCTGGGTCTCCGAGGATGGATGAGATTTGGCATGCATGGCATATAGAATAAGTTGAGACTATAGAGGCAGGCAGCAGCCTTGATAATGATCTGCATCAGGGACATGCTTGGAGATAGAATAAATAAATAATGCGAAACTTTATCAATCCTAGAAAACGTGCTCACTAGCTCTATTTTATCACTCCAACTTTACATAAATATGTTTGCCATTCCAAATGGGGGGATCCGCCCCTGAAAGGGCGTCCTGCAGTTTAGCATTACCAAAGGCTAATATCCACTGAATGTGGATAGGACTGAACTGCAAGATCCCCTCTCGAAAATTAATTATTGTTTTACGCATTGAAATGACGAAAAGCATTGGCAACGACGATTAAATTACATACCTTAAAATCGTCGTGCGTATCCTGTGTAATAGCGCGAGCCTGCAACGAGTTTAGGGATCATACTTACTCATGAGCTACTCTGGTCCAACCTCTGTTCAAAAAATGTACGCCACCCCCATTCATAAAACTTGTCGACCTATTTATACCCTTGTCGAATAGTCTCTTTGTTTTTGATTTAATTATCTGATAAGCACACTAGCATGGTTTAATTCAACATTCGGGCTACGGAAAACATGAAAGTGAAACACATTCGAGCTCACTAGCTCATCTCCAAATGCATGGGCAAATATTGTGACTGAAGCGTTGAGCACGCAACAACAATAGACTAGGACTGATGAAATGCCTAAAAAGGTAAGAATATGGAAATCATTCGTAGTCATTGTTATTATGGCTCTTCATTTTCTTTTCGGTTGAAAGTTTGATATTTTCCCCATAATGACCCAACCTTCGACATTTCGGAGTATGTTTCGCGGTCATTTACGTACTGAATGATCGTAGCCTTTCGATTACAAGTTGCTTGTACGAATTGTGCAGGCATAACATATTTTCCATTATGCGGAGAACCTTAACAATTGACTATTGGAAAAAAATTGCCATCTAGTGTCATGTCATATAGTGTCATGTCATATAGTGTCATGTCATATAGTGTCATGTCATATTGTGTCGTATCATATAGTGTCATATAATATAGTGTCATGTCATCTAGTGTCATGTCTTTTAGTGTCCTGTCATATAGTGTCCTTTCATCTAGTGTCCTGTCATATAGTGTCATGTCATCTAGTATCCTAATATGGAGTAGACATGTGCTGAGGCCCGTTTCAGACAGTGAACGTTTTATGCGCCGTCCGAGTTCAATGCTAATGATCTTTAACAGTATATTTAGTTTACACAGTGCCGTTCGAAATCTGCTGTCCGGTCGAATTTTGGACTGCCTATCCGTACAGTACAAGTTTGAGACCTGGAAAACTCAGGTATATATACCGGATCCAAATTAGTCCGGGTACAGTGTCAAAACAACTGATCCCGGGTAAATTTTGTACCGGTTCCAAATTCGTCCGGTACAGTGTACACGTAGCCTTTAGATCATTAGTGATTGGAAACGGGCCCTACCGAGATGCCTGCATGTTTCTAGACAGGCATGAGATAACTTACACAGTCACGTTCTTGGTCCATCAGCTAACAGCTAATATAATTTATATTTGCAAGTGTGGTTTTGGGGTAGATTTCACCGATTGCAATCTGAAATGTTATTGGTTACCCAAACAATAGCCTACCCCTAAAACAATACAAACCCTAACCCTAAAACAACGGGATTCTTTATCAGTGAAGTCCAATAGGATACGACCTACAGAACAGTGAAGTCTAACCGGTAGTTTTACCATATAAAAATGGCCTTATTGTTAGAAACACATCAGATTGCGAGCCACGTGCACTTATCGAGTCATTACTATACTGATGCCACAAGGACTGCGATCTCCGCCTGACCCCCACAAAACTGGTTAAACACGAAGACGTGCTATAAAAGGTCGCTCCGACTCAATTTTTTTGCATATTAATTAGTTTCCAATATGGCGGTCAACAGTCCGTTAAAAACGTATCCACCGTTTCAGCCTCTTCAGAGCCCCCAAAACGATTGCTTTCTACGAGAAATACTTATACGTGAGAATAAATGACTGGGAGATCTTTCTTTATCCTTTACATTGCGATTTTCAAATCAATTCGAGATGTTTTGAATTTTCACGCTGGTTTTTTCTACCAAACCCTCTCGCTCACCATGCAGCCCCGCTCCTTTTCAATGCTTGAGCCCTCATTTCTTCTAAAGTCTTTGATGAGCAGTTTCGTACACAAATATATGCTCAGACATGTATATATATAAGGCTCGTTCGAGTCCGGCTTTGTTGCTCAACTTCTCGGCATATCTTCTGGTCGATCGACATGATTGTTACCAGAAGGTGTCGAGAAGTTGTTTCGATTAAGCTTTCCTTGTACATTTTGGCACAAATAACGGATCATAATCGTAGAGGAAAAACTGTTTCGCAATGGAAAGGGTTCATTTGGAAATATCAATCTGTCAGTCCTAGCCAGTTTACACTTACTGCGAGATGCAGTAGAGTCAATGGCTGAAGGAGTTCCGGCCTCGAGTAAAGCCGTGAGGCCAAAGCGCCGTCAATTTTCTTTCAATGTCGAGCTCCCAGTAGGGGAAGAGATTCAGATTCAGATTCATTTTCTTTTGCACTATTTAAAAAAAATTACAAACATTAATATAATATAATATAATATAATATAATATAATATATGGGGGGGGGGGGGGGAAAGAAGAGAAGAAATAGATATTTACAGCTTTGAGGAAAAGTGCGTAGTGGTCAAAGTAGCCAGTGGCTTTCGAGTTGACCACTAGTCACTACCACAGAGAAGATAGTCGAGGAAAAAAGTAAAATAATTTATAAGTAAGTATTTTCATTGATTTACATATTTATGGCACTAAGGTAGGTATCAGATTCATATATACGAATTTTACAAGTGTATATAAATTTTACAAGTTGTGCAAAGTTTTGCCAAGTTTAGCAGGCAGTTTGATTAAAAATCAATATTTACATGTATAAAGACTAGTTCTGGTTATCAAGTAAAATTAGTTTGTATTGTTTTTTTGAAGCTAGTATGGGGTAAAGTTTTAATCTCTATAGGTTTTTTCCCATATCCTTGATGCGAGTGCTTTAAATCTAGTTAATCCTTGTTTCGTTCTGAGGCTGGTCTGTATAGGTTCTGTTTGGCAGCATATCTAGATCTGGTATTGTGATTATGGATATCAGAAGCAGATGGAATTAAATCTAGAAAAGTAGCTGGTATATTAGCTTTAACATACTTGATTTTGTGGATAAATTAGGCAATTTTAAGGTTAAAGGCATTCTCAAGTTTAAGAATTTCGAGAAGTTTATAATATACCTTATTACATGAAATTTTGGCGACACGTTAATTTAGCGATTTTGAAGAATCCATATTTACCGGCACTTTAATTTAGCGATTTTTCGTACATTTTGGAACATAAGTCACTTAATTTTCGCGATTTCACGAACTGAAACTTTGGCGAATTTATTCAAAACTTTTACGACGATAATAGAACATTTATGTGATAAAATCATAAACGTCAATAGCTTCATTTAAATCACTTTAATGCGAAATGACTTGTTGTCAAGCTGAAATGAGTGCAATGTGCACGAGACATCCGATACGCGTCATAATCGACCGTCAAACAGCATGATTGTGTGAAACTGACCAGATGGCGGAATTTCATATTCTACTCACTTTAATTTAGCGACGATTTAAATTTAGCGACACTTAATTTTGGTGCATCTAAAAATCGCTAAATTCGCTAAATTTAAGTGTCGCCAAAATTTCATGTAATAAGGTACAATAGTATTCTCTCTTTTGTTAGTACAAAAAATACAACGAATACACCTATTTTGTTTTGATTGGATTTTATCTAGTCTAGTTTGGCATGCAGTACCCCAACTCATTAAGCCATAATTTAGGTAAGGATAACAAATAGTAGAGTTGTTTTAGTACATTAATAGAAACGTAGTATCTTAACATATTTTATTTGTGCATCCCATTGTAGGTGATCGTCAATAAAAACACCTAAGTATTTAATTTGTGTTTTTTGATCAATATTACATGTGGTTATTGATCTGATTGTTGTTTTTTTCTAGGAGAAGCTATTTAAGCTTCTGACTTGATATAAGCTGACTTGATATAAGCACTCCTGGTTGCCTTCGAGTTCGACCACCTCAAAGATTTTAGTCTTTATGACTATCCCCAGGCTCTAGTTTACTCTCTTGTGCTCTATTATGCTTATCACAATAGTCCTTTCACTTTTGTTTCATCTCTCTATTCTTATCTCTCATTCCTTGGGATGTACACTTACATGTACTCCTCTAATATCTTGCAGTTTCGACCGAATTTCTCTGCCAAATAGCAACTTTGCTGGGCTCACACCAGTTGTGTTGTGCTTCTATAAGCAAGCAGGAACTTATGCAGTTCTTTGCGCCAGTCTTTTCTTTCTGCTTGTGCTATTTTAATAGCCTTCAGTAGACTGCGGTTTTGTCGTTCTACTTCCCCATTCGCTTGTGGCCATAGGGGTGTTGAGGTCCTATGCACAATGTCATTCTCCTCTAGGTATGACTCAAACTCTGCTAAAATGAACTGTGGTCCATTGTCAGTTTTGAGTGACATGGGGATTCCATGTACTGCAAAGATTTCCTCTAGGTGTTGTATAATCTTACTAGATACAACAGACTTTGCGATGACTAATTCCATGAAGCAACTGAAATAGTCCACGACAACAAGTAAATACTCCCCTGTCGGGAGTGGTCCTAGTAGATCTGCAGCCACGTCTTGCCAAGGCTGTTCCGGCATTTCCGTCTTTTTCACTGGTTCTGGAACCGACGGTTTGCTAACTAACTGACATCCATGGCACGATGTACACTTCCTATCTGCTTCTCTGTCCAGGCCAGGCCACCAGACCTTAGTGCGTAGGCGTTGCTTTGTTTTAACTACGCCCTGGTGTCCTTCATGTGCAAGGCTTAAAACTAGACTCCTCAACTTTTGTGGTACCAGGATTCTTGTGCCCCTTAACACAAGTTTGCCCAGCACACAAAGTTCATTCCGCACTGCCTTGTATGCAGTTGAACAGTGATCCCATTTGCCACTTTGGATACGATCACGCAACATAGTTATTTCACTGTCAACTCCTGACTCACATCAGTTCCATCTCTGTGATTGGTACTGCTTTCGGTGTTGCATTCTCGGCGACATACCGAACATACTCTTCCGCAACATTCCGTCCGTTGTGAGGCTTGCTCCGTCTTGACTAGACGTGAGAGTGTGTCCGCAATATTCTGTCGACCCGGGATATGTACCACTGTAAAATCATTAAAGGCTGAATCCTCAAAACCCATCTCTCAATCCGGGCAGATGGATGAGACTTGCTTGAGTAGATAACTTCCAGTGGCTTGTGATCCGTAACACACTCAAACTTGACTCCATACAAATAAACATGAAATCGTTCGCAAGCCCAGACTAAGCCTAGTGCCTCTTTCTCGGTCTGAGAATATCGACGTTCTGTGTCAGATAGACTTCTGCTTGCATATGCAACAAAACGCTGCACTCCATTCTGCATTTGTACGAGTACTGCCCCAAGTCCAACAGTACTGGCATCTGCAATCACCTGTGTAGGAGCACTTGGGTCATAATATGCTAAATGCCTCTGCATTAGCAAGTTTCTGCTTAAGCTGCTCAAATGCTGTCTTCTGCTCTTGACCCCACACAAAAGACACATTTTGTCGTGTTACCCTTCTTAGAGGCTCCGCAGTAGTAGCGAGTCCAGGTATGAAACGAGCACAGAAATTGATAAGTCCCAAGAAGCTCCGAACTTCTCAGGCTCACGTGCCTCAGACACAGCCTTAACCTTCTCCTCAGTAGGGCCAATCCCTTTCTCTGATAGAACAATGCCCATGAAAGTAATGTGTGAAATCCGAAAATCACACTTCTCTGGATTCAAGGTAAGACCTTTGTCCCTCAACCTCTCCAACACTTTGATCAGCCTTTTGTCATTCTCATCCGCATCACGACCATGGACAATTATATCATCTGAGATATTGTGGATTCCTTCACACCCTTGTAACACTTGTTGTAACATATGAATATAAAGTAACCCTGCTAAAACATTACTCCTCCCGCAGTGTTTCAAACCACACTTAGAAAACAAGACTATCTTGTAAAGATAAGGAGATATTGAGGGTGCAAAAAGTCACGTGACCTGTTTTGCACATTTTCGCCTTAATTACTCGGTAACGAAACATTGTAGTCATCTTTTCTAAGTTGATTTAGGTAAAGGGCTTCAACCTTAACTAAACACAACTCGGAGCCGCGTTTTTGATTTACCGATTTCGTGTTCTAAGTCACGTGACATACCACGTGACACGTTTTACTACACAAAAAACACTTAAGGTAGTCAAGAATGGCGATATCTATTCATTTCTATACTCCGCAAATGCCGGCACAAAAAACGTAAAACACATAATACGGATTAAAACACGCAAAGACTCCGTGGAGTGTGACAGTGCCGGATGCCTGGTGGACAGCAACAAACAGCAACACGAGAAAACCGGGGCAAAAACAAGCAGGCAAAATGAAAATAGATAAATTAATCAAAAGCCCAAAATACGTTAAGCTACATGCATCATCTGTACTAAAAGAAATATATAACTCTTTAGATTTGATCTCCAACCCGCGTACTTGTCTCACATTTCGTCAAGAGGCTCAAGAATTTCCAAAATAATCATAATATATATATAATGGAAATCTGTGGCAACCATAACATTTCTAAACAATCTTCCCGTCTGTGGAAAAGTAATCAGAAACCGCCTTAAGTTGGAATACCCTTCCAGAAGTAAGTAATACTGATTGAAGTAACTAACACAGAGCCTAAAAGGAATTCTGACCACTAAGAGCAAAAATAATCCTGTGCTCTGGATAAATATGATCCACAGGCTTCCTAACGATATGAAATCTCATACCATCTAAAGAGGCTACAAACGAAACAAAACGAAAACAAACAAAATGCCCTAAACTGCGAAGGACAGGTTGACTTTCTGGCCACCTAGAAATTACATATCATTCACGGGTTACTTTCAGTGTACCGGTTTTCCTAATAATCTTATGGATGCCTCTACAGTTTGTTTCACAAACGTAACGAATTATCAGTTGAAAGTAGACCTAAACTAGCTTATAGCCTGTCCGACACCTGGGCTCCTTCTGACACCATATATGGCTGCCTTCAATAGGCATCAGTGACTTACTTCAAAAGACAAAATTAATGTTCTCTTAAATACAATAAAAATAACAGCAATGAACACGGGTAAAACAATTAGCACATGTATTCTCTTTTCCCCAGTGAATTCATGCATTCTTGTATTCCTACAATCGTGAACGCTGCCTTGGAAACACATCTGAAATGAAGTCGTTATCTGCAAGCATCTGCGTATGAGGAGATGTTCAACCTGTCACGCTCGGCTCAAGACTTCGACCAGTGGAAAGACCGTTGATCATGACAACAAAACAAAAAAAAGAGTAACACGAGAAAAAAAAAACATGCATCTTACTGTATTACACATGTGCAGTTCCCTCTTCAATACATTTAGAACAAGCAGAAAACACTTCAGCTGGTTTCTACTTAATAAACACTAAAACAGAGCGCGACCAACAGCGAAGGATACAGGTATTCCTAATAATTAAATACATATTTCAAAAACTACTTTGCAGAACCAGAAACACTGTTCCATTTGTGTGATAAATAATCTGGTCAAATTAGACCTAACACAACCATGCAGTAGTGTCAAAAAGACTACACTGAAATTTTGTGACATTAGCATACCCTTAATGTCAGGGAAATCTGCTTAAAGCATATCAATTACACAATCTTAAATAACATTCTAATATATGGTATACCTAAGAATATACCTAATCATTCGCCCGATTAAGAGGCCCACAGTGATTTAACTCTGTTTTATCGTACACTTCAGCTTGAATTTAAATCGAACTTTACAAGAAATTGAAATTTACACTTCCAGCCCAATTATACAAATCATCCCAACAGTTGTGGTGAAATTAAAAAATCAGCAGATTCAAGATCGTGACACAAAGCGTAATAGTTAACCGTGGGAAATAAGAATTGACGAAAATATCTGTACATTATGTATATATCCAAAAAAGGACAAGGACCGACTTAAAATCAGGTCTAACAACTTAGTATTTAACACTCATTGATATTTATAGCCAGCAAATGAAAATCTGGTCTTGAGGAATCCAATGTGTCTGAAAACAAAATTTAATGTTTTCTGAAATATAAACTGCAAATACTAACAGGACTATACCATGAATAATGCAAATTAAACAGCCAACTCTCAACAATTCTCGTCAGTACAATACTCTGTACACTGTCATCTATACATTTCATATACCAATACATAACTTTTGTGGTCAATGCCAATAAATAATTAAACAGGCACCATAACCTGTAAAAACGTGCATCACAGATCGAAGCTGCTGTGCAAGACAAAACTGTCGATATGAAACCTTTAAACGTATCCACTGAATACACCAACAGACGCACTCATTACAATAAATACTAAATACATAAATTAATACTACTTTCAGAATCAGAAAATACTGATCCATTTGTGTGATAAATAATCTGGTCAAATTAGACCTAATGCAATCCATGCAGTAGTGTCAAAAAGACAACACTGAAATCATGCTACACTAGCACACCCCTTATTGTCAGGGAAATCTGCTTAAAAAGATATCAATTTCACAATCTTAAATTACATTCTAATATATCATGGTATACCTAAGAGTATACCTAATCATTTGCCCATCTAAGAGGCCCACAATTGAACTTTTATCATTACACTTCCAGCCTGAATTTAAATCGGGCTTTACAAACAAATTGCAACGGATCTACAACTAGTAAAAAACAAATTCTGAACATTCTCATTGAGCGAATAGCAAGTAGATTACAAACTAAAATCTAAACATGATATTTATATATCATAATATATCCCAAGAAATCATTGATTTTGAGAGACACTTCTGACAATTTGAATTAAAACCCAATCAATGGTGATAACAATTCAACTGGTCGAAATTACTCAGGTAAGAGAAATAAAATATAATTATCTTAATTAACATTCCGTTAACAGTCGTTCAAGTAGACAACCAGACATAAAACGGCCGGAATTAACTGAATGACTAAGATCTACCAACTAGCAGTAACAACTTATGACCTTCTGTCAGATACTAAAGCTGATTACAAAGAGTAAGCTTAAAATTCAGTTCAACAAACAGCTCTAACTCCGTTACGTAATAATTGCTGAATCAATTCCCAGTGAAACTTGATGATTCAGTGAACTCATAATTACTGTCGTTAGAAGATAACTATAGGCAGATACAACTGAATAAGAGCAATCGGATATAAACTGGATTCAAAACCTATTATAAGCGAAAAGCAACGAAAACCGTAAATTATGAGTTATTTATAATTATAGGAAGAAAACCTTCCAATTGAGCACTAAGAGCATTAAAACTCTCAAGCGCCTTAATAATTCGAAATCTATGTCACCTCGACTATAATTTAAGAATCTTGAAATAATTGAAGACTGTTCGTATACATGCATCAGGAGTTCCGGACTTCCGGTTGGATCACACTGCATTCTGGGTAGGTGGGCTCAGAAAAGTGGGCATCAACTTCTAGATCGGCCATATTGGATTTGAGTGCAGTCAATGTTTGCTCCTTTGCAAGTTCAAAAACTTACTACCTAATACACGGAATATCTTACCTTTACAGATTCTTCAGTTGGGAGTTCTAAGTCGATGTTTAAGCTTTAGAACGGGATTAATAAAGTTTCCAAGTTGACTGCGCTCAAATCCAATATGGCCGCTCTGGAAGTTGATGCCCACTTTCTGAGCCCACCTACCCAGAATGCAGTGTGATCCAACCGGAATTCCGGAACTCCTGATGCATGTATAACGACTCATTAATTAGCTTAAAGTTCTTCTTGGTAAAACAATCTTGGTTGGCGTTTGTATAGGGACTTACAACCCGAAGGCGTTGAGGCCTGCACGTGCACGTGTGACTGGGCAGCTAACCAAGGACTGCCGACATGCAAGAGATAACAGTTCCTCCAAAAATGTCCGGTTCTCCCGTAGTGGAGACGAGAATTCATAGGAGAAAAGATAGACAAAGAAATCATGTCATAAGAAGCTTGTAAAGCACAAATATATAAGAAGCACTAAATATACTACCTTTTAAAACCAGAATTTTAGATTTTTTCTTAATCTTCTACTGCCTCGTTGACTCAAATATTTTGCAATTATACAACAGGCTTAAACAAATACGAATACGTACCTTCCATAGAGTTTCACACGTTCCTCTAATTTACCTCTTTTAAAACAGAATAGAGTACGCCGCCTTCCAAGGAGAAAACTTGAAATAATCTAAAGCCCAAACTCGGTTCTCTTCCGTTGTGTATGACAACGCAAGGTTTCTGAGATAATATAGTTCCTCCAAAAATGTCCGGATTTCCCGCAGTGGAAACGAGGATTCATAGGAGAAAAGATAGACAGAGAAGAACATTAATGTCACAAGTGGCTTGTAAAGTACACACGAGCCCTAAATAAACGAATGTCCTACATTCTAAAATTGCTCAATCTTATGACTGTATCGTTGACTCAAACATTTTGATAATATCTGTAGAAATAATGCCTCGATCGCACATTTTTATGATTGTACCGTATTTCATGAGAAATAAGGAAAATGTTTAGGATCCCATACATTTCTCTGTAAATTTTCACGACCCATTTCACACAGTGAACAGGGGTCAATATGTATTGCGCAATAACCATGTCTCGAATTTCTGGCGATGAAGCTCACTCTTCCGCTACCATTTTTCAAGTCACACAAAAAAAGAACAAACATTTTCTCGATGCGGCGCGTAGCTTTGATCGGAAATCAACATTGGCGGGAAATCTTGACGTACTCAGTGTCAAACACGAATTGGAGTTTTTCATCATTGACGCCTCGAGGGTTTTGTTGTTTTCGAAATATTTGGAACCCCTGATGAAAGACGAACAATGAGTGTTTGACATGTCTTCTCATGCGAATGCAAAACCGACAATTTACATACGCTTCTTTTCAAACTTCATCAGAAAGTATTGTTTACCGTTTGACTGTTGTATCTAAGTATTCAATAGATGGCTTATTATTCGTTTTTGATGGCAGTGATTTCAACTAGCGTACTAGTAGTGTAGTGGACAAGAGTTTGGACAAGAGTTAGTACAAGCAGTCGGAAGGGTCGAGGTTCGAACTCCAGTGGAGGCGGATTCTTTCTTTCTATGTCATTCTTTATTTCTTTACTTCTTCGCTTCTTACTTGTAGTTTATCAGTATGCAATTAGTTAGTGGTTCATGAATGTGATGATTAAGAAATATTGATCACTTGGGTTGGAAATCTGATCAAACACTAGTGCATTTGGAACTGGTGTTTCATTGGATGTCAAGATGCACCACCTGACGAAGCTTCGAACAAGGGTTTCACCGGGTATCAAGACCCACTCCATGCATGTGACCAAATACAGTTCCTCCATTGGATGACTATTTCATGAATTATTAATGAGTTTGAGAAATATAGTTGAACTGTGATGAGAAATGATTGGCCAAGAGCTTGCTAATTGTTGGAGAGGCGGGGCTTCAGATTCACGCACGACAGACGGGTATATTTTTTGAAGTGCTATTTTTCCTCGCTTTCGATTTTCAATCAAAATAGAGTTTTAAAAAAGTTCCCACTCAAGAGGAATTTATTTGATTTGTGCGAAATTTTTGCAAAACGTCAATTGATATCTCAGCTGCAAAACAATGTCGGGGAATTGGGAAATTTTAAAAATAGAGCTCTTGACGACGTTTCCCGCATATCTACTCGGATTATTTTTCGCCTTTTCACGGAAAGCATGATAACTTTTGAACTAAATCGAATTTTGAAATTCCCCGACATTGTTTTGTAATACGATTCCTCTGAAATACGACAAAGCAAACAGATTTTTAAACTTTAAAATATTTTCGGAGTCGGAGCTTCTGAAAGCCATCTCACTAGATCGGAGAAACGGGATGGCGGAAAATTCGAGATTTTCAAAGAACTCAAAATTTCTTATGTATTCTTGTAGCCAATTTTATAAGCTTTAAAATGATACATGAATGATTTATCTACGATGTTTCCTCGAGGCGCTACATGATTTAGACTGGAAACGCACCCTGAAGGTATCCGGTAACCTTAATTGATCACATTTATACAAATGCTCTTATCCACGACACCACATCTGGTATCGCCTTAGTTGATTTATCTGACCACTTGCCCGTATTCTGTATTTGTAATGCTTCAATCCGTAAAAACAACTAAAAAACGTTCTTTAGAGATTATAGCACTTTTAGTGAAGAGTTGTATCTAGCTGACATGTGCTTAATCGATTGGCCAAACATATATAACAGCTCTCACGATCACCATGAATTAACTGCTGAACTGACATAAACAAAATTAAAGAAGTCGTAAATAGATATGCTCCCTTAAAACAAGCATCTCTATCTAAGATGAAGCAATTAACAAAACCCTGGTTATCTAAAGGCCTATTAATTTCAATAAAAAATAAGCAAAAAATGTACAAATCACATTTTTTAAATAGGGATCCAGAAAAAATAAAACAATACTCTAACTTACTGAACCGAACGAAGGCTAAAGCAAAGAGCGATTACTACAATCAACATTTTGAACAGTACAAAAACAATTTGAAGGAAACTTGGAAATTAATTGTACCCTAATTAAAAGAAAACTCAAAGGTCAGTCTAATTACCCATCTAGAATCATAAGAAATAACAAGACCTACACAAAGCAAACCGATATTGCAGAACAATTCATTAATGTAGGACCAAACTTAGCTAGCTTAATTGAAAATAATAATAACAATGACCCCATTAAGTATATAAATAACACCCCTATAAAAAGCTTTTATTTTTCCTCTGTTACTGAAGATTATGTAACCCGTCTTTTCTCTGAGTTAAATGAAAAGAAAGCTTCACTAGACATTCCAAATACATTAATTAAATACGCAAGTAGAATTTTATCAATACCCTTCACCTTTATTTATAATGAATCAATTTCACAAGGCATTTGTTATGGACCTCGATGGTTAATAGATATAGAGGATTGGCACAGATTAAACTTTATTCACCATCCGGCTCGTGGCCATTTTACCATTAATCAATAGGCGTTCCTCCGCCTGATCGCGTGGGGGACTGGGTCCTAAAACATACGGTGCGTACACTACATCCCTCCCCTTTTTGATAATGAACTGTAGTATTACAGTCAATAATAATGTGATAACAATAAAACATAACGAGTTAACCTATAAGTAGGTTAGCGTTCAAAAGTGTCTCAAACAGTTCAAGTTATCTGTCATGCCCTTGAAAATTAAGTGTAGTCCTTTAGGTAACTTGGTTTCACTCTCTGTCTCTCTGATCTTCTGATTGGAGTGTCTGCCTTGGGATCACTTGAGTTCTGCTCTGTACACTTTTCCATGCTCTGCTGGATTGGTTCCTTTGATGCGTCCAGCGGTTTCGTCTCTACATCCTCCTTGCTCTCTGCACTGCTGTTCTGCAACAATTTCTTGACATGTGAGGTGTTTCGAGAGTATTGAGCTCCTTCTTGTGACTGTTCGACCAGGCTGTTTTCGTGTTTGCTCACTATCGTATATGGAGTTGGGTCGAACCTAGTCGATAGTTTAGTCTGCCTCTCTTGTTGCACAAGCACTTGGTCACCTGGAAGTACCTCTGAGTAGTGCGCATTCCTCTTGGCGTCAGCATATGCCTTGCCCTTACTCTTCTGTTCACTATCCTTGTCACGCACTTCATACTCCACGTATACATCAGTCAGTTCTGGAAGTCGTATGCGTATCTTTCTCCCAAAGAGTAATTCAGCTGGGCTCACACCAGTCGTTGGTGGGGTAGGCTTCGATATGCGACTAGGTATGTGTTCAGTTCTTTCTTCAGTCCTTCTTCTCAGAATGTGCGATTTGGATTCTCTTTAGTAACGAACAGTTTTGGCGTTCTACCTCTCCGTTTGCTTGAGGCCATTTAGCAGTGACTCTGTGGTGTCTGATGCCTTGATGTTCCATGTATGCTGCGAACTCTGTCGCAATGAACTGTGGCCCATTGTCTGATGTAAGACTTTCAGGCAAACCGTGTCGTGAGAACATTTCTTCGAGACTCGAGATAACCTTTGAAGCAACCGTAGACTTCATGATGTCTATCTCGTAATAACGGCTATAATAGTCAACAACGACCAGAATGGACTCACCCGTCGGGAGAGGTCCTAACAAATCAACAGCTAAATCTCTCCATGGTCCGGTCGGTAGTGTTGTTGTCCTGATAGGCTCCGGAGGCTCGGGACGACTGACCAGTTGGCATCCGTAGCAAGTTTTGCAGTGTTTCTCTGCATCTCTTTCCATTCCTGGCCACCAGACTTTGCTGCGCAGCTTCTGCTTAGTTCCAACTATGCCCAGGTGGCCCTCATGGGCAAGGGATAGTATCCTGGGTCTTAAATTCTTCGGGATGACAATCCGTGTCCCCCTGAGTATCAACTGTCCAATGGTGCACAATTCACCACTGCATGGGAGGTACTGTTTGTAGACTAGTTGATCCCATGGTTTTCCTCAATGCACTTCCTAACTTCCGCAAGGGCCTCGTCATCAGCGGATGCTTCCTCGACGGACCTTGCGTGTCATCATAGCATTAAGTGTTGCTGATACCGCCACAAATCGTACATATTCTTCTGCTTCTGGTGCGTGTTTGCTCCTGGCGTCGTTGTTACTTACTAGTCTCGATAGGGAATCAGCAATGTTCTTCGTCTGATCGATTACCCGTAAATATGTACTTTATGTTTTATCCGCGGTAAGAAGAATTCTTAATGTGTAATGTGTTGTAATGCGTAATGTGTTGTAATGTGGAATGTGTTGTAATGTGGAATGAGTAATGTGTTGTAATGTGTTGTAATGTGTTGTAATGTGTAATGTGTTGTAATGTGTAATGTGTTGTAATGTGTTGTAATGTGTAATGCGTCTTGTAATGTGTAATGTCTTGTAATGTGTTTTAATGTGTAATGTCTTGTAATGTAATGTCTTGTAATGTAATGTGTTGTAATGTAATGTGTTGTGATGTGTTCTGATGTGTTGTGTTGTGTTGTGACGTATGTGTTGTGTTGTGATGTGTTGCGATGTGTTGTGTTGTGTTGTGCTGTGATGTGTTGTGACGTATGTGTTGTGATGTGCTGTGTTGTGATGTGTTGTGATGTGTTGTGATGTGTTGTGATGTGTTGTGATGTGTTGTGTTGTGTTGTGATGTGATGTGTGGTGATGTGTTGTGATGTGTTATGATGTGTTGTGATGTGGTGTGGTGTGATGTGGTGTGGTGTGCTGTGTTGTGTTGTGATGTGTTGTGGTACGTTGTGATGTTTTGTGATGTGTTGTGATGTGTTGTCAACTTTGTTTGTGACGGCTTATGGATTAAAAAATGCTTCAAGTTTAGCCATACTTATTTAGTTGCTTCTTTAGTGCGTTTTGGTAAAGCTTTTTCTTTAATATTATTTATTTTCAAGTAATGATCCAGATAAGAACTGTAGTGTCTGCGGCAAGGAATGTTAATAGGTGTTAATTTTCTATAATTCTTTCTCGTAAATTCATTGGTTGATACTTATAAATTAAAAAGAAACCCATCGAAATAATGCATTTTCATTCGATATCTTTTGTGGTTTGAATTTTTTTTTTGATCAAACTAACTATGGTTTAATTTAGAAGAATATCGTGTGTGCGGAAAGTTCTCAAATTTGCGATTGAAATATCCTTTGTTTTCTCTATATCCGATTGGCTGGATGGTGGCTTCTCTGCGTTTTCAGAGAAAAAAGAGCCAATAGCATACTTTATTTTCGAGATGTAGTTGGGACTGTAGATACCTCCTAAAGCACTTAAGGCATATTCAAGCAAAATCGTATGTGAGAGAGGCTCATTGCCGCAGAACAATGGATTTTAGTACACTTCTTATCTGGACCTTTACTTAATAATAATTTAATAATTCATTGTAATAATTAATATACAGGATTACAATATATTGAACAGCCAAAGCCAGAGGCTTATATGGCACAGGGTCAAGGTATAATCTAGAAGTGGAAGGATGTACAAGATGGTATAACAAGCAATTATCATACATTATACAGGGCATGGATCAAGTTAATCATGTTAATCATGTTAATCAAGCTGTTGATATTTCATCTCAGTGCCTGTATGCTGACGACACTACCCAGTATGCAGCTGACGTGAGTCCAGCTGCACTTGAGTTCACCATTAACCATGACATCAAGTCGCTGATGAACTGGTTCTCTGATAACTTTCTTCAAGTAAACGCCGCTAAAACGCAGGCCATGACTTTAGGAAAATCAAAGTATACGTACGACCTAAGAGTCCATGAAGATACTATTATTGTGAAAGACACATTGAAAATTCTAGGTGTGACTCTAGATAAGGACCTTACATTTAAACCACATATTAACGAAATGCTAAAGAAAGCTTACGCGAAAATAGCGGCACTGCGCCGGCTCAAGCGCCTTGTGCCAACAGCTCACTTGATACGACTCTACAAGGCATACGTATTACCGCATTTAGAATATTGTAGTCCCATTTTGTTAGGCATTGGTAAAGGTCTTAGCAACAAAATCGAATCTGCAAATAGCTATGCAATCAGAACACTACTTAATTTAGGTAATAACGCAAATCATCAAGAAACACTATTAGACATGGCCTCAATGCGGTCATTGAAACATAGACGAGGCCCTCCCAGGGGTTTTAGGGATCAAGGGAGAACGGGTATTTATTTTTAGGGATATAGGGAGATTGTAGAATTATTTTCAAGGATCAAGGGAGCTGGCTATTGATTTTGGGGAACAAGGGAGACGAGGGAACTCAGATTTTTCAACTCAGTTTTCCTTCGTTTTACGGGACAAATAAATGTCATAAGTATTTTACCATTTTATGGACCTTTAAGGGTCATTTTAATGGAGGGGAATCGACCAGGTCCCTTTTCACCCCAGTGTCTCGATGTAGTTTGAGCCGTGCAATGCATCCTGGGAAATGTTTCGCACATGGCATTCTCAAGATGGCTGCCGAGAATGTAGCCTGCGTCACATCCGGACTTTTCTCTGGTATAGTCCGTCTGCGAAGCAGCGACACAAACCGTGTTCTACGTTCTGATTGGCTTTTAAAAATGCTCATTTCTTACACGTCTTCTGACTTGCCATTCAACTGTCACCAGCCTGTCCTCGCGCCAGAACACTCGTCTGGCAGGAAATCGTTAGTGGAAATATAGAGGCTAAACTTAGAAATATGGATGTAGAATCGGTTCAAATAGCTTCGTATATATTCTGTTCTTAGCTTTTATCAAGAAATAACAAATATTTTGGAAGAACTCATTTATTTTTAGGCTGAACTAGTGAGCTCGTGTAAAATGCCGACAAAAGCGAGTCGTTGCTTATTTAATTTGTACATTTACGCTGTAATTGGTCTAGACAAATGGGGAATGGAATGTCGTGCTGATGTAACCAGCTGTTGGAGCTATCGCATGGCGTGACGATAGTCATTTCAAAATAGCCAGTCAGAAGGCGTGTGAGAAAAAGCATTTTTAAAAGCCAATCAGAACGCGTACTCAAATCACGGTACGCTGCTGGGGGTCTAGAACAAGCTTTCCGTCGCTGGTTCGCAGACGACAATAACAAGGTTTTGTTCGGATGAAACGCAGGCTACCGAGAATGACGAAGATGGAATTGTTGATCAGGAACTTGTCAGAAAATCAACTACAATAGTACCAGTTACAGCGGCTATATACCACAATGGACAGGAAAAGCCCACAGAAAGATGGAGTCTCGAGCTAGGGCTCACCTTGTCCAAAGACAAGCACCTTTCAACGGTATTAAAGCGTCTTGAGAAAGCACAGGTACCCCAGGCTCATTATGCGTAAAACGGTTATTTCCCGGAAATTTGAAATTACAGTAAATGTATGGAGTTTTAGTTCGAATGGCCGTTTGCTCTAAAATAAAATTCAGTAAATCGTCAAAATAGTCTTACCTGTCTCTTGTGTATTTCTTTCAGTTTCTGTGAAGTTTCAAGCTATTCCGTTCAATATTGAGTGAGTTACAGGAATTTTCCTTCCCTTAGTATAATTATTGGGAAGGTAGCAAACTTTTATTTTTATGGGAATTGCAGCTGATCGGCGGCTGATCGGCGTAGAGTTTGCTACCTTCCCAATAATTATACTAAGGGAAGGAAAATTCCTGTAACTCACACAATATTGAACGGAATGGCTTGAAACTTCACAGAAACTGAAAGGAACACACAAGAGACAGGTAAGACTATTTTGACGATTTACTGAATTTTATTTTAGAGCAAACGGGCATGCGAGCTAAAACTCCATACATTTACTGTAATTTCAAATTTCCGGGAAATAACCGTTTTACGCATAATGAGCCTGGGGAACCTGTGGAGAAAGGTTACGGGATCAAAGATAAAACCACCGCTCTTGGCATTGGGAAGTTCAAAGTTCAATTATCTGTGAAAGATTTTACTCCTAAGTTACCTGAGTTCCCAAAGGGCAGGATCTTCTCAATTGACTGCCAAGAGCAGTGGGAGAATTGTCTTTCGAAGGTTGTTGGTTTACAGCGAGAACTTATAGGTAGGTGCATTATTGATAACCATTCATAGTGTCATAGTCATAATGGTGTGCCACGTTTTCATTAGAAATTAGACATTAACTTATTATTCAGCATTTTGACGCATATCTAGAAGTAAATTTAAACTTATAATCGCAATATATATGGGACGAATGGGGATTTGTGGCTATATTATAGACTAGATATCTTCAGAAATAAATATGTTATTTGAAGCTGACCTGAACTCATGTGAAATTAAGCTATTTTGAGCTCTGACAGCTCTTTAGCATTGACAAAGGACTGCGTGAGTCGACAGTGCATCTAGTTCTTCTTTTGTAATTATCTTTATTTATTTGTCCGAATGTCACCTGTCTAGACTAGTTTCTCTATTTACTTGTCAAGTGTGCATCTTGACAGCTTTGTTGACCTGTTTTGTTTTTCAGTGAAGGTCTTCGAGGTAGAAATATCCAATGTTCATGAAGTACTACTCTTGAAACAAAAACATCCTGTCAGTAGTAATGTCAGTGCTCAGGCATGCTCAAAAGTGTCCTGACGCTTGTCGTTGAAAATACTTTCTCAGAAATGAGAAGTGGCGCCACACTCAGATATGCCCTTGCAGCTCGAGTTTGATTATCGATTTAGTAGGGTTATCAAAGAGAGGTTGAAGCCCGGGGGGGGGGGGGGGGGGGGGGGTACTTACATGAAAAATGGGTATGTATGTGAGGCCAAGAGGCTCAAACCCTGACCCTGTTTGACCCAATCCGAGCTCGAAAACCCTGATTGCCCCCTTTTTTGGGGAAAAAAACCCTGAATGCCCCTTCTTTAAATTGTTTTCAAAACAAGGTCGAATATATATCCCCGCCGGTATACCGCGTACCGGGATTTCATGCAAAATACGGAACATTTCAAGTCGGGACGTGGCATTGGGTAAACAAATCAACAGATGAAGTACATAGATAAGTACTGAAGTACGGGAACCTCAGTGCTTGCATGTGGGCAGGCGATCAAAATGCGGCAACAGAATGTCTTTTTTTGACATAGTAGCCTAAAAAATACTGAACCCCGACCCTGACTGCACCCAAATTATACTCAAATCCTGACCCTGATCTGCCCAAATCAGGCCAAAACCCTGATCCTACCTGCCTAAACGGAGCTCAAAACCCTGACCCACCCGGGCGGCACATACATAATACGTCACAAACAGGAGTACCCCCCCCCCCCCCCGGGGGTTGAAGAGGCAGTGCTATACACCATTCAACTACTTCACCTCTCCAAAGTCCTACTATCCGCACACCTTCACATCAACGGATTACAAGGACCTTCCCAAACTAAGCCCACCAAAGTCACGAAAGCTCTCTGCGCAGCAGGTCAATCAGATGAGAAACTGGAGGGCGTTGTATGGTCAGAGTGTGCCACAGAAAACAGTACGAAACATGACCACCAAGGATAATCCTGGCACCCTGCCCATTAATCTCTATGCAGTTGACTCTCCCACTATCGAGCCATTGGATTTCTCAGTCCTAAGTCAAGCGACAGCTGTGCCAACGCCACAAAGGGACAGACCAGAGACATTATACGAACTCGGTCAGATTGTCTGTGTACGAAGTCAATCAAGTACCTTGTTTGTTATAGCCTCACTTCAAGAGGATGTAAATGTTGGCGCGAAGAATGTGAGAGCTAAGGTGTATATTCAAGATCCATTCAATCCCGTATCATTCACAGAAGATACAGAGAAATGTTGAGGTGAACAATATTATGTGCGTTATATCTAACTACAAGTCAAGGAATGACATGCTAGAACTTGAGGAGGGCGATCTCATCCTCCTTCTTGACCAGCTTCAAAATACGAACGAACTTGTCACTGTTATGGAGGCAGCTGAGTTGTCCGCTGAAACTGAAGTCACTGATGAACTACAGCGTGAGTCCCACGAGCCTAGGAGGACAAGAGGGGGCAGAGGGAGAAAGAGGCGATTCGAAGAGGACTTTTTCTACTATGAATAGAGTCAATAGAGGTAATCTTTAAATATGGGGAGCAATGCAAAATATTTTTGGGGATCAAGAGAGCTGAACAATATTTTTCGGGATCATGGGAGCATGGGGTAAAAGCTTTTGGGGGAGATTTCAGATATATTTATAGGGATCAAGGGAGAAACTGTAAAAAAAACTAGGGATCAAGGGAGCATATACCCCCCCTGGGAGGGCCTCATAGACGCAACGTACAATCTCTAATGTTATTCTTTAAATGCTTCAGAAATCAAGGTCCTGTATACATATCAAATCTTTTTAAACCTAGAGTCACTAGCTATAACTTAAGAGGTAGAGGTAATAACGTAGTTCAGCCATCCTATAACAGCCTTTTCCAGCATAATTCTTTTTCATACACAGTATCTCACATTTGGAACCAGCTACCATCGGCAGCTAAAACTACAACTTCTTTAACACAGTTTCGGCAATATCTTAATAAGTCTGACTTTATTGGATGCCAGTGTAAAAACAGCCTCTAACTAGCTCCTGCACACACGCACCTATATAATTGATCTACTTAGTTTACATTGATATCTTTAAATTTTGGCACCTTTAACTTAGAGTTTGTATATATATCGTATAGCTAGACTTGCTTACTTATTATTGTATATATGTAAATAGTTTGAACTAGAGTTCTCTTAGCCTTTATCCATATTGTTATGTACTAACGATATTACTATATATATGTAAATAGTTGAAACTAGAGTTATCTTAGCTTCCATTCGTGTTATAATGTCATGCCCTACCTTTATTGTCCTACTACAAATTTTATATTTTGTTACTATTAATTTGTCGAGCGCTTATATCATGAGCCCCTGGCTCGGGAGATTGGGCAACCACTTCCTGCGCTACCGACGGTAAATAAATTATTATTATTATTATATTATTATTATTATCAAAACAAATTACAGCAAACAGATAAATACTAAATAGACAGGGATAAATATAAGGTAGTAGACACACATACAAGCTACTAAATACTACATGTAACTAAACAATACTGAATGAGAAATACAAGTCATTGAGTACTAAATGAGCCATGTTTGTGACCACGAGGATCGCGAAAATGACGTAACCTCGTTTCCAGGCTGCTCACGGAAATTGTATTTACAGACCTGTGGCCTGGACCTGTGACCTCCGTTTTGTACCAGCCGGTACTCATCACACAGTTTTCGCCACGGTGGCACATCTTTTTCATTCAACAACAAGAGCCCATCTGGGCTTTCACTCGGGCCACATGAGATTGAAGATGAAATACACTTTCATTTGAAATCCTTTTAGTAATAACCGAAGGGAAGAATTATTAGCTGAATTTAGCAGTCTTTAGGAGTGGCCGGTAGCGCGGTTGATATTCATTCTCTGCTCCCCTGGTATATATATGAAATTTAATATTTTTTGTTTTTCTCGTGTATGTAAATTAAAGAAGTTGACCTCTACTTATTCATGTAACGCACGCTTACAATTTAGTCTGCTGTTCTCCAGGTTCAGAGTACTAATAGATGAGTGTCTCAAATGTATGTTTATATTTGTCCCATATTATAAGTTGTATCCTGTCCACCTATGATGGAGCTATCACTATATTTCTCTACTGTTCATTCTACCCTGCGGCTCTTTATCGCAGCTCGCGTCCATATTGGTATTTATTAATTGAAATGCCTGTTGGTTATCTATATTTAAAAGCTTTTACCCTCCTTTCCAAAACTGCAGTCTGCTCATTATATTACAGAACTATAAAGGGAACTGTTGGAAGCCTTTAATTTCTCTAACCAAAACCTCGGGCGTGAGAGGATTCTTGTTTACCTTGAGAGTTGAATATTGCTTCGCTCATCATAAATTATTCTGTTCTCCGGGGTATTTCTGACAGCCAAAAACACGCTCAAAATTATTTTAGTGCATGTTGGCCTACAGATCACGGTGTTTGAGCTGGTATGTATTATGACCGAGAGGCATAAAACCTACGAAATGTACCTCAAACAAGAATACCGTCCGATGGCAAAATCTATCAGCGCCACGAGGTCAACAAATCGACAAAGAAATGCAGATATAAACACGCAATGATTTCAACCTCACCGTGCCTTAATTCATGACCTGACAAGACACTGTTCAGTTTCACTTTCCCTCTCAGCTTTGCTCTTGAGTTGAAGTTGAGTTTGGCTTTGTTAAAGACTTCTTATTCAGTTGTATGGTATAATTTGTGCAGTATATTTGAGTATACCAATCCACAGAGATTCAAATAACAAAGCCGTGGCGAAAGAGAAGCTTAAACGAGAAATATTTTGTCCTCCTAGAAAAACACAACATCTTGCCATTCCTATCGAAGAAGCCTTTGGTTTCAGCAGCAAAGCAACACGCTAAGTTCCAATTCGATATGTGTCGATTAGCCGGATCCTGGCTTTGAGTTTGATCATGCAGCCCATTCAGGTCGTCGCGTTGTATATAAAATCACTGGCCATCTGGGTAAAAACCGCGGTCCTTCGGCTCCAACAAGAGCGCCAGTTGAAATATCCTGAGTCTGTTGGAAGGCTTTCGCACGGTGAAGTTAAACAAAACATTAAACGCTTACATTTGAGAGATGCGGGGACTCCAAATTTGAGAGAAATTTCCTCGCGGGGCGACCATCTTGATTTACTATATTAAATTATGTAAATAAATTAACCTGGAGAGTGTTACGTGACCAGCACAGTGCAATCTGATTGGTGGTGAACTTTAAATTTAATACATGGGAACAAAGAAAAAATAACCGCATGGGTCAAAAGTCAACATTTTGTTGCATGAAACAACAACAAAAAAAAAACCGCTTGCATTTTAAGACTCGGTGCTGCCACAGGCAGACCGAGTAATAAAGCACCCACTGAGTTCATAAAAGCACAAAGTTACTGGCGCAGTGACGCTTACTTAGTTTACCTTTCTATGTCAAATGATAACAAACTTAAAATAAAATTTAATTTTCTAGGTGTTTTGGTTCAAATAACCGTCAACCTAAAAACCGTCAATGAGGTACCCGTTTTTGGTTTACTCGAAAAAAATTTTAGGGCTCCTATTGCTGCAAGAATTGTTTAAAAAATAATCTTATATAATAATACGCTAAAGGTGATGTTACACGAGACGATTTTTAACGACGATTTTTCGCGACGATTTTTAATGCATGTTACACGAGACAACTTTTAGCGCAACATTGTTGCGGCAACGGGTATGTTACACGGGACGATTTTTAGCGCAACATCTAGCTAGCACCTAGGCTCCTACTCCGACACCCTCGTTTAGAAACATGGCTGACGAGTGAAGTCTTTGTTTGTTGACGTAGCCTCGTTTCCGTGGGCGTAGCGAACAGGTTTCTGGGACGACGTTGCGCGAAAAGTCAACGGCGAGGGTGTTACACGAAGCAACTCCAACTTGTGTTTTTTTCTGCTTCGATCATTGCTCTTTTGGCGACCATATTTGTTTTCATCACACGAATCCATGACTCGAGCTGCCTGTGATCGTCAGTTTTGGCACTTTCTCGACAATAGGTATAATTGTGTTCATCGGTTTGAGAAATTAACTGAGATCCGTAAGATATTGCCTTTTTTATCAAAATATAACTTACGCTAAGCACCTCCACTGCTCCAGTACACACGCCATTGCATTGTGTCAGGAGTCCGTTAGCCGGTTAGACTATGCTACTATATCATCTTTGTTGATTTCATGTAAGGGATGGACCGTTATATTTGGGGAGGGGGGAGGGTTGGGCAATTATTTCTGATTTTTTTGGTATGACTGAAAGTTCTGCACGAATGTTTTAGTCACCCCGTTTGCTTGGACGAATTGTTTTTCATGAAAAAAATTGCGTGAATTTTTTCCCTTCAGTTTATTGTGCAGAATTGTTTTTCCTTTTCAAATCCTGTGTTCGATTTTTTTGGGGGTATTTGGACACCTCCCCCCCCCCCCCCCCCCCCCCTAAAAAATATAATGGTCCATCCCTAAGTTCCGCGGGTCCCTGCTAGTAATAATAATATTTTGACAGGAAAGCTCCACTCACAATTTGTGATTTTCAGGGAGGTCCTGTATTAAAAATATATATTTCACTAATATATGGAAAACAGGAAAGATAAATGGTTGAAATAAAATAGTAATAGAACAAGGATTATTATGAAATTAAGTTATGTGCCAGTAAGATTTAAAAATTGATAATGTAGTTGATTGTATAACTTCAGAGTCTGGACAGTTGCACGATTTTTTTAAGGCATTCAGTATTCAAAGTTTCACCCTTGCTCGTTTGTATTTTCTGTGCAAATTCGGCTTTATCCTGAATTTCAGCCGTCTCCTCTGGTTCGTTCCTCCGAGAGAGACGTCTGAATCCAATAGCCGATAATGCCGTCCAGTGACGTCACTACCAGAAAACCTGGTAGTGATCTTTGATTGGTTCATATTCTATAATTTCGCATAAGCCGAGAAGACGGCAGGATTCACTTTGGACTCGCAATTGTTGATCGTTGAGTTTCAGTGGAGCGATTGTCTTTGGCAAAGACTTTGATTTCTTAAGGAAAACATCTGGAAATGGATTGAAAGTGTCCTGCACAATAACCGGCCGACTGTCCTGTAAACATGTACATTTTATCGCGTCGCGTCCGCGGGGTTGTTGATAATCGATTATTTGTTCACACTCGCAGGGGTAAAGAATGTCACTACTCTCTTCAAGGAACTGTTCTTTCCCGCAAGAGTCTTCGTATTTCTTCGAAAATTATCCTTTCATGTTTTTTTTACTTTTCTGTTGCATCATTTACATAGGTAATATCTCGTAGCTGTGTCGATTCGAACGGCAGATCGCGAGACATGTACAAAGATCAACGGAAAGACAATGATCAACTGTACTTTGCCTCCAAATATAATATAACGAATTGTTGCTTTGAAAAGGTTTTCACAACATAAGAGGCACTTGAGAAGCAAATGGGATGGCTTTTATTTTGGCCGGCATGATCTCAAATAATTTCTCAAGGCGAGCGATGGCTTTGTTTTTGTGACCCACGAACTCTTACTACCGCCGTGACAGTTTTATTTGCATAAATTAAATTGTTAATCCGCCTTGACGTCACTGGACAGCATTATCAGCTATTGGATTCAGACGTGTCTCTCGGGAAGAACCAATCTCGTACCCAGATCCCATTTGTTTCTTACTGCGCATGCTCGACGAAAAAATAGGGCTCTGGAATAATCCGATTCCGGAAGTCCGCGAATCACGGACTTCCGTTGCCTCTGCGCATGCTTATCATTACGTCACCCTGAGAAGTCGTTTATCGCACAGCGCCTCAGGCCTAGGTTTTGCTTTGGATTTGGACGTTCACCCGGTATCTTGATAGTGATCTTTTGCTTGCTAGTGTCAGGGCAAGCCTTAGGGAGTCTCTTTCATCTTCTGCCGTTTTTAGATTGGATTTTAAGGCTTAATTTTCATGCATTTGGCTCGTGTTTCTTTATCGTGCGATGGATATCAGACATCACAGATTCTTGAGTGCACAAGAGGATTCATGGGAATCGAAAACTCGCTGAAATCGCCTTACCTGAGTAGAAAGAAGTCAAGGCATTTTTACTTACGATTCTCTCTCGTTTAGCTCCTTGAAAGCTGGAGTTCGTTACATTCCCATACAAACGCTTATATTTAAGCGATCAGCGCCTGTTCTCAAGTTTACGAAATCGGAAAACGCCACTTCTGCCTATAGAGCACTTACGAACATTGTTGTTAATATGGGAATGTATAGTATTACCTATCTGTTACAGTAAATCCCTCGGCTATATCCAGTTGAGTTCGATTTTCGAATTCTGAGAATTCATGTACTGTGTGCGATGTGTGTTTGCAATGAAGTGATATGAACTCCCGAGTGGATACAAACAAATATCTAAGAATCCCTGATTTTTTTTAGCGGCACCATTTAGGTAAAATCCAACGGTTTTTAGCGTTTAGATAACCCGGCCCTAATTTCCAATGCCTTTGTCCAAATAAATCAACCCTCCAGAAATGCTTTATGTTTAACTTCCGGTGAAATTGCATTGTTCAGAACAGCCAATCATAATATACGAAAATCGGATTATTCCAGAGCCCTATTTTTTCGTTGAGCATGCGCAGAAAGAAACAAATGGGATCTGGGTACGAGATTGGGGAAGAACGAACCAGAGGAGACGGGAGATTTGATATACGCCCCCATCAATTTTCATCACGCGGAAGCCTAATGCAAACTACACGTCGCGACTTTGATCTCGTGCCATCGCGAACGGTAGTTTGTTGTTTAGCGTTTTCTGATATTTTTCTGTCACGTGTCTTCAGTGTGTCACGTCAGAACTCGTCAAAGAACACTGTTGTGTGTTTAATACAGATAGAGGAATTTACATCGCTTAAAAAAGTATAGTATCTCTGAATATTTATTTTTAGAAACGAGAAGGGGATATTGCTGTTGATCACTGTTACGGATGGCGTTCAGTTAGCTGAAGGTAAGATCTCAATCTTGGCATCTTTCAGAATTCGAGACATAAGTCGCTGGCTCAATCTGTTGCCACTACTGCTCGTTTACAACCTGTTTAAACTCTTGTCCGTAGACTTCCTAATATAAAGATCCTTCGCTATTCGCTTGGTAATATTAAACCGAGTTAGGCTTACAAACTGATTATGCTGTAAAATAGGCTATTACATTTTGATATGAATCATGGTCAGTCACGCAAATTATAGCCTGCGTCGCATACGAACTGAACCCTTAATCCCGGTGTTCAGTTCGGATGCGAGGCAGGCTGCGATTACTTCATCTCGTTCGATCTGCTTCGACCATCTTTCACGGTCACTGCTTGAGCCTGGCTTACCCAACAATAGAAAACACCCTAACCAACAATCTTTTAGAACGAGCAGTACAAAAACAATAGAGCTACAGTACTTATGGATCCAATCAGGGCACACTGTATTATCAATGCTTAGGGCCTGTTCGCACTAGGCCGAAAAAATGGGGTTTTCCTCTACGAAAATATTGGTAATTTTATAACTACAATGTTTTTATTTTGGAACTCGCGTCTGCACTTGAGACGCACAAATTATATGTAAGCCACAAATGTCAATCAAATTGAAATAGAAACCCAAAGAACCATTGTTTGATGTCAGCTGTCATGGAATAAGGGTTTTCATCAAAAGGTCGCGTGCGTCAGACGACGGCGGCAACCGGAAGTCAAATTTTCCTTTTTTGGCGCGTTTTGTCGTCATCACGTCCGTAACATCAACTCATAAATGTCAAAACACAGGTCTTCCCGTCCGTATTGATCAACCAGAAATGTGTCCGAGCTAGGTATGATTTTAACAAAAAAAATCATTCGTCTTCTCGCGGTCTTGTGACGTCCGTATTGTCTATTATGTTGGTATGGTCGCTGCAGTTTCGGATCTTCGCAATGCAGTCTACCCTAGTTCTAGGAATCTAGTTCTAGAGGTTATTTTTTTCCCGCCGACACACCGAGAGTTTCGGGGGTAGAAGCGGAATGTTTTCACTCTAAAAAATCCGTATTCCTCTGCTCTCCTGAGGTAAATATTCCCATTCCCTACTAATTTTTTTGGGATATTCCTTATTCTTTTTAATTTTCGAAAGTGTCATGCGCTTTATTGAAATATTCCATATTCAGTATATTTTTCAGGCAAATATTCAATATTCCTCAGTTTTCAACCACGATATTCAATTTTCAATATTCCGCTTCTACTCCCGAGAGAGTTCGGTAGTTTAATCCAATTATTTAACCCGGTGGTGGTCGACACGGGTGCGTAACGGCTCATGGCACCAAGATGGCGCACTTTTTCTATAGAGCACGTGGTTAGTTGGAATTCTCGTTCATTTTTGCTGGAGCTTGGATGTTTTTGAGGTTCTTTTTTCACGAATCAAGAGATGTCTAGTGAACTCAAAGAATAACGTAAAATGTCCGATTGCGATAAAACGAAACACAGCACTTGGTGATATCGGATCTTAAGCGTGAGTTTCGGATCGGCATTCGGGACAATCGAAACGCGTCCCCCGAAAGAGACGTCTACTATTCGAGGCTGATGACGTCATACGGCCAGGATCTGGTCGCGTTAGCTGATTGGCTCGTATATCATTATGATAATTAATCTTGCGAGTGAAGCCTGTTTGAGCTGTGTCTTGTTTTCTCAAAAGTTGTCCCGATTTATTTTCAGTTTGTCCCGATATATCAGTATCCAGGTAAGTTCCCTGAGTTTACCAATTTCTAAAGTAAAATACACATTCGTGCTGAAAATAATCTTTAACATAGGCTTTGTTCAGAAAATGTATTAAAATTTGATAAAACGTTACGAGCACCTCGAAGTTGACCCCGCGAAGACCTTTGCGCCGCCATCAATCTGGTTTCCGTAAATGACATTCTACGGTCACTGCTGTTTAATGCCACTGATAAATGGTTACTAAATATTGATAAAGGTTTTGATTAATGCCGTCGTCTTTGTGGGCCTAAAAAAAGCGTTTGACACGGTCAGCCATACTGCTAAACAAAACAAAAACAATTACGGTGTCAAATACCAGTATCACGTGGTTTAAATCTCAGCGAGAGAAGGCAGAGGTGTGTTGTCAATGGAGAAATGTCAAACACTGAAATCCTTACCTGTGGCATTCCACAAGGAATTATCCTAGGGCCTTTGTTGTTTTTGATATATATTAATGACCTCCCTAATTGCTTAGAATTTTTGGACACTCAAATATATATATATGCTGACGATACCAGCCTCGCAATGGCAAGTCTATCTAGCCCGCATAAAATTGAGTTAAAAATGAATACAGACCTCAAAATATCTATGAGTGGCTGAGAGCAAACAGGTTGAGTCTAAACACTACAAAAACAAAGTTTTTATTAGTGGGTTCCCGACAGAGATCTGCTCAATTTACTACCCCAACACTTCAAATCGGAGGTGAGAGCATCCCTAGAATAACATCAGCTAAATCCTTAGGAGTGCACATAGACGAAGCTCCCAGTTGGTCGAAACATATCGAGATCTCAAGAAAGATACCCTTAAACGCGTTAGGCCGTATGTCCCATGTCCTCCCTACAAACTATGCATAGTTCGTTTATTCAACCCAAATTTGACTATTGTAGCATAGTTTGGGAAGGGCTGTTTACAGAACTCGCTCCTACAAAACCGTGCAGCTAGAATAATTACATACTCCAATTATGACTCTAGCTCTGGCCCCTCCTTGAAAAATTAGGATGGGATAGACTTTCGGTTCGCAGAAGAAAACTTATAGCGATAGAAATGTTTAAGACACTTTAATAATCAAGCACCGGAATGTTTAATAAATAAATTTACAAGAGACCAAACGCCATACAATATAAGAGGCTCATCATCTAAATTAAAATTGCCTCCCCAAAACCAACTATGGTAAAAAGCGATTCGGCTATAGAGGAGCATTTGTTTGGAATAAACTACCGGACGATCTGCGGAATAGCAAATGAATTCGATTGGCTATCTGTCTCCAGCAAAGGATTAAATTCTACAAATTATTTCCAATGGGCAAGTTTAGTTAATGCCATTTCAAAATAATGGAAACTACTTATCAAAGATTCTCTCAGATTCTAGTTCTCAACATTCTCTCAAAGAAAGAATCTCGACCTCGCACCTATGGTTAGGTGATCAGTTAATGAATTAGACAAACAAAAAGTATTTATGATGTTTTAATAAGTAAAAAGCAAAGTCACCTTCGTCTCAAGTCAATCTATCGAAGCGAATGAAACCTAGTAATCCTTTAGAATGGATAAGATTTAATCTAGAATTTACAAGACTACCAATGATACCTACTCCAGATTAGAATGGATAAGATTTAATCTAGAATTTACAAGACTACCAATGATACCTACTCCAGATTAGAATGGATAAGATTTAATCTAGAATTTACAAGACTACCAATGATACCTACTCCAGATTAGAATGGATAAGATTTAATCTAGAATTTACAAGACTACCAATGATACCTACTCCAGATTAGAATGGATAAGATTTAATCTAGAATTTACAAGACTACCAATGATACCTACTCCAGATTAGAATGGATAAGATTTAATCTAGAATTTACAAGACTACCAATGATACCTACTCCAGATTAGAATGGATAAGATTTAATCTAGAATTTACAAGTGATACCTACTCCAGATGTTTCCAATAAAATATCCTAAATAACTGTTGGTACCTAAACAAGGATCTTCATCGTACGCGTATAATTGATCGTTCAACTGAATATCCTACAATCCTAGAATATCCTAGAATATCATATCCTGAAACTATAGATCATTCAGTTCTTCGTGGAATGTATTGAATCAAAGAATCTTTATTTCGAAATTCGTAGTTGGCTAATTGATTTCGAAACAAGAGGCTGGCATTGCCAACCGAATTCGGGCCAATAGATATCGTTAGACTGAGGTAGTTTTGCCGAAATGTCGGATAAAATAATAAAACAACAAACGTTTTCTTCATACGTAATTGTTCCCTGTGGTCAAAATTAAGCCCGATCTGGCGAGGTTAGTGACTGGTGGGTGACCGCCTGGGAATGACTCGTGCTGTAGCCACCTCTTTTAAGTTCTTTCTTTTTTTCCGCCTTTTTTTTCGGATAGCGTGCACGAACACTTTTAAAAGGGAACTGGGAGTCCTCAATTTTGTTAAGTTAGAATAATTACAGTCCTAATCCCTGTCCTTGCGACGGTCGATCACCAGGCTGGTTCGCAGCAACAAGAAACACAGAGTGCTGCTGAAATGATATCTAAGCGAACATATTTTCACTCTTGTCATAGCTTTGTATACAGTATCGAAGCTCTTTTCGACCATGGAAACTATAAACCATTTCAAAATATTAGCTCTGGCCGCACATCTGCATCAGTGCAATATGTAGCGGAGCGAGATCAGTCGACGTGCCGTAGTCATCAGACCTCGATGTTCCCTAAAGGAAGAAGGGAGTAAAAGAGGATATGCAGAGAAGCTTGTGTATTTGTGCTCTCAGATCTCGCACCGGTATAAATAAGCTGCTTCGCATCCTGCTTTTGCAGTTTTAGCTTTGTTATTCGACCTTTTCCAAGCCATATTTATAGTTATTTCAGGGAAGACCAAAGGAAAATTTCTATAAAAAGCTGCTTTGAAGAGAAGTTGAATTCTTTTTGTTCTCTGGTGGAGATTTAAAGCGAATTCGACGAATTTTAACCCCTCTTTCTTCCCCGCGACTGCTTTACCCATCTTAGATCGACACTGATGACCCGCGTGTATCCCGCGTGTATCCCGCGTGTATCCCGAGCGGTATCGAATCTGATTGGCTGACCCTGTCACGTGTTGAGCCGACTCGCGACGACAAAACATATTAATAAACACTTGCGAAACTTGACTCGAGCGGCCCGAGTAGTTAACCGGCTCCCTGAATCCAACTTATCCAATATGATATTAGGTGTGGACAATAACTGTCCGCTTAATTACAGTGGAACCTCTCTGTGAGACCACCTCTCGTAGGCGACCTCCTCTGTTAAGCGACCACTTACCAAAAGCCCGTTTTGTCTCGCAGCCGTCAAATCACTGCATTTAATACCTCTCGTAAGCGACCACCTCTCGTAAGCTACCACTTTTCCAGGTTCCGAGGGCGGTCGCTTACGGGAGGTTCAACTGTATTTGATTTTGATGTTTAAACTATTGCTATACAAAAGCAGAGATAAACAAAAAGTACCCTCTCTGAATGTTTTTAAAAATCACTCAAAGTACTCAAAGATAGAACTTAAAATCGCAAAAACTAACGGTAACATGACAGCATACTATCATAAAGGAACAATATGCTACTGAAAAGCTTTGTCCTGCTAATCAATTGTTTTTTCTTGACATACTGCTGGTCGGCCTGTTATATTGTTTTTGTCCTTTGTGGTTGTGTGTCCATGTATGTTTTTTTAGTTTCGTCTTTTTATGTCCGTGTTGTCATTAATGTAGTGGTAATGTTGCTTTGTTATACCTATAGCAATACTCTATGTAAAATAAAGGATAATAATAAAATAAAAAAGATGTAGAAAAAAGGGAGCACTGAAGAAATTGTGGTAAAAATACAAACGAAGACCATCACGATTTATTTTCATTCGCTGTAGTAAACGCTCAGATTGCATTATGGTACGCGCGCATTGATTTTTTGTGTCCTTGCGCATAACCACAATGCAATGCACTGGCAATGCGCCAAAAAATCGGCCCCACTACACATACTAGGTTACCTAAAAGGTAAGGTTGCCTTTTATTGTATGCGTTAGTGGTAATAGTAACACAGTAAGAAGTGAAGTACGTGATCATGATACTAGGTTACCTAAAAGGTAAGGTTGCCTTTTATTCTATGCGTTTGGATAAATGTCATAGTCAGTGGTAATAGCAACACAGTAGAAGTGAAGTACGTGATAGGAGTAGATTAAACCGAGGACTGAGCATTGTAATCTAGAGAGCGAGTAGACACGGAATTAATGTTTCACAGTTTCGATTGCCGAAGCACAACAATAAATACTCACTTATTCAGTTACTGAATGAAAAATGTTCTGGATGGCAATGGTTCTAAAAGTTAAGCATTTTTGGATTAGTAACAACAGACCTATTAAGTACGTACACGTGAAAATGCATAATGAACAGGAAGTATATTAAATGATATGAACCTCTAGCTCTACACTCGAAGAAGTCCAAACGAAAAAGAAAGATTTCTCCAAAAGAATGATGGCTCCTGCATCCGGGCAATGCAATTTGGTCCTTGCGCATTCAATTTTTGTTTCCTTGGCGCATGACCACAATGCAATGCGCTGGAAGAAATTGAGAAAATCGGCAACACTGCACCGATTAGTATTGTTGCTTGCTTTAGGCTCGTTCGCTGCTGCAGCAATTACAAGACGGTTGAGTAGTCAATTTACCCGTGTGATGAAGGGGAACAAAAAGATGCTCTACATCAGAGTAAACTCCTCCCTCAGGGATTCTAAATTAAAGTGCCCATTACCCAATTTAGTTTTATTTATTTTCAAAATCTAGATGAACATTGAGGTCGAAAGAAAAATAAATAAGTTAAATCGATTTAATTGCTGATTTTTGTTTCACGACCGCGCAGTTTGCGGTCTTGGTCGAGTGACGTCAGATCCATTGCTCACTAACGCTTAACACTTGTCGTAAGTTATATTATTATGGATTTTTGATCTTACGTCAGAGGGTCTTTTCCCTTTTAAAGTGCGGGTCCGTGTTTAAGAATTTAGGGTTATAAGAATTTATTTATTTATTTATTAAGCTTCGCCTGAAGGAAAAATACATATCAGGAATGATACCACGAACGATCGTTTTAACAAATTACAATGATGTAGAAACAAAATGATAAAAGGCAGGGTGACCGCAACAGCTAAAGCCAATTACTGCGGGCCCAAGACACTAAATTAAATTAATAATATTCAAAGAAAGAACTATTAAATGATAAGGATTTCACAACCACAAGGTGACTAAAAACAACAAGTTAAAGGACTGAGTAGGCTACGGAGAGAGTTACATTTTACACAAACTGACTTCCGTGTGCGTGGATTGTCTGGGTTATAAGATGTTTTCAGGGCTGACGTATAATATTGTAAAGGTGAGACTTGTAGAAGGACAGTGAATGTGCTGGTGAGGTGTTATATAAATAAGTATGGGGAGTTGACTTGGAAGGGGAATATAGGAAGGAGTTGTAAAGTAGGTTGGAGTAAATTTGTATTATATCACACTTGACACGGGTTTCTTTGTTCTTCATAGGGTGAAACTCTGGTATAAACCCGTTCAACAATAGACTAATTTAAAGCCCGGGTAGAGATTTGATATTCAGGCAGAGAAATGTGGGGTTGATAAATGAATACATAAATCATAAATCTGAGTTTTATAACTGTTACAGTTTTAAACCTCCTTTCCGGACAAGTTACTGTTTTTGGGGTTACCTGTGGTGTTCGGTCGAAATTGGGCGCACCAAAAGTGACCCAAGAAACAGTAACTCGCCCGGAGATATATTTATTACACGGACAAGTTAATCCCTGATTCTCCTTGAAATGCCTCTGTATTCCACAGCACATCTGGTACAGTGTATTATGAGCGTAGGATTGTCCGGCACTTTTCTTCTGTCTCACTTCCACAACGAATTTCCCGAGCCAGTAATTCAATTATTTGACGGCACATTTCGAATATTTCGTTCTGCTGCCCACTGTTTCCACAATCTCGCACACCAAGCTGTGCACGATGTTGTGCCTTCGGGAATTCGTTCGTCCTTGTGTTTCTGCAACTAATAGCCCACTTCCGCGATATGCTTTACTTGTCACGCACAAAGGTTTCAATGCGGGGCTCCGTGCTAAATTAAATTCTTTTCACAGAGAAAATAATAAATTTAATTTAGCACGGAGACTCGTATTGAAACCTTTGTGCTTGACAAGTAAAGCATATCGCGGAAGTGGGCTATTCGGTGTCCGAAACTATAATATTTCGTTCCGTTTAAGTTGACTCTCCAGTATTATGCCCAGTATATCTTCGAAATCACTCAATACCGGCAGTGAACTAAGAAAGATTTCATCATCGTCGCCACCGAGAAAAGTCCGCCATCTTCGAAGACGTTTCGAAATGGCAAGTTGCGATCATTTGTTTAGAACCCCCATTAAATAACATTTACCAAACATTTTAGTTTGTTATTATTAAAACGCGTGGAAATATGCAGTTCACATCGTCTACATTAATTAGCTGGCCATATTTGCATAATTTTTAAATCACAGCTCCTTTTTTGAAGCCGATTTCTATACTTTACCGTGCTAACGTCTTAATTATAATACTTCGCCTTTAACTACGATTCTAGAACATTCTTTTCATGAATACTGTTCATTCGGAACCAAATGACGTTTGAATGGTTTGTTATCATGTCATGTCTCATGGGTTTATACACAAATCTTTAATCTAAACCAATGCATTGTCCATTCAGTGTTTTGTTTGATTTATAACTACGCAGAGCCTGGATCAAGGTGCGTGCTTTGTTTAATTGATAAACCTAGGATGTGATATAAGTCAATTTCATACCTCGAGCCTTCGGTTCAAACCCTAAATATCCCTCGGGCCTTCGGTTCTCGGTATGAAACTCTTACTTTAACACGTGATTATGAAGGAGTCATCTAGTGTATTGGGAAGCCGTAAGGAACAATGCTTTCCTAGTTCTCGCCATTCTTAATCAGTGATCCTTGAATGAAATACCAGTTTCGATATACTACCGACTATCACCAGAGCCGGAGTTTTACTTGTGAAAATTATGCAACTATTTCGAGTTGTGTCCTGATTCTACCTCTCTGATCTAGCGATGAGTGAAAATGCAACGTTGAAGTTGCTTCTTTCCCTTCTTTTTCCGCCTTAGATCCTGAAGGCCCTGCTGTTCAAGTGAAGTAATAGCTGAGCGTGGATGGAACAAATGTTATGTCTTAGATTCGGGCTTGAACTGAAAATTCGTAAGTACTTTTCCAAACGTAGCCTGCTTGCCGGCTCTCCTGTAATTTTTTTCGGTCGTTTCTTTTCGGATTGGGTCACCTGTGGCACGCGGTCAAAATGGGGCGAGGACAAAAATGAAGGGAGGGGGAGGGGAAAGGAGGGGAAGAAAGGAGAGCCTGCACGAATGCCATTGTTTTCGGAGTATTTACCGTTCGTCCACGAACGGAAAATTCCCATTGGCTAGAATGTGACAGGTGTCAAGTTTGACATTAAGCACACACGAAACCGAATCCCGCGTGACATATGTAGTTACATCGTTCGTAACACAAACGGAGACATTTCCATTCGGCTGAAGTATTACTACTTTCACACTGGTCTCCTTCGTTTCTGTAACAACATCAATATTTCAATGTTGAGTAAGCACTTCATCGGCACTTTACTCCTGTTGAACTTGAAACAAATACTTTCTCGACGACCGCGAAGAAGTCGTTTTTATTGGTAAATATTCAGACCGTGGCTGTTTTCTTGCCAACGGGCTTCGATCGGGTGTCAAAACTGTCGTTTGCTTCGAATGGCTTCAGGACTAGGACTACTGCAGCTTTCTCCAGCTCCACTTACAAAGTTTTTCACGTAAAAGTACAAATAATTGAGAATTTTAATCTTCCTCCCACAGGGATTACAAACTCGACTCGATAAACCAGGAGAATTGACAACACGGCTTCCTTCACGTTTGCATTTGGAAGGAATAAAAAGATTATCCGTAGAAATAACTCCAGAACAACCTGGATTTCCGTACCTAACCTTGAATCAACACTTGCAAAGGCGACAAAAATCATCCACGGATGTTTCGACCTCTCTTACTGGTAATTACTTTCTTTGGGGTTTCTTCTTGGTCCATATGCACCATTTGTGTTATGATTAATACCGCAAAAATTTTGAACATGGAGCGCTGAACCGGCGCGCTGTCATTTTGAATCGTGTTGACATTAAGCGCGATTTTCATTGGCCATTTTTTTACACTTGGAGCGTGACGGGCTGTCAAGCGTGGAGGGGCGTAATTCTCAAAACAATGGCATTCGTGCAGGCTCTCCTTTCTTCCCCTCCTTTCCCCTCCCCCTCCCTTCATTTTTGTCCTCGCCCCATTTTTACCGCGTGCCACAGGTGACCCAATCCGAAAAGAAACGACCGAAAAAAATTACAGGAGAGCCGGCAAGCAGGCTATTCCAAACGATTTATGGTCAGTTGGTGTTTTTGTCATCGTCTGGTGATCATCAATAACAAATTTGTAAACATATTACAGTCAGTCTACACAAAAACTGTAACTCTGCTCTTAGAAATTAACTGCGCCGGACGCCGAATGAAATATGCCACCGGCGTTGGCGGGTCTCATACAAATTTGGAACAAATTGTCCCTAGCTGAACTGATTTTGTCAGCACCGATAACTTCAACAACTCATAAAAATGTTTATAGTTGAGGTTTTCCACCGGCGTTGGCGGGTCTCATACAAATTTGGAACAAATTGTCCCTGAACTGATTTTGTCAGCACCGATAACTTCAACAACTAGAAATGTTTATAGTTGAGGTTTTCCACCTCGTTCCGCCGTCCCAAATAGTTTTACCTCGTAGTTTGCTGAAATCTTGTCACTAAGTTTAAACTAACGTCACCTAGTTAGCTAATTTTGTTAAATTTATCATCTAAACCGTCATCCCGACGTTGGAGCGACTCTACTATTTAGTCCCATTTTTGTCTCCATCAATTCCAAGCCCGCCCATCCCCCCCCTTCCCCCCCCGGGCAAGATGGGGCATTTGACAACCTATCTGTCCCTGGGGTGGGGCATTTGTTTTGCGTCAGCCCGGGCCCGGGGAATTTGTCAAAAAAAATATTCCACCCCTCCCCTGTGTTTGATTTTGTTTTGCTCAACTGATCAACACGTGCTTGCTTCATCGATCAACATGGCGGCGGAAAAGTCATCCGTGAACATGACGTTAGGAATTTCCCAGTTTCGGGGTGAAGTGTGCGGTTTGTTGGGAACTGGCTTGTGAATGTGGCATTTGGGGGCACTTACGAAAGTGTTTGAAGGTGAGTACTGCATTACTTTAATAAAGAAAAGCGGTGAAATGTGGCTTTGAAACGGCGAAGAAATTTGGCGCGTTCGCTATACTTGCCCCGGGTTGGGGCATTTGCATAACTTAGCTGGCCCCACGGTGGGGCATTTGCAACGTTCTGATTCCAAAATGACAAAATCCGCACAAATGCCCGGGGGGGGGGGGGGGGGGGGCATGGGCGGGTTTGGAATTGATAGAGACATTAGTACTACATACATTTACACAACACGTGAATTATAAAATCAATCAGTCAGTTTGAAACATTTTATTGAATAAAATGAAGACTCGAGACGCGAATAATGTTCAACCACAAGACGATTCACGACTTGTAGACTCTAACACACTTATATTATAACACACTTATATTATAGAACAACTTGCCTCATCGAAGCGCTGTATAGAAACCTGTCTACTTGAGATTGAACAATGGATGACTTGTAATAAACTTAAACTTAACAATGATAAATCTGAACTTTTAATTTTACACTCCCGCCATCGTTCGTATGCTCTCTTATCATCTCTTGCTGTCGGTAATGACACTATATACCCCTCTAGTTATGCCAGAAACATTGGAGTAATCTTCGATGACACTATGTCTATGTCTCGCCAGGTCAGCTCTATTTGTAAGTCAGCGTTCTACCAACTAAGGAATATTTCTAGAGTAAGAAAATATTTGTCTGTTAGTACTACAGAAATTCTCCTACATGCATTCGTTACTACTAAGTTAGATAACTGTAACTCCCTATTATATGGCCTACCAAAACAACTAATCCAGAAGCTACAATATGTCCAAAATGCTGCCGCTCGCATTATATCATACACGCGTAAATACGATCATGTCACTCCTACTTTAAAAGAACTGCACTGGCTACCCGTAAACGAGCGCATCACATTTAAGATTCTTCTACTTACTTATAAGTCCCTTAATAACCAAGCACCTGTCTACTTAAGAAATTTACTACACATCTACAAACCTAACAGAATGCTCCGCTCGTCATCTGACACACTTCGCTTAACTCAACCGATGCCTAGACTTAAAACCTATGGTCAACGCGCGTTTTCTATATCAGCACCTCAAATCTGGAATAGCCTACCTGTAGAAATAAGATGCAGCCCGAATGTAAACATCTTTAAATCTAAGCTCAAGGCTTATCTTTTTTGCTCTGCTTATAATCTGAACTAGTTATTAATTATTATTACCATTTGTAGTACATTGCTACATAGTTTACTTACTGCTCGTTACGTTAGTAGATAAGACTTAATTAATTTGTTATTTATACAATATTGTAAAGCGCATAGAACAGATACGCTATATGCGCTATATAAATATATTATTATTATTATTATTATTATTATTATTATATTTCGTAGAAGCGAAGTTTATTGATGGAAGCATTAACTCTAACACAGGAAATGAAATGAACGTCGGTACAAACGTTTTGCTTCATTCGGAGATAAATAGTGACTGAATTTTTTTGTAAATTAAGGCCCGGTTCAAACGTCGAACTTTTCATGCGCCGAACTCAATTGAAACAAAAGATAATTAGGCGGCTTCTTTTGATCTAATTAGGAACGGCGCATGAAAAGTTCGACGTTTGAACCGGGCCTAAGTGATAAAATGTTATGACTTCCTGACCGCATGCACGCGTGGTCTTTAGACAATCTTCACAATGAATTTACGGCTCACTGATTTTTTACCTTTAGCTTTAGCTCTACATGTATACTACACAAGTTAATAGTGCGCGCGCTCTGATTGGCTACTCGAACTCGGTAAGACGCGAATATCCACCATTAGTATATACCACACCAGTGAATATCACTTTTCGCGCGCTCTGATTGGCTACTCAAACAGTGAATATGATTTCATATTCACCTCTGAGCAAGCAGCGACCACCTCGCACGAGTTTTTGTCCATATGACAGAAAATAAAGTAACTATTTGGTGCTGACTATTCAGGATGATTACTAAAATTAATTACTAGAAATAATAATGGATTAGGGAACTCTATGTTGAGCCTCTAAGTTATCTTTTTTTTAAATATTGTACTTATTTAATTGTAAGTTTATTTATTATCTCAGTTTTTAGGAGGGCCATTATGTAAACTACTGTGGCACCATTAATCAATATATACCCTCATTAAATAAATACTTATTATTATTATAATTATTATATTTATAAATATAAGTAACTGGAATAGAGGTGAAAGACGCTGTGTTGCCACTACACCATCAGGACCAACCACGCTGGCAACGCACTCAGTTCAGTGCTGTCATTGTGGAACGTAACCGTGGGTTTTCCTGGCATTTTCTCTTTCGAGGCGAGTTGGGAAAGCCTATATCTTTAAACCTAGTTTTCAACCTAAGGATATGTTTATACAATGATAAACTTGATTCACACGCGGACAAGTACATGCAGACAAAGCTGAACTTGGGCCAACCCAGGAATCACTAGGTTAAAGGATCCTGAAGGATTCAGACTTATTTAATAAACATATCAGTAGTATATATAGAATAAACCCATTTCTGTATATATAATTAAATAACTAGAATAGAGGTGAAAGAGAAAATATATGTGCCCTGTGTGGGACTCGAACCCACGGCCTCAGCATGCTAGTCTGCTGTGTTACCACTACACCATCAGGACCAACCACGCTGGCAACGCAGCCAGGGTTTTCCTGGCATTTTCTCTTTCGGGGCGAGATGGGAAACTTTAAACCTAGTTTTCAACCTTTATATATGGGGCAGACGTCAAACAAAATCTACTAGTTGGCATCTATAAATATTATTAAGATGATTTTTGGTAGATTTTTTACATTATTTACAAATAAATAGAGAACGTCTTCGCTGTCAAACACATTTATTTATAAATAAAGAAGAAACGTGACATTCTAATGGTGTTCGCTAAAGTGGTTATATATAAATAACCACTTTTACTAATTTTATTATTTAATAAATAACCACTTTTTTAGAGCGCTCTAAATACGTGATTTACAAAAAAAAAATTCGATGGCGTGGTTATATATAAATCAATAAATATTGGTTGAATTTCACATTTTGATATACATGTAACCACTTATCTAATACATATAGCAGTTATTTATAAATAATTTACATTCTCTTAAATAATGAATTTATACTCCCTTTGAAATAGTATTTTTACACTCGGCGCGCCAAGTGTAAATTAATACGTCATTCACTCTGATTCTTGACAGCCATGTTGGATTTAAAGTGAGGCAAGCGAGGCATCGCTTACTGGATTTTGGACGGAAAGGTACAAATAATAGGCTAAATATCCAGAAAACGAGATTTAGGGTTTCTTTTCACATATTTTCTTCCAATAAACATAGTTAATAGAGTGGAATGGTTATGAAACCCAGCGACCTTCTTTGTTATGTCTTTGTTAGCTTTTTTCAACCACTACCCTGCACAAAACACAATAGAAATTCCAATGTGTTAATCAATCAGCCAATAGAAACGTGTGAGTTCAGTCGTTCAGGGGACGCTAATGAACTATGACCCTGCACAATCTTTTGTCTTGCCCCCTTCCAACATAAATCGCAGCGCCTTTGATAGCCCCTTTGAAGTTTGCCTGGTTTCATAACCATTCCACTCTATTAACTATGCAATAAACAGCTAAAAATGCGATGGATTTCAAGTCGGCGAGTAGAACATGCACACTGCACGGTTCCGTGTGTTCAGAGTGATTATAAATCTCGGGATAAAACCACCACAGAATCACTTTCTCACGTAAAATGTGACAGGTTCGGCCCTCCGACAGTCACAACAAGAAGAGATATCTGCAGGTAAAATAAAGAGTTATCACCCAACAGGGATACGATAAGTTCTACGTAGGAGATTGCTGTTATGTGTACTTCGTACACTTCAAACAGAATTAGTGAAATCATTGGATGAAGAATTAAACGTACCGGTTTATTTGAGGTTGCTGTTCCAGACGAGTGTCTTAAATTTCAATCTGTTTGAAGAAAAACGCTACTACGGCCTACTGCGTTGAGTATCTGCCATGTCTAGTTAGCAAAGTATCTACTACGCTACTACGGCCTACTGCGTTGAGTATCTGCTATGTCTAACTAGCAAAGTATGTACTACGCTACTACGCTAAGTACGCTACTACGGCCTACTGCGTTGAGTATCTGCTATGTCTTCTTAGAAAAGTATCTACTACGCTAAGTACGCTACTACGGCCTACCAGCGTTGAATATCTGCTATTTCTTTCTAGCAAAGTATCTTACTACGCTACTACGGCCTACTGCGTTGAGTATCTGCTCTGTCTTCTTAGCAAAGTATCTACTACGCTACTACGGGCTACTGCGTTGAGTATCTGCTATGTCTAACTAGCAAAGTATCTACTACGCTACTACGGCCTACTGCGTTGAGTATACGTATCTGCTAGTATGTCTTCTTAGCAAAGTATCTACTACGCTAAGTACGCTACTGCGGCCTGCTGATTTGAGTATCTGCTATGTCTAACTAACAAAGTATTAACTACGCTACTACGGCCTACCTGCGTTGAGCCGGTATCTGCTATTTCTTTCTAGAAAAGTATCTTACTACGCTACTACGATTCATGTAAGTACGCTACTATGGCCTACTGCGTTGAGTATCTTAAAAAAGAGTTCATTCAGAGAAAAAACCCTTAAGTTCTTTCGTAAATTGCTTTGTTAGCAAAAACGAGGACTTGCTCCTTTTTGCTACCTTACTAGGTAGCTAAAAGGAACATGAAAGGTAGCAAAAAGGACCATACGTTCCTTTTTGCTACCTTCCAAGGTAGCAAAAAGGAACACAAGGTCGCAAAAAGGAACATGTGTTCCTTTTTGCTACCTTACCGGGTAGCAAAAAGGAGCATGTTCCTTTTTGCTACCAACTTAAGGTAGCAAAAAGGAACAAAGGTAGCAAAAAGGATCAAAGTGAGGTAGCAAAAAGGAATATGAATCTAACCATCCAACCATCCATCCATCCATCCATCCAACCATCCAACAGGTGGAACTGCAATCGATAATCACACATGATAAATTTGTTAGCAAATACGCCAGCACCGCAAGAGATTATAATGTTTTACTCTAAACTCCTCAACGCATTGAACAAAGGAGTAGATTGCGGTGCTGGCTTGTATGAATTCTACTGAAATTTTGACTGTTTCATTGATGTGTGTGACCTATTTTAAAATACCTTTCGTAATGTCGGCCGCACCCCTGCTGGATTTAACTTTCCAACAAAATGATTATTGGAGCTCTACTACAAAAACGAATCCAGATAACATCAATTGCGTACTTTGTCCGTAGTTAGTATTCAATTTATTATTACAAAATTATGCGCATCAATAAATCAGCGTACTAATTTTTCATATCGTTTTCTACCCCTCCCCCCTCATTTTTGCAAAGTTCACATACCTTAACCCAAATTCGCAAACAATATGTTAGGTTGATCGTGTTAGTACCAGACCCTTGATTTTGATGATGCAACCTGAAACAATCAGTTTTGCAAGGTTTGTAGATATGACCCCAAATTATAAAGCGATATATTGCATTTGACAGTGACGGACACCCTCGGGACCAGCACTAGCTGTCCGTCTTAGAGAGGTGTCCGCCTTATAGAGCTGTCCGTCTTAGAGAGGTGTCCGCCTTATAGAGAGTTGATGTGATATTTGACACTGATTCGTGTAGAGTATAGTGCGAATCACTCTGCAGTACTTATGCACATTAATCCCGGTAATAGACGTCTGGGTTAATTTGATTTAACATGATTTAACTGCCTTGCATCTTGAAGAGATTGTGCATATCGATACTTTTATCAATTGTGAGACAAGGTTCTCATCCTTTAGCCGACGAGTTGATACAAATCGTTGTAAATTGTCAACAATATCAATGGCCTCGGCAGTCGATCCGAAAGGTGATGCTCCGTCTTCATCAACGCTGTTAGCGAGGTCGGCAGTAACAACGCAATCTTCAGGCTCGTATGGGATAACAAGAGCTTCATCCCGAAGAGATGCTCTCAAGCCATCCTGGGATGTGTCAATTAGGGAGTTTAAGAAACCACGACGGGACCGTCTAGGACGACGGCATAAAATAATAGCCTTAATTGCAAAATACAATAACTGCACGCAGTCACTATACATTTCGACCGTCTTCTGTAAAAATACACCATACATTTTACGTTTCACAAAGAACGCGAACGTCAAAAAGTAAATCACTGTCTCTCGTTCGGCATGAATGGAACTCTGTGCAAAAACATTTTTAATTTGTAGATGTGGGTGTGAAAAGTAACTAAAGGCGAATAAGGGAAGTAATGTTTAAAGTCCGACAATGAGGACTGGACGGGGATTTCAAGTCCGCGCAATTTGTTCCAGTCCGAGGCGCAGCCGAGGACTGGAACTAATTGCAAGGACTTGAAATCCCGTCCAGTCCGAAATTGGAGGACTTTGAACGACTTCAACTCCTCATTAATTATTCGGGAGGAATCAAAGACAAATAAAAGTTGCTGGTAGTTTAGTATTTTGCAAGGAAAACTAAAAAATATCGAGAAAATAGGGCTACAAATTCTTTTAATCACTGTTATTATGAAGAGCAAAGTTAATTGAACAATCAGTGCTATTCAATTGCCTTTTGTTCATAATGCAATCAAATAAAAGAGTAATTATGCATGCCATGATGTTTTTCAATAATTTATTCGTAGTAACTGGAAAAATTTCCAGTTACTGGAACAACTTGTTCCAGTAACTAGAAACTTTTCCAGTTACTGCTAGGAGGACTAGACCAGGTATCCAGTGTCCTCAAGGGATTAAAATCAGACCATTGGATTGGCTGAATACCTCGTGAATAATTAATGAGGACTTGAAATATATATAGTAAACACCAAATTTCGAGATAAAACACTTTTCTACGTCCTGTCGTCACTATTATCAGTGTATACATAATTATTAGCCCCCTTAATTTCGTTTCTACAAATGTTCATATAGACTGATATTTTTGATATCTTCTAGAAGTTGCCTTCTAGAAGATTAGAATCGTACCAGTTAGTTGCTAATTAGCCTCACTTTCCTTAAAGTGCCTATAACCCTTCTTGCAAGTTTTATAGCTATGAACCTTCGAAATGTTTTGAGTACTTCTGTGAAGAAAGTTTTGGTTTACTGTGAATACTTTATGTTCTACGCTTGTTTGAAATCGTGTAAAGTTGACCTTTCCTGAACCATGGTCGATTCCTGAAAAGACGTCATCGTTAATGCATTATTCTCCATGGCGCCTTTCTATCACAGCAACATCGATTTATAGAGATACACAGTTTGCGAGTTGTTAGTAAAGAAAAAAAGTCATTTTAGTCAACATGTTAAGTATTTCTTCAAATGATTGCAAAGTCACCCAGGAATCGACCCAGGCTTTTACTTACGTGGTCATGGGTCAGAAAAGATCAAATTTACACGATTTCAAACAAGCATAGAACATAAAATATTCACTGCATGTAAACCAAAACTTTCTTCACAGAAGTACTCAAAACGTTTCGGAGGTTCATAGCTCAGTGTAAAAATAGCCTGAATTTCAGCCGTCTCCTCTTGTTCGTTCCTCCCGAGAGTCTCTATCGGTATACGATCTGCAACTTGATCGGTCCACACATCAGCGGTAGACATCGCAGGCGACGCTTTTCGAAACTACCCCACCCCACTAAGGAGAATTGTTATGCACCTCCGTTCTACTTGAAGTACATGACAATTTTTCTTAGTGGGGAGGGGTATTTTCAAAACGTTTCAGTTGCCATGCCCACGCATCTTGAAAGGAGCGCCTGCGATGATATATTGATATATTTTGATATGATATATATTGATATATTTTGAATTCGGGATTTATTTTCCAGGCCGTTTTCACGTCGTTTGGCCTGAAACGTGGATGTACGGTGGCCCACAAGTGTCACGGCAAAATAAAGAAAGCCACGGCAGAACAGAGCAAGTTCACGGCACAACCGACGAAGTCACGGCACAACAGAATAACTCCACGGCAGAACAGAATAAGTTCACGGCAAAACAAAGAAACTCACGGCAGAAGAGATGGAGTGACGGCATAATGCATCAGTCAATTCCAGCAATGCCCATCCCCTCCCCGGGACAACCCCCGGGCATTAGTCATTTTCGTTATTTTTTCCCAAATTCCCCACGGTGGGGACAAGCAAGGTGTTCAAATGCCCCACAGTGGAGCCAAAGAAGTAAGGAAAATGCCCCACCCCCGGGCACATCCATAACGATATACTGCCCAAGTTTAATTCCATGCAAATGCACAAGGCGCAGAGAAGTGCTACTTCTCTATCTATTCATTGATAGTTTCCGTTACGGTTTTGTAGATCCGCCATCTTGTTTTGTATTTGTATTTATACTCACTGCTGTATCAGTGATTATGCTATTGAGCTGCCTGGAACAAAATGGTATTAATTTACATAGTTTATATTTCATACCTATAAATAATCATTCGCACCGCGGTTAACGTTATACAATAAGCGCTTATTAAAACCACATGAGAGACTTTTATAATAATAGTGTGACTTCTGTTCGTCCGGTGGACAGCAGCAAACAGTGTATATTTGTAAACAAACTACTTGATGTCGTTTCCAACTCGGACCAGCAGAGCTTGGGCCCCAAGTGCCTCCTGAATTAACATTTTAGAGTAGCGTAGAGTTAAGAATACAGGATTGCAGATCAGTGTTAGATGGGCGGTGAACGTACGAGAACTGCTATTTTCTAGCTATATTGTAAAAAATAAACATCCATTGGTTTCCCGGCTTTTTCGTGTCCTAGCGTATACAAATAACGTGGATAAGACGGTATAAACTGCAGGTTTCTAGGTTTAGAGAAATAGATAGAATCCACAGGCAGCTGGAATAATTACAACAACTCAGATTTATTGGTTTAATTTACTTGATACAGTAGACGTCGTTACCACGAGACCTGCAGTCTCTTTCCCAGAATTATTTTCGGCAGTGTCAAATGCCCCACCATATGCCCCGTGGTAGAATAATGCCCGACCCCCGGGCCGATATAAGGTTACAAATGCCCCACTCCCGGGATCTCAAAGTATGCAAATGCCCCACCATATTCCGGGAGGGGGATGGGCATTGCTGGAATTGACTGATGCATAACCGACAAAGCCACGGCAGAAAAGACGGAGTCGCGAGCCACGGCGGAAGTGAAAACTCGCGGCGGAAGTGAAAACTCGCGGCGGAAGTAGACAGCAGAACTCCCGAAACGCGACGCCATTTTGTTGATTCTCTTATCGAATATCGGCGATATGTTCTACCCATATTGTGCAGAAGCACTGGACTCCATTGAGGAATTTAAGTTACACAACTGTGAAAAAGGTAGGTTTACATTTCATGCCGAAATTATACGCTTCTTTCGAGGAGTGATTTATACTCGAACTCATCAAAACCTTAAAGGAGAACTAAACCCTAAAATCAACCCAACGTCTTTACAAAGATGTATTCTAAAGAAATAAGTTCTGCTATTTTATTTTTCTGTGTTGCGCGTCTATGAGGAGAAAATTAGTCTCCAAGTTCGATTTTCCGCTGAAAAATCTATATTTTGTGGCGGCTCAATTCAGTGCAAATTTCCCCATAACGTACGTCACACATACCAAGGAAGAACGATCACACCTCTAGCACAAAGAAAGCACAATGGTCCGCAATTAGAAGCCATTAGGCCTGCTATTCAATGTAGGGGACGGCATGGCAAAACTAATTTATTCCCCGTATACTACGTCACAAATTACAAGACTTGAGCCGTCTGTACATACCGGAGGCTGTGAGGAAGGTTTTCGGATTTTCTCTTGCTAGACGCGCAACACAGAAAAATTAAATAGCAGAACCTATTTATTTCGAATACATGTTTGTATAGACATTGGGTTGATTTTAGGGTTGAGTTCCCCTTTAAGTGCTTTATGCAGATCATTTACTCAGAATTTCACTAATTGTTTAGTATGTAAGATCCCTTTTTCATATTTGTAAGTTGCACAAAAAGTTAGTTTGATTTCTACTTTCTGCACGCAATTTGTACAAGTTACACAAGCAAAACATTGAGTCACATGGATAGTGCAACTCAGTGATTCTTGCATCGTAAGTTTCAGTCATTCAGACACTTGTAAACAGGCCTGGCATTTGTGCTTATTTCACACTTGTTTTTCTAGTGCTTATATATTTAAAAGCATGCACCAGGGATGGGTGTTTCTCATGGCAGTTTGTCTCTCAAAACTCATTTTTCTTGTTCAATTAATATTAACGCTAGACTAATATTTTGTATGATTCCGTGTTTTTAATTTTTAGAACTGTTAAAGTCAAGTAGCCAGAAGCCTATTAAGCAACAATAAAATTTACAATGGGGGATAGTGAGGAGGATTTTATAAAGAACCTCTTTTATCGAGGATATGAATACAAAGAAATGGTGTTGATGCTGAGAAAAGGTAGAACATATCGCCGATATTCGGTAAGAGAATCAACAAAATGGCGTCGCGTTTCCGCCGCGAGTTTTCACTTCCGCCGTGGCTCGCGACTCCGTCTTTTCTGCCGTGGCTTTGTCGGTTATGCCGTCACTCCATCTCTTCTGCCGTGAGTTTCTTTGTTTTGCCGTGAACTTATTCTGTTCTGCCGTGGAGTTATTCTGTTGTGCCGTGACTTCGTCGGTTGTGCCGTGAACTTGCTCTGTTCTGCCGTGGCTTTCTTTATTTTGCCGTGACACTTGTGGGCCACCGTATGGATGAGAAGTGCTTACACATCTCTGGATTTGTGTGCCGAAAGCAGAAGCGAAATGGATTTGAATTTCTTGTCGAATTTCGACGGCGAGTGAGGTCACATCGATGAAAAGCGCCTCAAAGCTGCATACCTTGTGTATGTTTGTATCTTTGAGGAAGACACGCGGCCAACCGTCAAAACTTCGAGGCCTAATAAACTGCTTTAGAAGTCCCAAAATCGCCCCAAAGCCACTCACACAACTTCATCAAGTATCAATCTTTTATTATTGAATATTTTTTTCGTAGGAATCGGAAAAGAGAATTCACAAGGAGCAATGATATAAACTCTTCCGAGACATACCACAGGTAACCCAACGGACTAATAAGCGGGAAATATATGTCGAGTCTGGGCTACCTGTGGACTCACCCAACAGACTGGAAGAAAGGTGTGATTATAAAGCTGCCTTAGAAGGGTGATCTGCTATTATGTTCAAACAACATAGGCATAATTAACCATTTTAAGTATAGTAGGAAAGGTTTTCTGCTCAGTGGTCTGCTTAGATTGCGAGATGCAGTAGCTACTGAATGACTGAAAGAAGAACAAGCTGGAACGGATCAGTTCTTTCCCTGCGCCAATTAACTGGAAACTGCCTCGAAATGCAAGTACTGTTGAAGATCAATTTCGTCGACTTCAAGGCAGCTTTTGACAGTGTCCATAGAAACTCGCTCTGGATCTTCTAAGGTCCTACGGGATACCCAGAAGATTATGAATCTCGTAAGAAATACTTCTCAGATTTATGTGGCTATGCAGCCACAGCTGCTAGCTGCCGAGCAGCCCGAGTGCGCTGCGAGTTGTACTGTGCAAGGTTAATGCCCGGTATTGATATATATATATAGTGCACCGGAAATTAGTTTGCATGTCACCGGCACTCCCACCGGAACTGCATTAGGAGTAACAAAGTACTACCGGTCCCAAGTCGTCTTATGGCCTAGATTTCTATTAATACCCCTTCAGTACCAATATTCACCTAAACCAACATAAACTCAGAATTGGGATCCGGCAGTCTTTATTCCAATTATAACACTTTACAATTATATTCCTATTAATATATAATATACAGAAATATTGATATTTAAATTATAGTTTCCCAAACCCAGATGTGGAAGTGAAGAATGATGTGAACATAGTGTGTCATGTAGACAGTGTGTTGTGGATCTTATAGAAATGTGATCAATGCGATCACCAATAAACGAATAGTGTTGTTGTTGATAAACCTGCACGTAGGAAACAGTGTTGCATCTGAATATAATAGAGTATGAATAGTGTGCCATGCGCAGGTACTAACTAGATATCATAGATATGCAAGGTTACAAATGATGCTGACATAGCCTGCAAATAATATACAACGATGTATTCTGCAATACCAGGTGATAATGTATACTTGTGTGCTGCCCCATTTAAAAATACTGTAAATATATAATGATGAAAACGCAGTGCGATGTTGTAACGCGGACTGCTGCAAGCTGTGAATATTGCGAATATCTTAATGTTGCATCTAGGAATACTCCTAATGTGCGCAGTTAAGGATATGTACGCGCTACAGCTGTAAATTGCAAGGCAATTTGCCGTATGTATTGCCATACTACAATGCCGATATATTGCAATGTGTGATTGCAATGCCGATAGAATGCCAACTGACTGCTGTGTGCAATTGCCATATTGAATGCGCCGATAAAATGCAAGGCAATTTGTCGTATGAATTGCCATAATAAATGCTGATAAAATGCAAGGCAATTGTGCTGTTGCCATAATAAATGGTAAAATGCCGATATATTGCAAAGTGTAATTGCATAATACAATGTCCATGAAATGCAAGGCAATAGTGCCGTATGTAATTGCCATAATACAATGCCGATAAAATGCAAGGCAATTGTGCCGTTGCCATAATAAATGCTGATAAAATTGCATTTAATTACAATGCCGATAAACTTCAAGGCAAAAGTGCTGTTCCTATAATAAATGCTGATAAAATGCCGATATATTGCAAAGTGTAATTGCATAATACAATGTTCATGAAATGCAAGGCAATAGTGCCGTATGTAGTTGCCATAATACAATGCCGATGAAATGCAAGGCAATTGTGCCGTTGCCATAATAAATGCTAATAAAATGCTGATACATTGCAATGTGTAGTTGCATTAATTACAATGTCGATGAAATGCAAGGCAATATAGTGCCGTATTTATTGCCATAGTAAATGTAAAATGCCGTTATATTGCAATGTGTAATTGCATTATACAATGCTGATAAAATGCCAATTAACTGCTGTGTGCAATTGTCATAATACAATGCCGATAAAGCAAGGCAATTGTGCCTTGCCATAAACAATGCCGATATAATGCTGATAAAGCGGATATAAATGCTATAGATTGCCGTGCGCCATTACTATAATTGTAATGCCGATAGCCGAAATAATTCTTGATGTGCGCTGTCCACGGTAATGGAAATTCCGTAATACACAGAAATGCTGATAAAATGCTTAATAACATCTAAAATGCTAATAGTAATCAATGGGTGTAAGTTATATGGCTACTACTAGGAAGGTCTAGGAATAGTTTAAAGCCTAGAAATGTGCGCGTTTCAGCTGTAAAATTGCCGTGTGTACGATTGTACAATCGCCAATAAAATGCTCATAAACTGCCATGCGATGTTGTATCGCTAAATGTGCTGTATCCTATTGCGTATAAGTACGCTCTACCGCTGAAAATGCTGCAAACGGAACGTTGTAATGAAGGGGGGGAAATGCATATATATTCTATGAATCTATTACCTCCTGCATGGGAATGCGTGTTGTAGCTTTTAAATGCGAACCGGTGACTGATATAGAAATGAATGTCAAAAACTGAAAAGTAGATGTCTGCGCAAAACACGCAAACTGCGCTTATATGTGCTATGATCGACTGAACATAAATGCGAAATCTAGAAGAAAAAAACACGCTGTATTGCGACGTGCTTCTAGATATCAAACGCATGGATATACAATGTAGCTACGGAAGGAGCGAGATGTGACTGAAAATATGCCTTAAAATTGTACAGATGATACAAGAAAATGTGCCAGAGAAGTGTTCACAAGCAATATGAAACGTGACCAGAAGCGCTTGGCTATAATGTAGTGCACACACGCAATGCTACTGATAGCTTGATAAATCGAGACAAGAGGCCCTGAGTGGCCTTAACTCGGGCCATCTATAGCATGTACTGCATGGAGTTCTAGCATAATTTTGTGTCAACATCGTTTGTGCTAGAGTAGCCAGAGAATTGGTTCTCTACTGATCCTCTTGTCTGTCAAATGTCAATGTGCAAATGCCCCACGTATTCCGGGGGTGGGGGGGGGGGGGGGGGGGGTGGGGTTAGGTTAGACATAGACATAGACATAGACATAACTTTATTTGGACCTTGTAGATTGAACTTCATCGGTAAATATCCAAATAACAATAATATTTATATTACCTTAATTAAGTTAAGTTAAAATAGCTGTATGATATGTACAACACGGGTTCAATTATTTGTTCCTAACTTCGAGACATTCGTAAATATATTTTGCCATCATTTGGGGGATTGATCATTAGTAAGAATACCTCGTCATCACTCAAGTATTTTAAGTTTCTTCTTAGGGCTTTTTCTAGGTCTTTAAAAAAAGAATTGCGTCTTGTGACATAGAACTGGCATCTTATTAAGAAATGTTTTTCGTCTTCTGGTTCTTTAAAACATTTTGGACAAATTCTTTCTTCTGGTTTTTGGTAGCGCCTTTGATGTCTACCCGTTTCAATTTGAAGACAATGATTACTGATACGAAGTTTTGTTAGTGCTATTCTGTGTTTAATGTTAGATATATTGACCAGGTATTCTTCTTGATTGTGGTCTGTTTTGAATATTCTATACGTTCTAAGTTTATTACTTTGTGCCGAATCTCTGCGTTGATCATTGTGAATTTCCTCAGTCCAAGTTTGAAATTCAATATCACAGAGTCTTTGTTTCGTTTGTCTAAGTGTTAGTTTCCAATCAGTACTCGTTTGAATTGCATGGTTTTCATACCAAATATAGCCATATCCCATTCTCTCAATTACATATTTGAGTTTTTCTGTCCAGCTGAGCGGGTGATTACAATAAAGACCGTCAAGTTAGGGTTATGGTATGCCGGGGGGGGGGGGGGTTGGAAATGATAGAGCCATAATACACACACAACACACACATACATGCTGTGCATGTACATTTCAGCCACAATTTCCTTCAATTCTGTAGTTTAATATTACTTTCTTTTCAATATTGTTCCTTGAGGGTCGTTGATTGAAGTGCAATGGTTATTTGACTGAGTAGTCTGCACGATATCGAGTCACTCAAATTTGATGCATTGTAATTATATCAGGTGCAGTACGACTATGAGAAATCAAGCAATTTAGAACAACAAATTCCACATAATGTTGCTATTCATTGTGAATAGTTAGGTAATGTCATTCTACATGTGAAATAAAGTCATCTATTTGTAATTCTCAATTATTAATAAACCAGTGGTGACGGCTGAAATTCAGGCTAAATTCTCAATACAATATTTTCGATTGAGGTCGTAAACTACAGACCACCATTTTCTAGTATTAGTGAGCTGCCACTGTGCTAGTGCTCATTTTCTACATCTTGAAGGAGACTGAAACTTATAATGGCAGGCCACAAAGAAACAAGCAATGTCCACTCATTTTTTTTTATCATTGGGGTCGCAGCATGATTAATTTTCATTCCCAAATAATTCTTAAAAGTACTCGTACTCCTGATCATGACCGAGTGAAAGTGACGATGCTGACGCCAAGAACTGAGGAACAACAACAACAATTACATTTATTTTCTAATAAGATGATGGAAATGTATACGAGTAATAAGGCATAATAAGAAATACAATGATGAGAAGGTAGGTCCTTAAGGTAACCTTAGGGTTATCTTAAGCCAGGACCGCCTCAGATGGAAAACACTGAAACAAGATCTAGCTTGCATGGATATATAATGGTACCAAGAAAGGGGAAGAGAAAGAAAGAATGTAAGTATACTCTCTCAGTTAATTCTGGACCAAATTTAGTTGATTTTATAAACTTGCAATAATGATAAATACACTACTCTATGCATAATATCATTATGTCAGTTCTAAAAAAAACATTAAAATAATACACTGTAGAATGCCTGAACTCAGAGATAATAATCAAATACAAAGAGGTACAGGCCAGATGTAAATAGATCCGGGAAATAGAACAAAATAAAACCAGTGTCAATAACACGCCACAGATAAATATGCGATTTCCACATCAGATTCAGAGTCATTTACCGTTCGTTTGAAAAATCTTCATATTTTCGGATTACTTACTCAGTTTATACTCACTCGCTGCATGCTGGATTTTCGTTCCCGAATTTATAAACATTTAAATACATGTGCATGGGGGACGAAACGACTGTAATTCTTTTAAAAGGCCCCTGTCGGTCAGAGAACTGAGAAATCGGGTCATTTCTACTACACTTTCGAGAGGTTAATAACAATAAATAACAACACAACGACAGTTAATTGGTATAAAGGTTATCATGTTCAGATTAGTGGTTACTTACATTTACAAGTTGTTGTCGTTATATATAGTCAGTGTTGATCGCAGAGCGTCTGTCACGTCTCACGAGTGTATCTTAAAGCATGTCGCATAATATGTGGAATTCCCGTCCAAAGCCCGTGAAACACCTCTCAGCTTTAGAAAAGACAAAAATATTGGTATTGCACTTGAAGAAACCTTTGGTTTACACAAAAAACAGCTGATATTAAAGGTTTTGCTAAGTCAAAACTCCCACTCGCCGCCATCTTGAAAAACATGGGAATGTTGTCCACTGTCCACGTGACCAGCACAGTGCAATCTGATTGGTACGGTGGCAAAAAGAACTTCCAAAGAAGGCGCAATCTGATTGGTTGACGGCGCAAACCTCGACACAAAAAATAAAAATAAAAGATAAAAACTTGCGATTTCTGACTCGAGCCGGCCAAAGGCCTGGCCCGAGTAATAAACACTTGCGAAACTTGACTCGGGCCCAGCCTACGCTGGCCCGAGTAATAAAAAACACTTGCAAAACTCGACTCGGTCCTGCCCACAGGCAGCCCGAGTAATAATACGCCGTGACCCCATATAACGCACTCATCTGACTTGATAGCTCAGTTGGTAGAGCGCCAGACATGTAACCTGGAGGTCGTTGGGTTCGAGTCCCACTTGGGTCAGAGATTTTTTCTCTTTCCCTCGTAGGGCGTGCACACTTAGCACTACAGCTTACCACTTTATATTACATTCTTTACACTTACTAGTGCTACGCGGCAAACATGATTCAATATCATAACTACATATACGAGTAATAATACTACGTCGTATAATTCTTCGCGGGAAATGCGCGCTCTACTATAAGGTCTGTAGTAAGTAATGGGATAAGATGCAAATAGTACTGGAATAAAGCGTAACGACGTAAAAGTAGAACGAAAATGCTTCTAAAATCGATTCTAGAAATAAGAGTCAATGCGAATTGTCTTAATTCTACGTAGATAAAAGCACGAAATGATGCTAAAATTGCTATGAAATGCGACCGGAAATGCCTAAAATATCTGCTAAAATCTATTGCGTAAAACAGGAAACGCAATTTCGTACTAGGCTAGTAGTAAGATTACTAAGAATGTATAATATAATACCATGCCCTAAATTGCCCACAAGGAATAAATAATAAGATACATAATTGTAAAACGCGAAGCTATAGCCAGTATAAAACCACGAAATGATGCTAAAATGCTATGAAATGCGACCGGAAATGCCTAAAATATCTGCTAAAATCTATTATGTTCTTTGTCTTGATCGAGTTTACTCTGCCACATTTCATGAAGAAAACGCTCATGGAAAATCCGGCTTTCGTCTAGATGTGATACCTTGGCCTTCTTGACGCCCCACTTCGGCTTTCTACTCTCACTGTTCCTCTTCGCTAGGCTGCAATCTTTGTGTATATCAACCACCACAAGAGATTCACTCTCATCTTGCGATGATGAATGAGATTCGGTGTCATTCATGTAGTTACACGAGGTAGCTTCAGCAGCGTGTTCACTTCTAGTGTTATCCAAAGCTGTAGACGACTCTGCTGAATCCGAATCCGGTGTATCTTCACTAGGATCTTCACTAGGATCATCATAAACAAACACGGTCAACGTGGGTTCCGTAGTCGGAGGTTTTAGTCACTGGTTTTGATTCAATAGAATTGTATGTAAATACTCTCTCTTACTAGGGGAACACTTTATTAACTCGTGTACGGCTCTCTTCGTCTAGCTTCGCTGTAGTTGGCCCTCTGAACTGCTTAAACTGATAGGTAAGGTTCTGAATTCGCTTCTTGAGTTGGTGTACCGTCCGATCGACCGAAATTCCATCGTTCACATAACGGGATCGATACTGGTCAAATATAAGATTCCAAATTGTATTCTTTTCCCTGTACGAGGCTGTTTCTAGTGATTGGTATAACGATCTCCAAGCTGCAAGGAAGATGCTAGTCTGTTGTACACTCCAATTGGTCGCTTTCTGCCGCGGCTTGATTTCGATGCTTGCTGCTGGTATTTAGCGTCGTCAGAATGACTTGTTTCCCTATCATAAGAAGGCTGTAATGGCCGCTGTTTTGATTCCGAATAAGACGCCATATTTTCTTTCTAGCATATACTAATGTCCTGCTCGACTTGGTTTATTCAAATTTCCATCTTGCGTCGATAGATCAGTATTTGGCTATGCAGCCACAGCTGCTAGCTGCCGAGCAGCCCGAGTGCGCTGCGAGTTGTACTGTGCAAGTTTAATGCCTGTTATTGATATATATAATATAGTGCACCGGAAATTAGTTTGCATGTCACCGGCACTCCCACCGGAACTGCATTAGGAGTAACAAAGTACTACCGGTCCCAAGTCGTCTTATGGCCTAGATTTCTATTAATACCCCTTCAGTATCAATATCCACTTATACATTTACTAGAATAGCACGGAACCTCTCGAGACCTGTATTCTGATTGCATCGATAATATACTTCTATTGTTTTTGTACTGCACTTTCTAAAGGTTAGGGTGTTTTCTACTGTTGGGTAGGCCAATACTGTCGCTCGTTTCGAGACGTTCCACCCGACTCATTTACTAAAGAGCGCGATTCACTGTGGATGTTGCACTGAGTATTTTTCCAGTCGGTAAATATATATGTTAATGACTTGGCTGTATAAATAAAACTAGTCAGTTTAAAAGCTGGCGGGAATGGCGTCAAGGCTGGCTTTATTAGACTGTAGTTTATTTATTATAGTTATAACGTTTTGAGTACGGTCACTAATTTCGAAAGCAGAACTAGTTTTGCTGAATATTTTTTTTTAGTAGTAATTTCTAGCCCCGTGGCTTCACCAACGGACGTAATTTTGTCTTCACATGAATGTTCACTGCTCGGTTGAAGCCCCGCGATTATCTCGAGGCCGTCTCGGCGTAAGAATTGAGCTAACCAGTCTTGGCAGTCGTTTTATCTTGCTGTCTTCTGTGCATATGCGGTTTCCTTCTTTAAGTTTTTAGAGTTCGTGGTTAGCCTGAGAAGTTTCTTATTCGTGCTTTGTACTTGTGTCAGGGGGTGATCGTATATTGTGGAGAGGAATTTGACAGTGCGTGAGTTCGCCGGTTAAATTTGTTTTCAATGACTTCTAATTTGATATGACTGAATTGGCCCCAATTCAATCTTCAATAGTTACGTTACGTTCTTCTATGATGGATGTTTATTATGTTAACATTAGCTCAATTGTGACATTAGCATCATTACTGTGTAGGCCGACTATTTCAGCAGTTTCTTCATTGGATTATTGAACAATAAGTAACACAGAGGATGTTTGTTAACATTAGCTGTATTGTGACACTCTAGCATCATTACTGTTTAGGCTGACTACAGTCAGCAGTTTCTTCATTGGATTATTGAACAATAAGTGACTCAAAGGATGTTTATTATGTTTCATTAGCTGTATTGTGACACCAGCATCATTACTGTTTAGGTTAACTACTGTCAGCAGTTTCTTCATTGGATTATTGAACAATAACTTACACAGGTGATGTTTATTATGTTAACATTAGCTGTATTGTGACACTAGCTACATTACTGTGTAGGCTGACTACTACATGCAGACTCTTATGAACCAAATGCTCTTGTTTTGGGGAAGTTATTAAGAGAGAATTGTTTTCACACCACCCTTTATCTGATTTAAAATGTGTTTTTGTTTCCCATGCACAGATCTCTAGGAATACCTGACAGATCATGAACTTCCCTCGTCGCTTGGTATGTACCCAGTACACGCCATACGTTTGCTGCTGCGGGGAGAGGTGGGGGAGATTTTAAGTTGTACGAAAAATAGAGAGGGGGAGCCAGTTTTAAATGATAACTCCAAAACGCGGATTTCCAGGTTATTTTGAATAGAGTAACTTTTTTAATAATCCCGATTATTTACTCAGTCTCATTCTATAACCAGGACCTCACGTATTTTCACTCCAAAACTGGGCCCAGGTATTCAAGTTAGGCCCAATACATTTAAATAAGCTGTAAGTTGGGCTCTGTAAAAATGTCTCCTATTAAAATGGTATCTATTGTTTTAATTAGATGAGATGGTTCCTGGTGTTATTGGTGCTTGCCGCGTTGTCCTTCTCATCCTGCGTCTACTTAATTAGATTTAAACCTCGATTTCAGAAGGTAGGAAAAATATCTTCATCGCATTGTACAGTCAAAAGTACAATATACATTAAAGGTTTCAATGTTTTACTTTCGCTTGTAATTAATTACCTTTTGTCTGATGGCAATCTTCATAAAATTAATATTCAGTTGTAGAAAACCTTAAAGTGAGCCCAAATTGTTTATCATTGAAATCGATCCTACATCAAGTCAATAATTGAATAGTAAACTATTTCTTAATTTGCACGAGTGTTCCATTTCAAGTATGCTGTTGACGTGACGTCAAACGGGAATAATATATTAATATACAAAAACTTGCTGGAAGAGATAAATGACCTTTTATAAACACTATGTTGGTTATATCTGAACTTATATCAGTGATTTTACCAAATATTTTGTCTAAATCAGACGTAAGTTTCACTGAATCACAAGGAGATTACTGGTTTGACGTCATTGTCAGAAATCTATTCCATTGTGGGCGGAGCTTTAAATTATGTAATACCGCGTGTCAAGCTAGTAAAACTGTCGACAGCTTGGGTCATGCTGACCTCAGGCGCTCTTCTTCTCTTGTTACAATGTTATTTACTGTTAATCTTCCGCTTGGTATTCCTTTATATAAAACTGAGCTCATCGTAGCCAACATAGTTTAGAAAATGAATCGAACGAGGCAATTGAAATTTGTTAAAATACCGTCTCATAATTTAACTTATAATATTCATTAATAATTCATAAGAATACTAGCCAATCCAGACCCAGCATTCGGGTCATGTGGATACACTGTAAACCCCATACAAAATTCTAGTTAGTTATTAGTATTCTGTATCAATGATACAGAATACTAATAAGTATTAATAAGCCCTATACTCAGCGGTCTTACCCAAGTACGAATAAGAGGCGCAACCTACAGAATCACCTCACCATTTGAGCGAGGTCGCCAAACCTTCGACATCTAGTCGTCCTCTCGTCTGTAGTTTGATGGCCGAGCAAGTTCTCCACCCACCATAGCGTCCATTTATGAACGTCTTGGCTCCCCAAGTACAACCCGAAGACCCTCTACCGGCTCAAGCTAACCCAGGTGTTAAACTATTTCCGTTCGTATTTCTTTATTTTGTCGCCGCGTTCTCGCGTTTCTCGGCTTCTTGTGTGTAAATCATGGGATGTGTTTGGCTATTTGTTCCCTCATGGCTGTTGTTGGCATGCTTTATCGTAATGCATGTGTTTATATGTGAGCGGTCTCGACGAAAGTTTTCTACGCCGCTCTTCCCGTATAAGTCATAGGATGTGTTTGGCTATTTGTTTCCTCGTGGCTGTTATTGGCATGCTTTATTTTAGTGCATGTGCTGTGTGAGCGGTCTCGGCGAAAATTTTTATACGCCGCTCTTCTCGTATAAGTCATTGGATGTGTTTGGCTATTTGTTCCCTCGTGACTGTAATTGGCATGCTTTATTGTAGTGCATGTGTTATGTGAGCGGTCTCGGTATAGTTTTTCTATGCCGCTCTTCTTGTTTTAGTCATGGGATGTGTTTGGCTATTTGTTCCCTCACGACTGTTATTGGCATGCTTTATTGTAGTACATGTGTTATGTGAGCGCTTTTTGCGAAATATTTTTCTACTACGCTCTTCCCGTGCAGATCGTATATCGAGTTGACTCTTTGTTCGTTGTCCCTTTCCGCGTACGTCGTGGTACATACTTGGTTTATTTGGCTTGTTCATAACAACAGTTTCAATTATTGTGCATTGGTCAAGTACGTCTCGCTAATTGGGTATTATCTTGCTTTCCATTGCAATTATCCTCACTGGTTGTCCCGCTTTTCCTGTTGTGCCCTTGCCTGGCATTCATTTGTTAATTACCGTTTATTACCATTGTTTCAGCTGTGTTTCAGCTTACGGTATATTGTTTCTCCTTTCTTTTTTGTCGCCAGAGGTTCCCAACAGGGTTGCAAGCGTAAGTCGACCTCTTTAGCCGTTTTTAGTTCTGGGCCTCTGTGGGTCTCGGAGGTTTGAGCGTTGGGTTGTCTTCGCGGGGTTTAGGTTATATAACCATGTTATGATCGTTGGCATTCTAAGATCACTGTGGCCGCCGGATATCCGTAACTCAATGTGTACGGGTGAGACCGATGAGAATACTAACTATAAGCCAACTAGAATCCTTTATGGAATGATACAGGATACTAACATACAAGCGTAAGTATAAGGAGGTCTCACGACCGATCACTGACTTCCCCTGTCCCAGGCTGAGTAAAATGACAAAGTACATCTGCTCTCTTATTGCGTACACACCGTCTCTTCCATGTGGGAACTATTTTTTCTGCACTGTCTCTTCGATGTGGGACATGTTTTTTGTGAGAAACTAATTCATCCCACATCGATAGCAAGGTGCATATCATAAGTACTTTAGCCGAAGCGGCTCGCCACTGTATATCCGATACAACATCGGCACTCATATTGTAAATAGTACTTCAAACACAAACTTCCATACAAACTACAGTACAATTTTGCGCATCTCATCATCTGTTTATTGCTCTAATTTGGTATCGAGTGCGCAGGCGTGGGCTGGATTTCTGACAATGCACGTCATTAACATATTCGAAATATTTAACAAATAAAGAAGCCTTAGCCATGTTTGATACTATCTTCAAAAACTCATGAATAATTCATGAGCATTTTGTCCAATCAGATGAAGCAAATCAGTCACGTGCATGCTCCTTTATACCTGATAAAATCTCATTCTAAAAAGCACGCGGAGGTAATTGCTTATCTAGGTACCTTAAAATTCGTGTACCTTTTTGCTAATTTTGGGTCTTTATATCAGTGAATTTCTAATTAGGATGAATCTTTATATAAAGATTTTTAATTAAGGTGAATCTTTATATAAAGGTTTCATGTCCGTCATCGCAGGCGGTGATTACTCGAATATTTGCATGGAGTTGTGAATACAAAGGTTCAATGGTTCATTAATTAACCATTATAAGTTTTTGAAGCCTTTTAATAAACTCGCAGCACGTGTTTTATCAGATCTAAAAACGCTCGGGCTGCGCCCTCACATTTTAAAATCTGATAACGCTGCTGCTCGTTTATTAAACTATACATAAAACACGATGGGCATTTGAGTACATGAGAGAAATGTTAAAGCACAAGCCGAAGGCGCATGCTTTCAACATTTCTCGAGTGTTCTCAAATGACCAGAGTGTTTTATGTCCTGTTTAATAAACGAGTAGCAGTGTTTTATCAGGTTTAAAACTCAAGGGCGCAGCCCGAGAGTTTTAGATCTGATAAAATACCTGCTGCAAGTTTTTTTAAAATTTAGTGCAAAATTGATAATCTAGGTACCTTATGGTCCATGTACTTTTTGCTATTTTTGGGTCTTTATCAGGATTTATTAGGATGAAACCTATATATAAAGATTCACCTTAATTAAAAATCTTTATATAAAGATTCATCCTAATTAGAAATTCACTGATAAAGACCCAAAATTAGCAAAAAGGTACACGAATTTTAAGGTACCTAGATAAGCAATTACCATATCCATTATTTTGATCAATTAACCCCATTTTCCCCTAGGACTGAAGTCAAATCCCTCCGCGGGCTTTTTAGAATGATGAGATTTTATCAGGTATAAAGGAGCATACACGTGACTGATTTGCTTCATCTGATTGACAAAGTGCTCATTAATTATTCATGAGTTTTTGAAGATAGTATAAAACATTGATTTAAGGCTTCTTTATCTGTTTTATAATAAAGATTTACACTAGCGATGAAAGGAAACCACCAGTTGAAAACAATAAAACACGGTAAACCATGTTATATACTGATAAAACATGGCTTTTTAGTCAATTAGAGCGCGCGTACTATCGTATCTGTATTATAAAAACTTATATAACATAGACACAACACTCAAATGAAGAAATAGTTTACTATGTAACTATTTACTTGATGCAGAATCTATTTTATAATGACAAGAAAATAGAGCTTATATGCACTTTAAAACATACTCAAGGCTCCATCTTTGACGGTCCAGTGAATATGCGAGGACAAATATTCAGTTTGACAGTGCGAGTGCCTGAGAGAGCTTGACGTTGCAATAATTTAAGATATGCGTAATAATCGATAGATGATCCGGCCTGTGATTGTTAATGCAGAATTGGTCTGTAGGAAAGGTGTGCAATAATGCTCTGTCATGTGATCAGATAACGTCAGCATGTAATGGTAGTCACATGATGCCATAAGCATTCAATTTAAAACAAGGTGATCGATATCGTGAGGTGTGCAAAGAATACTGGTAGTAAAAGACCCTTTGAAATATTGGTTATTTACATTCTATGCAGCTCTTCGATTATCAAGCGGTGGAGAAGATGCTAGGATTTTTGAATGGTAAGGAAACTTAACTCTGATTATTAGCGGTTAGTCTAACGAAACAAATACGTCATAAATCAACTTATAATATTCATTAATAATTCATAGGGTTTCTGTCCAATCTCTGCACAGCATTCAGATCACGTGCATGCTCTTGTAGCCCCGATAAAAATCCCAAGAAGATAAAAGCACGGGGAGGGTTGAATATTCAGCAGGGAAAGGTTGATGAATTAATACAATAGTTAATGAGCTTAATTAGTATGATGTATCGTTCATACAGAATACTAATAGTTCTATTACTTATTCTGTATAAACGATACAAAACACTAAGCAATTGCTGCAATTAAAATCCACACTCGATTTTTTACTGAATAATTTTATTGTTACATTAATATAGGTAATATTGCACACTAATAAACTTCACATCAAGTTAGTCTGCTTGAATGTACTATTTGGGTTTACTTCAAATTGAAATCTCAGCTTTGTTTGAATCCCTCCAGCTACAGCTTTTTCCTCGAAAACAACGTTTATCGTTCTAATACAAGTATTAATAACAAAGAAGCTTACCGTTGATCACTCTTGTTCATCACATTTACTCCATTTTCCGCATTATTGATATCCAATATGTCTACTAACGCCGCAAACGATTTGATACAGTGTTTCGGAGAATAACGACCACCAGTCTTTTTAACTACTTCTCCAACGAACTTCGTCATCCAAAAGTTCAGGGTGCCAGTGACATTTCTATAATTTGGGCCGTCAGATCTTTATCTCTTCAAGATTACCACATGGAAAGCTAACGGACTCGTTTCTGGCCACTTTAATTTGTTTGCCCGAACCCTTTGCCATTCTTCAAAAATCTTTACACTCCACTTCGTACTGTTCCTGGTGTTACAGGGAGTAGTTTCTTTTGACCATGAATGCTCCTCTAAAGAACATTTTGGCTTGCGAAAGCCTACGAACCATCGTAAGGGCTCGTCTTTCTCAGCAGCTGAACTTGAGTGAATGTTCAAATTGATCTAGATTTTTTCGCCCAGAAAACACAATTGTTTGAAAATAATAGCTTGTTCATTAACAATGTGTTGTATAACCTCACAGTAAATGCCTTCACAACTCCACCGGAACTATTCAAAATAGAAAAATAAAAACTGAACGTTAACAAAGAATGGATACCACAGCCATTTGTATTTATCTCGTACTTTTATGCCATTACAACCCAGTCAGCACACTATTCAGATTTAAACAATGACTAGTATTTTTTTACACTGCCTTCACAACTCAATCAGGTTCCTATTCAGAATCAAGCGACATTTGCTATTATGAATGAAGAAAGAATATCATAAGTACTTTACAATATTAGTGGCAATGTTGTATCAGATTCACAATTTTTCGCCTGCTGCTCAAGATTGTAAATCAAATACAACATTGCCACTCATATTGTAAACAGTGTTTACAACATTCGCGCGGGGGTGTTGTATCAGCCTTTACAATTTCGAGTGCGCGCAGTGAAATGAATAGATAACTAAAATCCATTGGGATGCTTTGAGGCTTTGCATCGCACAAAAGCAAAACAATGTGATGTCATTTTACAATACACCGTATTTAGAAAAACTGGGGTTCTGAATATGATAATTAGTTACAACCACTAGTAGTTTGTAATGGGTTTACGGGGGAAGCTAGCACCCTTATAATTATTAATGAATTTTTAAAATAGTACATAGCATGGTATGATGTAAAGTAGCTTGAATTAAATGCTTCTGATAATTATTCGACTTGGCTCTATTGGCTTATAAACACAAAAACAAATAAAGAAACGAGAAAAACTAAAACAATCAATTATTCTGAATGTTATTTTTTTTCAAGTTTCAAGTGGTGATTACTTCGCAGGGATTTTTTGTTTCATTCTCAAAGTGCTAATAGCTAACATCAAAATTCTGCAAATCAGAGGATACAGTGTTTAAAGAAGACAGTTATGCACTAATGTTTTTATCTCTAATCTTTCTTTTCCCAGGTGACGTCGTGACTGATGAATTTCTTGAAAACTACAGATATGGATCATTTCCAAAAGAAACAATCTGCCATTACACAGGACTGCGGAAGACACCAACAACGCATGCGCAAAATATGACTAGAAACAACATAGCGTGCAAAGCCCACCGGTAAGATAATAAGAGAATGACATGACTTTTGGAGGGCGTATTGTTTTCTAAGCCCGCCTAGTAAATGGTACTTCAAGCAAACAATATGTCCTGACAAAAGTAATTGTATTGTGTCTATTTTTTCATCTTCAAAGTTGCTATTATCACCGACCGAATGATATCTTTTCTTTTTTGCGTATTGCTTTGGGTGAGGTTCCGTGAGGGCTTCAAACTTTTCAAAATTCAAAAATTACTCGCTGACGACTCGTTGGCGTTGGCGGGATTTGCACCTGAATGGATTCCCTCGTCAGCGCCAAAATCTGATTGGTCTAAATGGGTATAGATACAGGGCTGCAAATGCCCACCAGAGGTCGTTTAATTTTGCAGCCCGACACGCGCGTTTTCATGAGGCCGCTTTTATGTTTGGCCGCGTATTTTGATACTTATACTAATGACTTTATTTTAGCTGTACCTGTGAAAAGATTGAAGTGAAGTCTTTTCCATAACTGTTAGTCTTCGCACCATTTCTTGTCATTGTTGTTGAGTGCTGCTTCGTCTATATTGTCATTTGTGACTCCGTTTTAAAAGTCAAACATGTCATTATTTGTTTAGGCCAACTGTGGATGCTTGCAAAGATGCTAACGAGCGCTACTTTGGTCCTGGCGTAATACCAGAAGAGAGAAAGTGCGACGAGACGAAATACGATAATATTTGTAAACTTGTTCCATCAAAAACCAAACATTTGCTTTCTCGACTGTCGTGTAGTACAAGCATCTGTGGTACAGAGTCAGTTTACTATGGCACAGTGGACCCCTCTCAGGGAATATTAGGCCCTTGGAAGTTGGTTAAACCCTTTACCACAAATAATGTTTTACAGTTGGTGAAAGACACAAAAAAAGATGGATTCGAGTTCTGTTTTTTAAAGTGCAAGTCAATAGGAGATATTGTAGTTGAGTCTACGAATAGCAGTTTCAGCGGTATTGACCCGAACGCCTCACTTCAATGTAATGAAGCGCTATTCAAACTGTGTATCTAAATTAGTCGTGCTTGTTTAGGAGGGTGTTGGTGTCGTGTAAGAATGATGGTTTCAATGGCGCTTCATTACATTGAAGTGAGGCGTTCGGGTCAATACCGCTGAAACTGCTATTCGTAGACTCAACTACAATATCTCCTATTATGCAAGTTCTGGTCTTCGAACCAATCATCAAGTAAGTAGCACAAGATTGGAGCTATAGAGATGTTCACGTTTGTATTTACTTCAGTTACGTTCCTCCTGTACAATTAACTCCCTCCGGTGACGTTACTGTGACTTCATTTCCGGATCCATGTTTACTGGTGAATTTGTAGGGTACATCCCCAAAGGTAGTCGATAGCTTGTTATTTTCTTCTGTCTCAACAGGACTGCATCACCTGGTTTTATACTTCTTTCTTGTGCATTTCTTCTTGCATCAGCATATTCCACTCGTTTCTGTTTTCTTTCCGCATCTCGGTTGCTTGCTTCACTGTCAGTGGGCATAGTCTGTCTTTGCTTCGCTGGTGAAACTCCGGCGCTACTATGCAGTCTTGTCCTGTAGGCCATTAGGAATTTCCTCATCTCGGAGTACAAATTCTTCTGCTCTGAGCTATCTTCAAGGTTTTGCACAAACTTCCGTTTTGTCTCTCGACCTCCCCATTCGCTTGGGGCCATAATGGTGTCGAGGTTCTGTGGTGAATGTTGTTCACCTTTAAAAAGGACTCGAATTCTTGTGAAACAAACTGAGGCCCATTATCAGTTTTCAGCGACTGTGGCAAACCCTGTGTACAGAAAATCTTCTCTAAGCTTTCAATTACCTGGGCAGATACTACATATTCTAGAATCTCTCCTGAAAGCAGGGGATCCATTAAATCTGCTGCCAGGTCTTGCCAGAGCTGATTGTGAAATTCAGTATGCCCTCAGGGACTCGGAGGAGGGGGTTACTTAAAGTGCCTATAACCCCAAAAATTATTATTTTTAAATTGAAACTTTAAACCATTATTTAGAACTTAAAGCAAAAATGAGAGGCAAAAACTCAACTGTATTTTTTTTATGGCCTTTCAAAGTTGAGAACCAGAACATGTGGCCGTCAGTTTTCAATTCCCTTTGGGGGCCTGGAGACTAGTGGCCTGTGACGTGTATGTAGTAAGGCATCCTTCCAATTCCATACAAACATCTCTTATTTCTGCGACTCTTGCAAGCTCACCACATGATAAATATCCAATGAAATGTCGCCAAACTTGGTAAATTTACTAATTTCGAAGTGCTCTTTCTTGTGATGGAGTTTATTTCCTACTGATTAGACTATAATAGGACGTTTTTCCTTTTTGAATTGTTTTTCTTATTCGGATTTTCCAACTCCTTGGAGAATACCAAGACAATGGTCTAAATTAGAAGAACAAAAGAAACCGTGCAAAGGATTCTGGTAGTTGTAGTAAAATGACGCCCGATTGACGTCATAATTCCAGGTCCTCACCAAGACTCGCGCTGACTTCCAACTGGAAACAGGGAGCCCAAAACGGATGTTTTCGCCAACTTTGACGCCACTAAAATCTTCGAAGTTAAGTTTTTTCACTTTTATTTTTTCGAATTCTTAGTCAGGGCGCAATACAGAATCGATGTAAAAAATACATTTTTGGGGTTATAGGTACTTTAAGAATACAGGAGTAAATGGAAATTTATCGCGTTACTGATATCAATGTACTCAAATGATAAATCAGCAGTTAAAATAGACAAGTCAATAACATCAACCTTTACTTGTCACACGGGAGTAAAACAGGGATGCATGTTATTACCTACCCTTTTTAATCTTTATCTAAACTATTTGCTTGATGAATTGAATTTGGTTAACACAAACGACATACAGATAAATGATAAACCTTTAAGCTGCCTCCTATACGCGGACGATTTAGTAATTTTCTCTAAAACAGCAAAAGGTATACAAACATACGCAAACATACCTAAATACGCTAGGATCTTTTTGCGAAGAATCAGATCTAAAGGTCAACCTAGACAAAACAAAGATAGTTATCTTTAACAACAATGGCAAAAATATGAACAAATATATTTTATTATGATAATATTAAACTCCAAAATGTTATGTCATATAAATACTTAGGTCTACAGCTAAGCGCCTTCGGGAACTTTACACTTGCTAAACAAGAATTGAAAAAGGTTGCTCTGAAAGCACTTTACAAATTAAGGAAAGAAATGGGCGAATACTTCAGAAAAGACCTTAAATTAATCATCAAATTATTTGACGCCCTGATAAGTCTAATTCTAGTCTATGTTAGCGAATTATGGGGAATGGATATAAAAGGGTCATGCATTAGACAAAGATCCGATTGAAGTTGTGCATATTAAATTCTGTAAAGGGCACCTAGGTGTCAACGGGACTTAAGTAATAATGCATGCGGGGCAGAATTAGGGAGATATCCGTACGAACTCAAGCAAAATGTAGGAGCATTAAATTCTGGCTTAAATTAAGTGACTCTGATCTAGATAAACGATGCTGCAATGTATACATACAAAGATATAAAAAATGTGGTATAATATGTTTGGTTGCCATGGTAACCAAATTTAAGGGGGCGCTGTAAGATGTTTCCCCCGAAATGGGGTACATAGAACATTTGAAAATACATAAGGTTAACACAAATTCCTAACAATCAGACCCATCCGCAACTTTTTGTGCCAACATTGTAAACTGCGTGGCTGCCATTAGTGCCGTAAAAGCAGTCCGAAAACATTCACTGACGGGATATGTCAGTATATGTAAAGCGCCATGAGACTGTGGTGATATGGTGCTATATAAATGGCCATTATTATTATTATACTTCCTTTATTATAATCAGCTAATACGTTAGGTGGACAACCATTCCGGGCAGAAACAAATGTTGTCATGGATATACTTTAAGAATGTATAGAAATATTGCAGGAAAAAAAGCGTTCTAACCACCCTTTTATCATTTAAACTTTCAAATGTTCGACAATTAACGAGCAGCCTTAAAATCGGTTTCCATGGCAACCAAATATTCAGATATTTTAAGAACCATGATACCAACAGACTTTGATAAGTTTGGTTTCCATGGGATGTTAAAACACTGTTCCTCTTCCCCAGGTGTTAACATGCTTGAGTTCTCGTGTGCAGGTTAAACAGCACGTGGGATCCATTAAAGAGAATAAACATCAACATGGTAGTACTGGATTCCATATCAAGGCCTCATTTTTATCGCATGCTGCCTCAGTCCGTGTCAGCCATGCGCAGTGTCATCTACAATGAGTCTGTTAAAGCCACCGTGCTGGACTTTGAACTCTTTCAAGCTATTGCCCAGCACACGTTTGAGAACATCAGGACACTGTTCTCAGGAGTGGTTAGAGGTGAGTGTAATGACGTACGAATGCGGTTGTTCGAGGCAAGGGAACATTTATCCCTAGGATAGCGCTAAATCTGTAAGTGTAATCTGTACAGTTTACCCTTGGGTTAGTGATTTATCCCTAGGATAGTGCTAAATCTGTAATTGTATTCTGTACAGTTTACCCTTGGGTTAGTGATTTATCGGCTAGGATAGTGCTAAATCTGTAATTGTATTCTGTACAGTTTACCCTTGGGTTAGTGATTTATCCCTAGGATAGCGCTAAATCTGTAAGTGTAATCTGTACAGTTTACCCTTGGGTTAGTGATTTATCCCTAGGATAGTGCTAAATCTGTAATTGTATTCTGTACAGTTTACCCTTGGGTTAGTGATTTATCCCTAGGATAGTGCTAAATCTGTAATTGTATTCTGTACAGTTTACCCTTGGGTTAGTGATTTATCCCTCGGATAGCGCTAAATCTGTAATTGTATTCTGTACAGTTTACCCTTGGGTTAGTGATTTATCCCTAGGATAGTGCTAAATCTGTAATTGTATTCTGTACAGTTTACCCTTGGGTTAGTGATTTATCCCTCGGATAGCGCTAAATCTGTAATTGTAATCTGTACAGTGTACCCTCGGGTTTGCGATTTAACCCTAGGATAGCGCTAAATCTGTAATTGTAATATGTACAGTTTACCCTCGGGTTAGTGATTTATCCCTAGGATAGCGCTAAATCTGTACAGTGTATCCTCGGGTTTGCGATTTAACCCCGGGGTAGCGCTTACCCTTGCTTCGAATAACCGGGCCATGATGGGTAACTCGTTTTTTTGTAAAATCTAGAGTAGGTTTGCTTCGGTGGCGAAGTTAGTACTTTGATTTTATCAATGAAACGTTAATATAAGGTTATAGTGGTTAACTGTCACTGACGTTGGAGCGCGAAGGTACATGTATCTTTGGTGAAGAAAATGAGTACTCGGGCTACCGTATTGATGTAAATTCCTTCCATCAACTTTGAACTGGATCGAACCTTAACGAAAGATAATTTTGGTTAACGTTATCATAAATTATCCATGACAGCAAAAATAAACTGTCCGTAAGCATTTAATCCCCATTGGCGAGACTTTATATCCCAGATATATGTCACTGCAGATGGAATACCATGATCGCCTCGGATCCCTTTGTTTTCCGAGGGAAGTTTAACCTCGAAATTCCTTCATTAGGGATGAATACTTTTAATTTTCTCTCATGTTTCTATGCATGAGGGAAAATTAGAAACTAAATTTCCCTTATGTATAATTACAGGAGGAAAATTTAGCACTGTTTTTTAATTTTCCCGCATGTTAACTTCATGAAGGAAAATTAGAAGAGAATGACTTGTCTTCCAAGTGCAGGCTGTACAGCGGTACTTTATTCCCCCTGCAGCACTGGGTAGGTCGGAGTGCAATGACTCCCTGCACACTGGATAGAATTACAGCTCAATCTCTTGAGTACTAGTCATAAACCCACGGTTGTATTCATGTGGGACGCTTTTGCAGTTTGCGCATGCGCAACCTGAAGCACATAAATTGAGTCACAGTCTTCTTTCCAAGTTTGTTGTTGCCAGTTTATTGAATTAATTAATGATTGTATGCATAAAACATGTGCACTGTTTTTATAACGTATTGTTTTGAGAAAATGCGTCTCAAGGGAGACTGCAGTAGTACTTCCTGTACGTGCCATGACTCAGCAAACAGAATTAAACAGAAGTACTCGCAAAACAGTCCAATTTCTCGGCGATGGCGTCGGGACTTCCACAAATCCTCCCTCGGCTCGCGGGGAAATTTAATCACTAATTTCTCTCGGTGCTATGGTATTATAAGAATACTGTTAAGCCTTCCTTTCTTTCAGGAAACGAGAAATTCAGCACTGAAGCGAAGCCCATATTAGAGCCTCTTGGTATCGAAGTTTTGTACAAAAGATATCAAAACCTGGGTTACCAAACGATGTTCCAGGAAGACCTGTGTTGGTATGATCACTGGGGGATAATGCTGACTAACCTGGAGTACAGATCGGATATGCCTCAAAGCGCCTCGGATTACAAAAATAGGTCAGTGGATTGACGTTTCGTTTACTTTCACTACACACAATTGTAGTGCAATAGATGGTTTGCAGTCAATCCCCAGAGATTCAAATGACAAAGGGCATGGCAGCCATGTTGGTGTACAGAACAAAAGAAGCTAACGAAGAATCTATTGTTAACTGTACACAAACATGGCGGCTATGACGTAACGTGCAAAGGGTCTATTGGGAGTGAATCCTCTCATGACAAGAAATGTTGGACACGCCCCCAGTCCGGTTGTTTAATATTAGGTATAACATTACAAAGCACTCCACGAACTACAAAGTTTGAATGAAAGTTTTATTAAAAACATATTTTACATTGACGTCTTTACTTTGGCCGCCTAGTTAAATACAGACCAAAGTCGTGTTCTTGCTAGCGCGTTTTGGTGCGGCTTTTTCACTAGACTGATAGTTTCAGGTAAATTCTATAAGGGAATGTATGGAGAAACCGTCAAAACAACTGTACCTGGTTCGGAGAAAAGCCATTTTCCTCACTTAATGAGTAACTGATCACCGAGTTTCCTTGCCCTCCACAGTTACGAATGGCTGTACATTCGGATAGTATTAACCGAATTGCTGTAAGTTTTATATCCATTGCGGTAACTTGGCCCAAGATAAGGTAAAATTCTGGTTAAAACCTAGAAAAAACCCGATCAGTTGCTTGAAATTACGCGAATAGAGCCTTCAAAACGTGAGGGAAATCCAACTTCCTCTCGCCTTCACCGCCACGTTTGTATTCCAAAGGCTTTGTAGCCGTACCTTCTAGCTCCCAAGCCCTAAACAGTATTATTTTCATCATTTTAGACCACAGGTAGCCAGAACTCTGTAAATTGGAATATATAACAGTATTTGTATGAACGTAAATCGGCAAAACGTTTAGAATGTCTTCTTGTGTTTCTTGGCTATGCATGGGCTCTATCAAGGTTATGAAAGTCGACCGTAGGAGTCTATTTAAGTATTTATAAACCTCAGAAAACACAACAGCCCCTGTTCGCGAGGACGGCATCAATAGCGTCTCGTGTTCGAGTTCCCGAGATCATATGCTAATTAGGAGAGTATTGTCGTACGGACCAATCACACTATAAAAATCTGCAAGCGTGATTAACGTGCTTGTTAGCTATTATTTATAGTACCGCCTCCAAATGTCCATCTTTTCTTGCCATGTTGAGTTTGTTTACAACATAGAGTTGAACGTCTTTACATAGACACATACACACAGACAGACCAATAGTGAGACATTTGTCTATTTGTCTGAAAGACAGAATGATCTTACAAATAGACAAATGTCTGGATAGACAAATGTCTGGATAGATTCCAGACATGCGCATTTCAAAATTAAATGCTAAATCTAATGAAAGACGTATACCTGTGGTATTCCCTAGAGATCTATCCTTGGACCGTTACTTTTCCTCATTTATATTAATGTTTGCCGGATTGCTTAAACACATCAACGCCCTGTCTGTTTGACGCTGATGGTACGAATGTGACGTTTGGCGGCTCATGTATAACTGAAGTTGTAGAAAGAACAAATAGTGAGTTGCTTAAAATCAACGATTGGCTTACAGCTAATATATTGCACTTAAATGTAGCTAAAACTGAATTTATGCTAATTGGCTCGACACCGCGATTAGCAACTTTAGAAAGAGCCAATCTTGAAAATTGGCTACAAGTCGTTGAAAGGAGTTTCTCAAAGCAAAACAGTTGGGGTCATAGTTGATGAGAACTTAAGGTGGGAAGATCATATTGATTATGCATATGTAACTAAGAAAATAGTATCAGGTCTGGGAGCCCTAAAGAGAGTCAGGTCATTTGTGCCCCGACACACACTTATGAAAATCTTTGAGTCACTTGTTCAGACTTATATGGGACTATTGCGGCGAAGTGTGGGACAACTGTGGCAAAGTTCTCTCTGACAAGTTACAAAAAATTCAAAATAGGGCTGCCAGGCTCATACTAAATGCTGAATGTCAAACGAGCTCTAAACTGCGATGAGATACCCTAGGATGGGAAAACCTGGATGAAAGGAGGGCTGAACGAAAAGGCATTTTGATGCACAAAATCCAAAACAATTGCGCGCCATCTAGCTTGATTGAATTATTTAGTACGGTTGGAATCTCTACTCATTACAACATGAGGGGCTCGGACACAAAGCTCGGTTTACCCCAGCCTAAAACGGAATTTATAAAAAGAGTTTTTCCTATAATGGGCAAAACTTTGGAATCAGCTTCCATCCAAATCGCGCGAAATCAAGTCCCTTGTTTCTTTTAAAAAAGGAAATAGAAACTACAATTCTCCTTGAACCTGACGCCTAGCTAAATGCTGCGCTTGATGAACTATTTTACACATTTATAGATATGCAATTTTTTTATCCACTATTATTAGGAGTATCAGTATTAATAATATTTATTAGTAAATATTTTACTTTATAATATAAAGTATGGGATCATCTAATAAGAACGTGCAATTTGATTGGAAAATCAAGCATGTGACATGGCCGCTATACACATGAATTATAATCTACTCTTCTGAAATTCTGCCAGTGCTGGGTTCTCTGCAAGTTTTATCGCCCGTTTTTCAATTAATTCAGGAACATTCAGGAACCTCTCAAACAAATTTCTACATAAAACCAGAGAAACCCCATTGTATTCTTCGCCATTCACTGTTCAGGTTTCAGCATAAAACAGGCGTATTAAAGTTATCGTCGAGTTCTTGGTGAGTCATGTCTTAAATTGTTCTTGTGTTGTCACTTTCCACTCGTTTAATACGCCAGGGTGTTAGAAAAACCTCATTTTTCCTCAACTTATTCATTTTTATATCGAACTCTCAATGAGTAACACTGTATTAGAATGTGGACATTATATACTTTTCTCAACTTCAAACGTTTTAGCATCCCATTTTGTGGTCGCTTAAGAGTACGAAGCCGATGCTAAATTATCTCGCCGATCATTTTCTTTTCGTTTCGGGAAGCGACTTTTATTTTCCTCTTCTTCAACACATCAACGTTTTGACGGTGGGCCGCGTGTCTACCTATCGGACACAATATACACAAGGTATGCAGCTTTGAGGCGCTTTTCATCGATGTGACCTCACTCGCCCCCGAAATTCGACAATAAATTCAAATCAATTTCGCCTCGGCTTTCGGCACACAAATACAGAGATGTGTAAGCACTTCTCATCCACGTTTCAGGCCAAACGACGTGAAAACGGCCTGGAAAATAAATTCCGAATTCAAAATATTTCTCTTGGTATACGATCTGCAGACTGCAGATTGATCGGTCCACAAATCAGCGGTAGACATCGCAGGCGGTTCTTTCAAGATGCGTGGGCATGGCAACTGAAACTTTTTGAAAATACCCCTTCCCACTAAGGAGAGTTGTCATGTACTTCAAGCAGAACGGAAGTGCATCGATGAAAAGCTCCTCGAAGCTGCATACCTTGTGTATATTTGTGTCCGATGGGTAGACACGCGGCCCACCGGCAAAACGTCGAGGCCTAATAAACTGCTTTAGAAGTCCGGAAATCGCCCCAAAACCACAACTTCATTAAGTATCAATCTTTTGTTATTGAAGATTTATTTCGTAGGAATCGGAAAAGAGAATTCACAAGGAGCAATTATATAAACTCTTCCGAGATCGCTTATGAAACATACCACAGGTAACCCCAAAAGCGGGAAATATATGTCGAGTCTGGGCTGCCTGTGGTCGGACATGTTTTCTTCCCAGTCTATGACATTATCTCCGTTAGCTATATAAACTCGCGAAAAACAATCACAAGAGAGCCTCAAAAGCTACGCAACACGACCATCAGAGCAGCAGTTATACAACACTGTTCCTTGGGATAAAGAAAATATCCTTCTTCAGACCACAGAATCAGTAATCAGTCAATTGATCAGTGTCAACTATTCAGTCGTTGTAGAAAATAGTCGGCAATCCTCAACTCACGTGTCCAACTCTACTGCCACTAATTCGCTAACGCTTTCTCTGTGAATGCTTTTCCATCGGGCATTTTCAACGCCTTACACTATCACAATGTGCAGATTAACCTCTCCTGTGCTGACCAGACATTGTAAAAAGAAAGCACTTCGTTTCCTGCAACAGTTTTGACCAGATGACAATATTACAACTCAGTTCATTTGCCCGGCGGCTCTTGCAATTTCTGTCTTTCACTTTTATCGATTGACATGTTCTATTCTTAGCAGGTTACTTCATCCAATAAGAAACCAGCTTTCAGATTGTCAATGTCAAGCTGTCACAATTGAACCAATCAGTGACGAAAAATGTTGTAAACAAGTCAAGTACATTAAAATGGGGTTTCGCTGTCGTCAGTTTGGTTTTAGATTTTTACACGGGTTCTTAGAATGATGATAGCTTACTTTCCTTCGTCTACATTGAAGTTTATATTATAAAACAAATAAAAGATTGTTCTCCTTGTTATAAAACAAAATAATGCACTTTCGAGATCTTGAAATGCTGCAATTTTTCAAGACCTAGAGCGTGCATCATTACTCGGGCCAGGCCTTCGGCCGAGGCACGAGTCAAGTTTCGCAAGTCTTTTATATTTTTTATTTTTTATTTTTTGTGTCGACCCGGAAGTCGCCGCGAACCGCCAAACCAATCCGATTGCACTGTTCACGTGGCGGCCATGTGACATTTTATCGACTTCCGGGGCGGTCAACCAATCAGCTCACGTTTTTTTTTACATTGCCATCGTTACGTCAACTGCAGTCTGCAGGACATGATTTTTTTCTCCCAAGGCCAAGGCCGCTATGAGCAAAACCACTGGATGAGTTGTTGTTGTGGATAATTCGTTCAATCTTTCATCGAAAGCTCGGAAACATTTTATGGAGGTACCTATGTAGGAGTTTTCGATCTGTAGTGATGTTGCGGGATGAAATGAAAGTAAAATTCTACAAAAAGCACCTACGAGTTTTCAAGTCTCTAAACACCACGGCGGGTGTGTTTTGCAGAATGCAGAATGCAGAACAGCGTCTACGAGTATGCTCAGCGGAAAACCGAACTCTACGGAAAATATTACTATCGAACAAACAGTATGAATGAATTGTGAGATTTATAGCTGTCTTCCTTTGTGGAGGTTGTAATGGCGTATATTAAACATGACATGTATCTAAAAATGACAAACTTTATACGGCCATCTACAAAGTCAATACGTTTAATATGAACCAAGCCCGGTTACAATTTAAAATTTAAAACCAGTGTGTTTAGTTTAGATTGAGTTACTTTTGACCTACGCCTGAGCTAGACACAATGGCTTTTTGCAAAATTCCTAACATGCCGTGAAACAGAAAACAGCGTGTATTAAATAAACATCCCGAAAACGGACGCTTACAATTTACCACAATATAAACTATGAATGAAACATCTATTAAACTTCAGAATCAACCGGTAAAGGGCGATTGTGTTAATTTTAGACTCCATAAAGGTATAGTATGACTAAGTGGCGTAATCAAATGAGCTCATTTGCAATTATGGAGGATCAATGATTACCTCTCGCTCGTGTCCGACTCAGCCATTTTGACAGCTAGAGAAGCAGACATGTGTGAGAAATATGACACCTCACCGTCACCATGGTTGTTTACCATTTACACATAAATTCCGGTCGGAAATTCCGGTGTAAATGGTACACGAAATTTCCCAAACTGAATTTCCGATCTGAAAAAAGGTTTACCATTTGTACACAAACCGTTCCAGATGAAAATCGCTCCCCTATCACAAACCATGTATGACAAAATATGCTAGAACTCTATGTATTAATACCTTGGCCTAGATGGCCCGAGTTCAGGCCACTCGGGGCCTCTTGTTTTCTTATATAACAAGGCGCACCATCTTTTATTTGTTAAATATAACAAGGAGAACCATCTTTTATTTGTTAATTAACATGTATAGATTCCTTATATTATATTATAGCCACACATGTAGTATCTAATGTTAGCAGTGTTATAAATATTATCATTATCATTAGATTATAATTAGTAGGCATGCATGCCTTTTGTAATTTAGCCTGCGTTGCGGCTCTGGAGTATCGGAGCGCAACGAGCGGAGATTAGGGGGATTGGGGCGAGAGAAAAAAGAAAGGGGGGGGGGGGGGGGAGAAGAGGAAGAGAGCGCCTGACGACAAGCCATGGTATTTTGGAATCCACCCACTAATTAAAATGCATATAACTAGTATACCTAATAGGTGGTGAATGCTGCTCCGCTCAGTTAAGGAAGTGTATTAGAAGAGAACCTGCAGTAGCACTTTGGCAGGAAAAATAGATTACTGGGTGATAAAAATGAATATATTTTGTAGTTTTGGGGCTATCGTGCGACTGAATCCTGTTTGAGTTGTGGTGTGTAACTCAAAAGTTGTCGCGATTTATTTTCATTTTGTCCCGACATATCAACTATCTCCCGGTAAATTCCCGTAGCCTACCAATTCCCAACATTTTCTTAAGATTCCCGGCACAACAAACTGCTGTTCTCCCCGGTGAAGTTTAAACACCGGAAATCAACTGTAATTGAGAATGTAATTGTAAATGCTAATTGTATTTTGAACTTATCGAAGCCAATAGAATAAAATTATTTGCTGCTCATCATCTTGATAACAGGAGAGATCTTGCTCTTTGGAAACTGATAGTTCACACAGAGTTAGAAAGAATTCGCCTACACGTCTACACTTCAACAAATTCATGATTACACAAGGATTGCATACACAGAAATGCATTAACGAACGGTTGAACGTAGTTAGCTCAAACAATGCAGATTCCACCTCGTGTAATGTCACGTGACGATCAGATCCGTGCAAAGCAGTGTGGTAAAAAAAGACAATAGAAGTGATGCATTGTGGTAAAAAAAAAGGAATCGAGATTTGGACCCGCTTACAGATTAGAACTGCTGCCTTGCTCGCTCGCTTCGAGCGATTCATCCAATCATCATGCGGCGGAAGTGAAAACCATGTTTAATATATGTCAAATCTCAAGGAATCTCAACTCGAGCGTAAAATTCAAAACAAAAAATATACGAACTTGGAGAATGTCAGCTGAAACTCCGAATAAACATGTGAAGACAGGGCCTAAACCCAAACCTTTAAATGTCTTTTGTCGACTTTTGCAGGATATGTAATGTATGTTTAAAGGTAGCGTTTGGGAATTCGAATATTTCCACGGCGAGAATCTGTTCAAGCCTTCAGAAAGAAAAGAGAGCCGAGGCTTAATTTTAGCTGGTGCCTGCAAAAGTATTGGTCTTCATATTCCGAAATCTGCTGCTCTATCATATCAGAGCGGTCTTCATAATCCGAAATCTGCTGCTCTATCAGAGCGAGTCTGTCGTTCCTGTGGAAGGAAGATTCGAAATGTAGTAGAGAACTACGAGTTTGCGGGATAAAGAGAACTCGTTGCCGCTGAATATGAAGTCGCCACCAAATCAGAAAAGAAGACTGCCGGCAACAATAACACCGAAACGAAGTTCTGCCAAAAGAAACGCTAAAAACCATCCACGCAGCGTACGAAATCATCAAAGCAGCTCGTATTTTCGGAAGCACAAGCCTGTTCCTCGAACACACCGGTCCATGTTTCAACCGTGTGCGATTCGTTAGCAAGGCGCTTGTGGAGTTCCGATGCAGGGTTCTTCAGCTCATCGCGGAAGTGGCTCTCATTACTTCTCCTGCAGAACTAAACAGACTAAACAGCAATTTGAAGTTGCGCTTCTTTAGTTCCTCGGGTTTCAGGTCTGAACGTTCGGTAGCAGGATAACCAAATGAACTTAAACTGGATCAATCGATATTTCACAATACTAGCCAAAGGAGTAATAACAAAAACGACGACCCGGCCATCATTTTCTACGTTTTTAACACTAGTGAATGCTTGGAATATCATACTTTTTCCAAACCCAGTTGGGATTACAGCTAGAAAATCTCTTCCAGCGATGTTCCAGACAAAAGATCTAATAGCCTTGCTCCAATTAATCGCTGAGGAAATTCTCGGTATTATTTTCGCCATATTAATTGTTTCTGCTCTTATCGCATGCCATACATGAATAAAAGTTAATGATTTCTGTCAATCACGCATTTTAGCCAATAGCAGTACGCGGCCTTCTGAGGCCGAGAGTTATCAAAATAACCATGGCTTGCCGGCAGGCTTTCTCTTCCCCTTCTCCCCACCCCCTCTCTTTTTATGTCGCCCCAATCCCCTTAATCTCCGCTCGCTGCGCTCCGATACTCCAGAGCCGCAACGCAGGCTATTTATAATTCAGTTTTTTTACATAGCTGTTTCAATAGTATATTAGTATTCATATTAACAGTATATTTTATTTTACTAGATTATATGTAGTTGGCAGGCACGGCTCTTTTGTAAATCAGTTTTCTCTACATAGCTGTAAAGACTCCGTGGGTAAATAATAAAGATTGATTGATTGATTAAAAAAATAAGAACTGTTTCAGAAAGCTTAGTACACATCACTATTCATGACCGATGTGCTCAACATTATTACAGACATGGAATAACGTCGCTGACCAACTGGCTGTCAGTGGCTCAACATTGTAGCACATTTTTCCAACAAGTATTTGTCTTAAGAGTAAGTGCACTATATATCCGTGAAAAATAATAACAAAAATGCTAATAATTACAATGCTAATAATTACAATCTACTGGTTGCAAACAACCAAGTTAACTCTATAATATTTATCTAAGGATATATCTATGCCTAATCGTTCCTGACCTTAGCTTCAGTTACATGTTCGCTTAATTGTTGTCAGTCTTGGTTCCACTTGTTACAATCCTCGGTAAACTCTGTTGGTTTTAACCAATTACCTTGGTAAAATGTGTTGCAGATTCTTTACACTACATTGTAGTACCATATTTGTGTTCAGTAGGACTCTACTAGGTATTGTCACACTAACCTTTTATTACTGTCTTGCTCATCACAATTTAGATGGAAAGAGCTTGACTCGATAGTCAGCAAGTACTACATCAACAAGTATGGCTTAACTCACTTCTCTTGTCCCGTCATAGAGAAATACGAACTTACCAACCAATATGACCGACCAGACAAAGTCTGCTTGAATGGCAAATTCTTTAGCAAGTACTTCTTAGAGTACATAGTTTCCGTGCACAAGACAATAGAAGAAAACGAACAGGCTGCTCCGATAATTAGCTACCAGCATTTTAATACGGGTCATACTCCGGGAGGGACACGAATTCGAAACGTCGACAGAGGTCTCGCAGAGTTTATACATAGCATGGCCAACGATCCTAACACTCTAACTGTCATACTCGCTGATCACGGGCACACCAGAACCGCATACGCTGGGACAACTGAAGGAAAATACGAACTCTATAATCCTCTGCTGTTTATGATTGTCCCACATCGTGTTGCACATCTTCTTGGTAGGAAGGCAATGTCAGCTTTCGTACAAAATCAGCATCGATTACTAACCACTATGGATGTTCACAAGGCACTAATGGCTTTACATGATCACGACAAGATGGACTCTGGGGACCATAGCGAGGCAGGGGTTTTTGCACTTCTACCAGCTAATCGAACGTGTGCAGACTTGACCATCGCGCCCCTTGCAAAGTGTCGCTGTGAAATCAAGGATATGAAATTTCCCGATAATTCATGCACCAAAGCATAAATGGTTGGCTGAGTATGCACTGGGCAGAATAAACAACGCCATTCAAGACCAATATATCAAAGGTATTTTGAGCATGTATAAGTTGATTTGTGCAAAACTCGATGAGAGAAACTCAACATGTACGTTACGTGAGTGGAAATGTGAAGTGTTCTATATGAAACAGTACTATTACGTGTTTGTAATCATAGTAGTGGGAAAGGGATGGAATTAGCCTCCTTTTTACGGCGCTATGCTAATTTTTGCGGCGCGCTCATTAATTCGGATGACGTCACAGTCCTATTGTCATAGGTCATGCGTAAATTAATTAGGGCGTACGCCCCCTTTTTGAGGCGCTATGCTAATTGTTGCGGCGCGCTCATTAATTCGGATGACATCACAGTCCTATTGTCTTAGGTCATGCATAAATTAATTCAGTAGGGCGTACGCCCCCTTTTTGAGGCGCTATGCAAATTTTTATGCGCGCTCATTAATTCGGATGACATCACAGTCCTATTGTCTAGGTCATGCATCAATTAATTAGGGCGTACGCTCCCTTTTTGAGGCGCTATGCTAATTTTTGCGGCGCGCTCATTGAAGTGGTGGGCTCATGAATAAAATGCGGCGTACTTGGTCAATAAAATTATTATTTCTGTGAATGAGGTCATCGATCTATTTGGGCATGTTTGGCTAAAGCCTATTGTTTGGGGTCGTCAAAAAAAGAAGGAGCGATCGGCCCTGAATACATTCGAAGTTCAATGAAAAAAGTAATAAACATCTCGCAATATCTAAACCCTTAGTAGCGTAAATGTAAGAACAAACTACTCGTGATAGGCTCTAAACTGTCTTTATTATTTTCCTTTACAGTTAATAACTCCTAAGATAATTGTATACAAAATCCGGTATGATTCATTAGATCAACTCTGCTATTGTTCTTAGGGATTAGCGATAACTGAAGGGCCTATTGTTTTGAGGAAAACTCTTGAGATGTAAATTCTTCTCTAAAACTGAACTATAATTACCATACGAATAAAAACAAACCACCAGATGAATTAAACAAAGTTTATTCAATCTCAAAAACACCAATTTACAGTTCGTTTTCCTTATGAGATCGCAGCAGTTCTCGGAACAAGATTTTATTGATTCAAACCATGATAAGCGACAAGATTTACAATGAACCATAAAAAAATAAAGAGTATTTTAGCATTTAAGGTTTGTTTACAATCAGTCCTCATCGTCACTTGTTGGGTGATAAGTTTCTTCCTTTTTACTTTTGGGATGAATATGCCGTACTGTTAGACAATGTTGGCATCGTACCAAAATGTTCTTAACCGACTTGGTTGTCAATGGAAACTCATTCTCGCAAATGGTACATGTGGTGATGCCATTCTTAACAATCGGGTCAAGTAAAATATCATGCCATAGACATTTGGGGCAGCCAACGACACCCGTTGCGTGAACATTGGTAGAGTTACAATGATCACAAGAGGCATTGATTTTATTTTCGTTGTTATCTTCACTTCCCTCTTCATCACTACTCTGTTCTTCCTCGTTTGTAATAGTACTATCTTGGTTTTCGGCATCACTGTTATTGTCACTCTCCTGAGACTCATTCTCATTTTAACTCTCTTCTTGCTCACTGCTGCTAGTTTCAGGCTCCTTTTGCTGGTATGTTTTTTTCTTTTTCGATAAGATCGCTCAAAACCTTCTTGTTGTGAATTAGACGTTTGTTGATTCCTAGCTCAGCAAGACCCTCTAGAAATGTACGCCACCCTGAACGCCCGCCGCCCGTCAACGCCCGCCGCCCTCAACACCCATCGGTCGCCCTCATATAGCGCTATAAATATCCTAGCGCATTCAAATCGCAGATCAGCCATATCTCGTACAGTAAAGAGAAATCGTGGCTTTCTACATCTTCTTGCCCCGACCATCAACGTCAATTTCTCCTCGAAACGGCATCTCCAGAACAAGTACATTCGCTCGTCCAAGCGACACATAATGTTGTTAGAGGATATGTACCTATCAGTGAGGAAGACAGGCGAAGATTAACTCCACACAGAGAATCTATTTATACACTCGTGGATCCAGAGGTTCCATTCAAAGAAAAGAAGCAACTACTAGTGCAAGAGGGAGGTGGATTTATTAGCCCTTATTCTCACTGGGCTTCTGATGGTATAAATAGGGGAGTCTTAGGTATTTCAAGATCATTTGCTACTGAAGTCACTCTGCGGTGAACATGAAGAGAAACATTGACATGGAAAGTGAAGAAAGTGACACCTCGAATGATGAGAGTGAGGATGTAGAGGAACCAAGAATTAAAGATGTTTTGGATGATCTTCCGAGAGTCGTCTCCCATAAAGATGCTTTGGATTTATTGCACAGTATGGCCTCTTCTAAGGATATTTTATTTTGGACGCCAAAAGGAGAATTGCTTCGTAGCAAGCGTAGAATTCCGGTAACGAATATAGCGGCCCTGGTAGAATATGTCTTACTTCCCTATAACAAGGATAAGCTGAGACCTCGTGCTCTCAATACATTTCTAGAGGGTCTTGCTGAGCTAGGAATCAACAAACGTCTAATTCACAACAAAAAGGTTTTGAGCGATCTTATCGAAAAAGAAAAAACATACCAGCAAAAGGAGCCTGAAACTAGCAGCAGTGAGCAAGAAGAGAGTTAAAATGAGAACGAGTCTCAGGAGAGTGACAATAACAGTGATGCCGAAAACCAAGAAAGTACTATTACAAACGAGGAAGAACAGAGTAGTGATGAAGAGGAGAGTGAAGATAACAACGAAAATAAAATCAATGCCTCTTGTGATCATTGTAACTCTACCAATGTTCACGCAACGGGTGTCGTTGGTTGCCCCAAATGTCTATGGCATGATATTTTACTTGACCCGATTGTTAAGAATGGCATCACCACATGTACCATTTGCGAGAATGAGTTTCCATTGACAACCAAGTCGGTTAAGAACATTTTGGTACAATGCCATCATTGTCAAACAGTACGGCATATTCATCCCAAAAGCAAAAAGGAAGAAACTTATCACCCAACAAGTGACGATGAGGACTGATTGTAAACAAACCTTAAATGCTAAAGTACTCTTTATTTTTTTATGGCTCATTGTAAATCTTATCGCTTATCGTTGTTTGAATCAATAAAATCTTGTTCCGAGAACTGCTGCGATCTCATAACGAAAACGAACTGTAAATTGGTGTTTTTGAGATTGAATAAACTTTGTTTAATTCATCTGGTGGTTTGTTTTTATTCGTATGGTAATTATAGTTCAGTTTTAGAGAAGAATTTACACCTCAAGAGTTTTCCTCAAAACAATAGGCCCTTCCGTTATCGCTAATCCCTAAGAACAATAGCAGAGTTGATCTAATGAATCATACCGGATTTTGTATACAATTATCTTATGAGTAATAAACTGTAAAGGAAAATAATAAAGACAGTTTAGAGCCTATCACGAGTAGTTTGTTCTTACTATTTACGCTACTTAGGGTTTAGATATTGCGAGATATTTATTACTTTTTTCATTGAACTTCGAATGTATTCAGGGCCGATCGCTCCTGGTTTTATAGATAGCTTTAGGCTTTAGCCAAACATGCCCGAATAGATCGATGACCTCATTCACAGAAATAATAATTTTATTGACCAAGTACGCCGCATTTTATTCATGAGCCCACCACTTCAATGAGCGCGCCGCAAAAATTAGCATAGCGCCTCAAAAAGGGGGCGTACGACCTAATTAATTTATGCATGACCTAAGACAATAGGACTGTGATGTCATCCGAATTAATGAGCGCGCCGCAAAAATTAGCATAGCGCCTCAAAAAGGGGGCGTACGCCCTAATTAATTTATGCATGACCTAAGACAATAGGACTGTGATGTCATCCGAATTAATGAGCGCGCCGCAAAAATTAGCATAGCGCCGTAAAAAGGAGGCTAATTCCATCCCTCTCCCACTACTAATCATTATAACTGTAATGCAAATGTACTAACCACAGTGTCATGACACCATCAATGATTACAGATTACTTGGTATTGAACAACGCTACGTACTTTAGTTAAAATCTTATTTTGGTTTGATTAAAGAGAATACCATACATTTATGGACTAAACCTTTCTAATTGGCTAATATGTTTTCTTTTCGATGTAAAAGTATGGTTCATATAGGTCGTATGTTTAATGTCTCAGCCTTTATTGAATTAATAGTATATAAATAAATACTATTTACACTGTCAGCCCTATCACACAATTACAACTTAGTTTGTCTCTCTCTGTGCCTGGTAGGTTATAACATACACTCAAGAACAAGACAACTACAATTACAACTGTTAGTTTGTGTTTCTCTGTGCCTAGTAGGTTACAACATACACTCAAGAACAATACAACTACAATTACAACTGTTAGTTTGTGTTTCTCTGTGCCTAGTAGATTATAACATACACTCAAGAGCAAGACAACTATAGTTTGTGTCTCTCTGTGCATGCCTAGTTGGTTATAACATACACTCAAGAACAAGACAACTACAATTACAACTGTTAGTTTGTGTTTCACTATGCCTAGTAGGTTATAATATACACTCAAGAACAGGACAAACTCGGCAATAATAGGCGTTTGCCATTTTCTTTCGGTTATTTTTAGGTTTGTTGTTATTCTATGTTCCTGACATCATAGTTGACTAATGTAGTGGATTAAAAAACAAAACTCATACCTCCAACAATAACAGTGACTGACAACAATAATAATAACAATAACAGTAATAATAATACCAACAACAACAACAACAACAACAATAGAATTAACATCTTTTTATTATCACAGGCCAAGGAAAACCCAAGACGGGTTACGGGAGATGTACTCGACTAGTTGGCAAATCAATTCGTAACATAGTGGAGCATCAGTCAGGGCAGTACATCAATGTGTTCTTTGATCTACACGTGGCTTCTGCACCAGGAATACAGGATGACGAAGTTTTTCAAATCGCTATAAAGCGCTCAATAACCGACGAATCATGGCTAGAATTCTCAACACCAAACCGCCACTCGTTGTACAGCAAGTTTAAATCATGTAGAGACCAATCTGTCGATATCAAGCTTTGCGTTTGCGACATACATCGAAAAAATACAACTATAGACTTTGATGAAGAGTATAAAAAACATATCAAGCGGCCTACATTCGGAGAAAAGCCAGAGATAAAAGCTCTTCACGGTGACTGCTTATTTGTTATTCGAAGGAACCACGATCGCATGACCATGTCATACGAAATAGCAAACTTTTGTTCAGACAAGAAGTTTCAGGTAACAATGTCTGGTTCACCTGATGGGGTCATCTTGTCTGATCGATTACCCGTAAATATGTACTTTATGTCGAAGAGCGTATATTTTATTTTATCCGCGCTAAGAAAAAACTTTAATCATAGCTACTTTGATGAATCAATCACCGTAACAGTACTATAGAATACACCATGACTGTGTCAGACATGTCGCAAATGTCAGACTAATTTTGAAATATTCTCTACCGGGCTGGCGGATTTGACGGTCCGGCCTTGGCTGTGAAACACACCAAAATTAACTTTGCGACTAAATGAGGCGCTGGCCTGAGCTGGCCCGGTTTGGAGAGACCGGGCCAGCCCGCCTCATGTAATGAGCCCGAGGCCCTTAGTGCACGGACCTAAGCAGGCCTTGAAATGTGCTATTATGGTGATTGATTCATCAAAGTAGGACATTTTCCTATGAACTGGAAATCAGCTAAGGTGATGGCGCTGTTTAAGAATAGCAGAGAGGCTGATAACTGTGACAACTATAGGTCTATAGTAGGTAACGTCGCCTCTTCTACAAGGAAAGTTGATATCGGGGTACCACAGGAAGTGTGCTAGGACCGCTTCTCTTTTTGGTATACATAAACGATCTTGCTGAGTCCCTGAACAACTGCCAGGCATCTTAATTCCCAGATGATACTGTAATTTACTGCTCTGCTGCAACCTCGGCAGAACTACAGATGAAGTTAAATGAAGACCTTCGTGTCAAGGACTGGCTCAATGCACACAAGCTCACATTGAATGTGTCGAAAACCAAGTTCATGGTTATTGGAGGAAGACAAAGACTTCGTCGCTTAAATGCCCTGGACTTGTTAATTGATGAGAATACTATTGATCAAGTTGATCATTTTAAATATCTAGACATTATAATTAATGAGAACCTGTCTTGGTCTGACCATATCGACAACATTCAATCAAACACTTACTTCCTTAGAAGTCTAGAGAGCTTGTATATATTATAATACTCTGATCCTACCTATACTAGATTACGGTGACATTGTCTGGGGAGATAGATTTAATATCACGCCTATGTTTCGGATTCAAGCCTTGCAAAACAAGGCAGCTAAGTTAAGTCTAGATAAGCCGAAATATTCTTCTGGCAGTGAGGCTCTTGACAGCCTTGGTTGGAACTCGCTTACGGATAGAAGGAGATTTCATAGATCTTATTTTGTATTTAAGTCTCTTAATAATAACGTAGATTTTAATTTTAATAATGCTTTTAGGTATGAGGTCCACTCATATAATACTAGATCTAGGAATAATTTAGTATCAATGTAGTATTGCCATCATGTAAGACCAACTGGGGCAAGCGTGAGTATGATTACTTATTTATGAAGGTATGGAATGCCTTGCCAAATTCAGTGACCTTATCTAGCACATTTTCAGCATTTAAACGGAGTTACTGGTCGCTTCGTTGATGTATTTATGCACATCGATTTTTAAAGTATTTTAGCTTTTTTATCTTTTCTAAGTATCGAAATATCTTGTATTTTAGCTTAATGTTGTTTTCCTTTAATATTTTAAACTTTTACTTAATTTTAGTGCTATAGAGGCCTCCCATGTAAATCACCTTCGGGTGACTGGGGCCTCCTCTCAATATATATATATTAGTAGTAGTAGTAGTAGTAGTAGTAGTCGTAGTATTTTTTCGGCCCAGGTGACTGAGTGCAATGGTACGCCATTAAACCAGGATAAGTCTGAACTCGTATGTATTAGCTCAAAGAACCGTCCACGCCCCTATATTAATTTTATTCAAGTTGGTGAGGAGGAGGTTAAGCCAAGTGAAAAAGCTCGTAATTTAGGAGTTATATTCGACCAATGTTTTGATCTTAAGGAGCATGTCAAAAAGATCTGTAAATGCTCATATTTTTATATTAGTAACTTAGCTAAGATAAGGAAATACTTGACCCAGGAGACTGCTGAAATAATGGTGCATGCCTTTGTATCCTCTAGGCTAGATAATTGCAATGCTTTGCTTCATGGTCTCCCTAACTATCTTGTTGATAGGCTACAGCACGTTCAGAATTCGGCTGCCCGCATCATTACTTCATCTAGAAAGCATGATCATATCAAACCCATACTAGTCAAGTTACATTGGCTCCCTGTACATTTTAGAATTGTTTTTAAAGTACTGTTATTGACTTATAAAGCTTTGAATGGACTCGCACCACATTACATCAGGGAATTGATTAGTTATAAGACCTCTTCACGCTGTCTAAGATCATTTTCGAAGAAATTACTCAATGAACCCACTGCCAACCTAAAGACGTATGGAGATAGAGCGTATTCAGTCGCCGGACCCAGACTTTGGAATAAGCTACCGACTAATATCAGGGAATCGGCTTCAGTTAGTTTGTTTAAGTCTAGACTCAAAACACATCTATTTCAAGAAGCTTTTAACTTATAGTTATTCTTATTATTACTTCTTTTTAAATTATTTTAGCGAACTGTAAATATTTTTTAGTCATTTTTAGCCATATCTAGTTATTAACTTGTAAAGCGCTACGGACAATTAGTGGAGCTTGGCGCTATATAAATGCTCTATTATTATTATTATTATTATATTATTTCATTCACTCACACTTTTTCACCTTCTGGCCATCTTGGATTCAAAGCGAGGCAATCCTTTGTTTTCGCAAGGTTAGCCTCGCAGTGAGCAAAAACAAAGCATCGCCTCGCTTTGAATCCAAGATGGCTACCGTGTGAATAGAGTGAATTGTCGTGTATATTACAGGTGTCAAAGCTTTGCCGAATTTTATCCAAGCCAAGCACTAGAAATTAATGTTTAGTTTTGATGTGTCAGAATAATAAATAGGCTTTTTACCAAAGCACTTCGGCTCAATCGCGGTTTCTGGTAAACTACCCACCCACTCCTCCCTTGGATATGCATCGTTTTATTAAAGGTTTGGGTGAAGTATGGGGGAGGGGTGGGGTTTTCCAGAAACAGGGATTGATCCAGCTATTCTATAATTTATACCAAGCTGACTTGAATTGAGTGTTGAATTTTGATTAATTCACAATCTGATATTTGATATTATAGGTAAATTCATTGCCTGACGAGGGAATTCCACGTTAAATTTCACTTGAAAAACCGATATCGTACTCATCGCGAAGCGATGAGTGCTATATCGGTTTTTCAAGTGAAATTTAACGTGGAATTCCCGAGTCGGGCAACGAATTTTCTTTGAACGCAAAGCATTTTATAGTGATTGACAGGAACCCATTGCGCGGTAAACTAACGAGCGAATAGGAATCGAGCTAAAATTAGACTGAAACTCACACGAAGTACAACTAAACTGCAGTCGTTGCTCACAAAATTTGGTTTTCCGACATCAAAACTGCATTTGTATGCATGAAAAGACCTGTATTTTATTTAGGTACACTTAATTTCGATCTAATCTTTACCAAGAAAGCGAAAGTACATTAACTGGAGACAAAATTGTGAATGTTTGTGAAAGATTTAGAAAACCGGCGGCCTGTTGAAAACAGTTGTCGATAAGTGAAAATCTAAAACCTGACAAACCAAAGAGCTGCTGCACAAGTATACGCACAAACTTGTAAGTATTAAGTGTTCCTTACTTTATAAGCAAATTACCAAATGTTGATGCTCAATTTCTGTCCCACAATAAATAAGCCTGTTTCTAAACTGTTGAATGTTACGCTTGTGACTTGTGTTCAGTACATTCGTTTCCAAATGTTCCTTGTATCACGATTTCAGTACCGTTCTCTAGCCGTGCTTTTCGTCCTGTTTTTACTGTTTTTAGTCATTTAGCTTCTCTGTGTGAATATTACATGAATTAAATCAGCAAATTCACGAAGCCCCAGCTTTTCCGTTCAAAATCACACATTTTTGCTGCAGTTGTTTTTGTCGATTTCTCGGATCAGAGTCGGTTTCTTCTTGTCCAGTCTAGGGCCAAAACATCATTTCTCGTGAAAAACGGAATAAGAGATATATAATGTTCACCTTCTTTGACTACTGTTAACTTTGTGAATATCCTGGTTTGTAATTTTAACAAGATTTGTCTCTGTTCGCGATAATAAAAATAAAATATTTACGCGCGGGCTTCCTGTACATCGTTGAATACAGCTTTACAGCATTCCAAAAAATATTAAACGCTTCGTAAGCCAATCAGCGCGCGAATTTGAGTCGTGCTGTGGGAGTCTAGTGTATATCTTCATCTCCATAGCTTTCATGTTTGTTTTCTTACGAGGGTGGGGTAATCCTTGGTTTTTCATGTGCCGTCATCAAAAACCTAAACTTCTAAACTATAAGTCCTACAAAGCTGTTCTTTGTATATATTCTAGACATCGATAATAAAAGTCTACACATAAAAAGTCTACACATTGATGGGGTGTATTTTTCCAGAGTAAATACACTTTGAATTTTATGACTGAGCGACCTAGCGTGTTTTCCGGACGGCATAAAAATCCATGTAATTGTGCAGGAGCCCATTACCCTGCGCGTCCATCTCCCATACTACGTCTATGAAGAATCGTTTTTACAGACCGGGTTGTTATTTTTAGAATGTGTTTCCCGCGAGTTTGGTTCCACTAGCCAATCACAAGCATTTGCGTAAATTTATTTCAAAGGATTAATGATGTTGCAGCCATGTTGGTTGGCCAAACGAGACAAGCTAACGAGGCGTCTTTTGTTGACAACATTCCGCGATGGAAGCGAAGACCAGCGGACAACGAGATGTGAAATCTAAAAATAACCCGGTCTGTAAAAGCGCTGCATCGCGAATATGACAGATAGCCATACGTTTTCCAGTTATAATGTACGCCCTCATTGGTTGATTTATGGTCACCTGACAAGTAACAATACAAACTGTTGCCCGCGCGGGCAACGTAGAGGTTTTGCACCATCACGTGATTTCTGCTAAGGAAGCTGTAATTCGAAAACTAGTCGTTAATTATTTTTTTATCTTTTCACCTAAAATTCAACATGTACTACCCTGTCCCTGTAAATTTCATTTTGAAACCCACAGGCATCCCAAGCTCTACTTTTGTATGTCGGGTTACCTGTGGTAATTTCCTCGAGAAGACCTCTGTGGGATTTTCCTCATAACATGTAACACATATCTTCAGGAATAAAAGAACAATACTGTATGTACGTAGTTGATTGAGTTGTACTTTGACTCTATTTATGTATTTTGTATTTTTCTAATCGCCTGTGAAACCAAGCCGTAATGACCACAGGCAACCTGAAATATGAAAGTAGAGTTTGGGATGCCTGTGGTTATACAAAATGGCTGCGGAGAAACGATGGCAAATCACGAGTACCGATATTATACGAGCTACAATGATGGCAAATCATTATATTATACGAATATTATATGATACAAGCTTCTTACAGCTGTTACTTGCCTAGAATGGTATATTTGGGGTAGTCCATCTGGGTCACTCCGGACGAAAAAGAGCTCTTATTTTACCGGCTACTAATTCATGTAGCTGTGACTTAGCCTAAATTCGCCTGAATTCACCCAAAATTAGTGATTAGCTCTAAAACACACAAAATTAGTGACTACCTCAACACCCTAATCTAGTGAGCACCCGTTGTTGACGGTTAGGGTGTTTTCTAAATGTAGGGTACATGAAGTACTTGCCATTTTACCTTAATCATCCAGTGACCCGAAAGTATATAAAAACTAAAGTACCAGCTATGAAGTTCCTCAAAAAAGAGCATATAAAATGGGCTTTGGATGTTTTGTAATTAGGCTAAAGAACACACTTGACCTCACTTGACTCCTGTTATTTGTATCACACGTTGACTGACTTGCCATGCAGCATAGCGTTGCTATGCTATCCAAGCACGTGACCAAGTCCTGCAAAGGGCCTATTCCACACAGTGAAAATATCAGAAAACGAGCTTTATAGATTACTTACATTTAGTGATATAATATGGGAAATCAAGCTTTGTTTTAAGATCAATAATTATATATACAGAGTGAAAATTAAATTTGGCAAATTGAGATTTAAAGATGACTTATACAGAGTGACAATATGGGAAATTGAAGGGCTGTGTGCAAAAATGGCATAAGTGACTTTTATCCACATTCTAAATTCTCCCTTAGTAAACAAAGAAATCGAAAGAGAATTTATAATGTGATAAGGAGATACTTATTTTATTTAAACATATTTACTCTCTGCATTTACTCCAAAAGCCTGAGGCTTATCAAGGGAGCTCAAGGGATTGTCAGTCGCTGGAGTCGAGCGCCATACCATTACAAGGAGGACAAAAAAGCGTTCCCACCCTTCACCGAGTTTGTGAAGTTTTTTGGTTAAGGAGGCAGACATTGCCTGTGACCCCGTATTTTCGCTCCAAACTTCCAAGACCGAAGAACACAAGAAAACAGCGAAGGAGACTGCTGACAAGTTCTGCAAGCAAAGACGATTTCAAGGAGCAAGTTCCTTTGTGACAGCCTCAAGCAATCCATCGAAAAAAGAAAACGATGATAAGAAGAATAAAGGTCAGCCATGTTTGGTATGCAACAAGCCGCATCGACTGTGTAATAAAGGAAGGAGTTGGCCGTGTCCGAAAGACTTTGCTTTGGCCGTTTGAAACAAGGACATAGATCGAAGGACTGTACTGAAAGAAAAACATGCGGGACGTGTAACAAGTCGCATCCGATTTCCCTTAGCGACGATTTCAAGAAAAAGGCCAAGCCAAGAGATACTAAGGACAGTAATGCGGGCGAAGAAAAGGAAGCAACGACAAATTGTACAAACGCGAAAGGTGATGCAAGAGCGTTTCTTATTCAATGATCGTTCCAGTCTGGCTGCATCGTGACTGAGAAAATTCAAAAAAGGAGAAATTGGTTTACGCCCTGCTTGACGACCAATCCGATACAATCTTTGTGAAGGCAAGAACGTTGGAACAACTTGGTGTTAGAGGACAAGAAATCCAGCTGCTGTTTACAACCTGATGCACACCGAAGGCGAAAAAATAGACAGCAACAAGATCAAAGGCTTGGTTGTTCAAGATTTCAAGCGTGAAGTAACCATTAAACCGCCCAAGACATACTCAAGAGAGTCGATTCCGGCCAAACGAAGCCAAATTCCGAAACCATAGATAGCAAGACAGTGGCCTCATGTCGCACGGATATCTGACAAGCTCATGCTTAGGCTGTTGATTGGCTCAGACTGTTCTTGTGCAATTATCCCTCGTGAGGTGATTTCAAGTGATTACGACAAACCTTACGCTCTAAGAACGGATCTTCGCTGGGGTATAATCGGCAAGGTCAAATAAGGCTATGATGATGATGACGATGATGACGATTCCATCGGTGTAACCAATCGAATTGTGGCTCGAGAAATATGGCATGAAGCTACACTGTCGAAAAGAACCTGCCATTTCTCTTACAAGATCGACGTCAAAGAGATTATCAATCCCTTCCAACTGGTTACTAGGATGCTTGAACAGGACTTTTCGGAAGCTATAACGGAGGAAAATTCACTGTCTCAAGAAGACAATGAGGGAACAGAATCAGCCAGAGAGATGACGGACATAATCAGATGCCTCAGGCTCCCCTTCAGAGAAGAACTTGGCCATACTTGCCAAACAACAAGGCCTTGGCTAAAAACCGACTGAAGAAATTGAAAACTCGTATAGAGAAGAACGAGATATATTGCAACAAGTACATTGCAGCTATGAATGACGTCATCGAGAAACAACAACAACAATATTTATTTGTACCAGCACGGATAAGATTATTACAATAGGTAAAGATACTAAAATTATGGTACAGGTTAACGGAAATAGCTTACGCCAAATCAGTCCGATAACCATTCAAATATATAGTAAATAATAATGGATCAAAAAGATTTTTAGCACACATATACAAAAACGAAACACAAAAAAGGGATCAGTGAGATACACACAATTACATTTACACAAGGCTTGTCTGAAAAAAAAACTAATAAGGGGCGGAAAGCGTTAGAAACAGTCTAATAGTCATTAATTATACTTATTTTGATTTGTTTTTGAAGATTAATTTGCTCTGATTTTTTAGGTCATCATCAATAGAGTTCCAGGTCTTAGGGCCTTGAAACCGAAGGCCAAATTTACCATAGTTGGTTCTAACTGAATCAATATAATAGGTGTTTCTGGAGGCTAGCCTAGTGTTGTAATTGTGTACGTTTCTTATATGTTCGAAAAACTATCAAAAGAAGAAGGAAGTTGTTTTTTAAAATCATGCATGAATAGTGCATTGTATAGCAAAATGAGATCATTAAGTTTCAAAATATCTAATTGTTTGAATAAATTAAGGGCTTGAATGTTCATCACATTTTGAAAAAGTTATAATTCGCACCACTCTTTTCTGTAGGATTGTTAAAGGATTCAGGGTAGCAGTATAGGTGTTGCCCCACGCAGATAATCCGTAAGTTAAATGAGGGTATATCAAGGAATAATATAATTGAATGATAACTTGCGGGGTAACATAATGGCGAATCTTACATAGAACACCTATACTTCTTTTGATTTTTTTGGAAACATTTTTCCAGTTGAGGTTGGAGTCTATAAAAATCCCTAGATATCTAATATTGTTTACTTGTGAGATAGCCTTCTGATTTATAGATAAATTAACCTTATGTCTACATTTTTATGTGGCGGATGAAAAATAACAAAATTTGTTTTATCAATATTCAGGGAAAGTTTGTTACGCGATAACCAAGTATTAATTTTAGGTAAGTTACTATTTATAATAGATTCTAGTTCTAAAAGGCTCTTGTTAGTACAAAACAGATTTGAGTCATCGGCAAATAGATGAAAATCAAAGATAGATGTGCTATTATGAAAATCGTTTATGTATAAAAGAAATAATAAAGGCCCTAGCACAGAGCCTGTAGGACGCCACAAGAAACAAGGTGCTCATTTGATTTTGCACTGCCAATATACACAAATTGCCTTCTATTGTTTAAATATGAAATGAACCAGTCCTTTGCTATGCCACGAATGCCATAGTGGTCAAGTTTCCAAATTAAAATTTCATGGTTTACTGTGTCAAAAGCTTTACTTAAGGACGGTGCCTACTATTGTCAGCGCGCACGCCGTTCTGCGCATCTTGCGTCCCGCGGGTCATCCCGCGAGACAGGCCATTTGCAGAACTATTTTGAAAAAGCTGTGTTAATTGTGTAATTTTACAGACAGAAAGATGAAGGATTTTAAAATACGGTCAAAAGATATGCTTGAGAAATGAACGATTTGGGAAATCTTTAAATTCCACTACACGGCCACGAAAGACAATTTTCAGCTGAAATGGTATTAAAACAGCCGACCATTTCAATGATTTATCGTGGGGAGATGGTCGAAGAATCGTAGATTTAGGAGATTTAGCCGACCAATTGAATGAAGGTTGTTTGGACTGCCATGAATCACTGCTGTCTTTTCGCCCAGCGCCTTGTGCTTTAGGCCTGTCGATGCTTTCGAGTCAGTCGTCAGTTTCTCCAAACATGGACTCGGCCGAGTATAAACAATGTGTGAACACGGTCAAATAAGCTTTGTGGAAACGGGTAAACCTCTTGGAAATCCAAAGAAGAACGAAGAAGGAAGGACTGTATGGGGTTTGAGCACAAAGGAAGCAGTAACAGGTTTGATTTTCAATGAAGAAAGTCGAAAGACGGGACTGACTCTTTTCCCCACCGCCATCTTGAAAATCTCCCAGAATGCAAAACATGTCAATTTTTGAAAATAAAATTAGCGATAAAGAGTCCTACCGTCCACATAACTTTTTAAAACGCGTGGATATCCCCATGTTTTGTTTTTGTAATCTATAATATAGAAGCTAAACAACGTTTACATATATTTTTTGTCTATATAAAATTGAAACTTGATGTCCATTTCGTCAAAAAATATGTGTCTATTCATGGTCACTAATGAGGCTTACAAAGCAAAATTTGTAGAAAAAATGATAATCATTGTAAGATAAATGGTTTGATTGGCATCCTTTGTGAAGAACGCTATGTCTAACGTTTTTTGTCCTAATATTTTGCCAAATAACCCAAAATATTAATCGAGTTTCTCGGACAAAGAAAAATGCTGAATCAGCACTTTTTTCGATTTTCAACCTTAATTATCTCTCTTAAACGTGAGTACCCCATAATTTTTTCCTGATTTCAAAAGCTCCTTAGCGGGTTTAAACAATCCATATAGATTTTTAGAAAACAAATTGGTTTGCAATTAGTAGGCACCGTCCTTAAGTCTAAAAAAATACCACATGAAAAAAAAAACATTATCTATTGCACTGTGGATTTTGTCAATAATTAATAGAACTGCTTGTACCGTTGACTGCTTAGACCTGAAATCGAACTCTCCTTTCGTATAAAATTTACTTTTTTCTATGTAATTGATAAGTCTTTTGTACATTAGTTTCTCTAACAGTCTATTAAAAATTGAGAGTAAAGAAATAGGACGGTAATTTTCAGGCATAACACCAGTAGAGAATGAGCAATTGAAAAGTATTTCCAGTGGTTTAGATAGGCTTCTGCTAAGAATTTTTAATAATTTTATAGGTACACTAAAAGGTCCAGAGGCTTTTGCAGGGTTTAAGTTATTGATTTCTTGTTCAATTTCATCAGATGTAACAGAATAGAGGAAAAAGTTTCCAATGGAGACTTAGACACGGGAGGAATTAGGCTTGCCAAATTATTGCCAACAGTGGAGAAATAGTCATTTAGAGCATTGGCAATGTCATGCATAGACATCTCTGATATCAGAATCACCGATAGTTAATTTAGAGGGTGCACACAGTCTGCTAGGTTTGAGTGTAATTAGTTCCGTGATGCCTCTCCAAATTGCTTTAATATTACTATTGTTGTTTGTGTAATAATTATTGTAGTAACTTTCTTTACTGACTTTGAGTAATTTATTCAGTTTATTCCTGTATAATTTATATTTTAAAGTGTCGTATGAACTTTTAGTTTTTAAATATTTTTGAATAACTTATTTTTAATCTGGATTGAAACTTTGATTGCAGGTGTAATCCAAGGTTTCGAATTCAATTTAATCTGTCTTTTACTTAATTTTTAAAGAGGAGCATGTTTATCAATAATATTGGTAACTGTTACATAAAAACTATTAAAAATAGAATTGGCATCAGAACTATTTGTAAGAACATCTTCCCAGTTAACCGATTTCATTTCATTAATCAAAACAGTTTCATCCAGTTTGGAATAGTCCCTTTTATAAATATTAAAGATTTTAGGAAGTGCAAATAATTTATTTATAATAAGAAAATTAGGTAGATGATCTGATATATCAGTGAGAAGGTTACCACTAAGGGTATGATACTTAATTGAATTAAAAATATATTATCAATAAGAGTTGCAGTGTGGTGGGTTATTCTTGTAGGTTTAAGGATCTGTGGATTGAAGAAATAGGAGCTCATGGTATTAATAAAATTTTCAGTTGCAGGATACGATGAACAATTCAAAAGGTTATTATTGAAATCACCTAGAATTAAGCAGGTTCTGTTTTCCTGTTGAATTTTATCCAGACAGGATTAGAGATAATTTTTGAATTCTTCCAAATTTGAATTAGGGTGTATGTACAGTACACAGCATGTAAGCTTCTCATTGATATTTTCAATGTCAACCCACAAACCTTCAAATTATTTTTCAGAAATGCTAAGATCTTCTCTCACGGTATATTCCAAGTTATCTTTAATAAAAAAAAAACCAACACCACCTGCATTTGAATGACTAGGCTGTGATAAATAACTATAGCCTGGTAAGTCTATATTAACTAAGCAGTCTTCATTTAGTTTAATTTTGGTTTCTGAGAGACCAATGACAGAGAAAGGAAATTTTACCTCATCAAGCATAAAAAGAAGTTTATCAAAATTAGCAGCTATACTTCTGATATTATTGTCAGGGAGTCTTTTCCTGAGCTGAGGGGATTCTCGTACAGCTTGTAGCGACAACAACCAGGGTTGGATCTTAACGTACTTTTATTACTGGTCTCAATGACTGGCCATGACTAAGCCATTGAGGCTGATCATGAAGAATCATGAACGCAACATGACTTCCGTTTCTTCGACTATCTTCTCTATGTTACAAGATATTCGTTCTGTATTTATGTCATTTACAAACAATGGTTATTGAGAACCAAACAGGTGTCTTTACATGGACCCCTATTGTAAGTAGGGTTGTTGTCCAAACAAAGGAAAACTGACCTTGAAAGAAAAGTACTTCAACCGATCGACAACATAGATAAGATATATCAAAGGTGAAACTATAGAGATCAAATATCATAGTTTGAGCGTAAAACATTATTACGAGTCTTTAGATATGTTCCATAGAAATTCAACTTGAAGTTGGTAACTAATTTGCATTGACGGAAAGTTCAATGGGTTTGGTACCTGACAAAGTACGGTACTGTAATTAGAAATACTCAAATCTTATTGGCTTGTTGTCGGGATCGCTTGGTACCGATAGCTTAAGATATAATCAATACTTAATTTGTTCCCTGTAACAACACAGGTTGTTGGAAAATGAGTTACGTTCTATTCAATGTTGTCAATGGATCGAAAACGACCTTAGTAAATACAGGCTCGTGACCAAACCGAGATTAACAAAAGAACGTTTTAATTAAAGTAACTCAACTTTGGATGTGTCGAGCGTGAGCTAAACTAGAACTTGTTAATTTATTATATGTTTCTCCTAGAGTAGGATTTTGTCTAAAATCGTAAGATTCTTTATCTTAACATTACTGTGAATAACTGAGAATGAATTACTATAGATTGAGCTTTTTATTTCTGTGCAGGAATGGAAATCATGGGTCGTGTAGTAATTAAAAGTACTTTGAGTTGGTAATTGTGAATCTATATCAGTATCAGAGAGGTGAGGAATATTATCTAAAGAAGATAATATATCAATTTGGGGAAGAAAATGAAGTCGTAAATTAATAAGGTGTTGAGAGCACTGGCATTCGGTATTAGAATTAAATGATAACTTGCACAGTTCACTACAATTACTAATATTTTGAAATGGAGATATATCAGATTTGCACTGATTGCACAACCATAGGTCTTCAGTTTCAACAAAATAATTAAAGGATTTCAAAGAAAGGTTAGAACATTTTAGGTGGTACCAAAAGAGGCAATGGTCACACTGTATGGCCTTGCAATTATCTTTTACAATTGTTTTACATTTAGGACAATATTCTGTCATTTAATTAGAGTTTGTAAAGAAAAAAGGTATTAATGAAGCTAAAGTATGAAGTACGCATTTATCGAACAGTCACACTAGGAGTTCTAGATTCAGTCCTACGGCCAGTTTCAATAACAGTAGAGCAAACCTTAATGATTCTCCAGTAGAGTTGATTACTGATTCGTCCTCCCGGCTCAGCCACGTGCAGGTGAATTTCTCAAGGCTTGGAGTTTATGCTCGTCTGTAATGTGAACTGCTGGGCTATCATTATCATATCGCAGAAATATCTTCCCATTTCGAGTCCAAATGTATGAATATTTAAGATCCTTCCTTAGGTTAAGGGTGTCCTTAAACAGCTCCTTTCTTCGTTGGGTCAAGCTTTCCACGATATAGATACTTATTTCCTTAAATCTTGTGAAGCCCAGATCCTGTGTAGATAAGTCTTTCAACTTCCCCTACCTTTATACAGCTTATCTCTAGCATCGCGTCTCGAGAATTTCACAATGATCACGGGATCTACAGGATCCGAGTTATCAGTTCCACTGTGAGATGGAGATTTCGCTGGCAATCGATGGCTTATGGATATATCTTTCTCCTCTATCTCGACATCCAATTCAGAGGCTAATCGCACAACCAGCTCGTTTGTATCTTCTTTACCAGTGAGTGGGATGTTTCGAATCTCAAGGCAGTCCCGCCTCGTGTTCCGCCTCGTGTACAACTCGTCTTGTGCCTTATCCTGGTCCACACAAATCTTCCTTATCTTGTTGCATTCACATCTAAGCCACTGGTTCTCAGCTTCAAGATCCTTCTATCTCTTCTCAAGCTTTGCTACTTTGCCTCTAAGTTCTTCATACATTTCGTTGAAAAATGACAGTGAAGAATTACTTTCATTCAATTTAGAAGTGAGCTCGTCGATTTTCGCATATAATGGCGATACTTTTTGACCAATTTGCTGTTTCATATAATCTTCAGTTGAATTACTTTCTACGGACATTTTAGACGCTTAAACTAATTGCTTTCACAAACAAGTACGGAGCAGAAAAATACGCCGCCATCTTCGACCAACATGCGCACTCAAAGGTTACGCTGAGAAGGCACCAGAGAACCAACTTATTTGTGAAGATGGGAAAGTGTGGTATATCCCCCATCATGGAATATTCCATCCGAAGAAACCCGAGAAACTCCGTGTTGTGTATGACTGAAGTGCCAGATTCAGATGTGAATCGCTGAATGACGGTCCACTTGTATGGTGCGACGTCTTCACCTGGATGTTCTAATTTTGGACTTAAGAAGATCGCCAATTATTATGAAGAAGAGTTTTGCACAGAGGCTCCAAACGTTATAAGGAACGACTTTTACGTAGACGATGGGCTGAAGTCACTTCCTTCAGAATACAAAGCCGCAATGCTGATAAATAAAAGCAAGCAGTTGCAGTGTACATGTGCGAGATGTCGTTTGAGACTCCATAAATTCATCTCCAACTCAAAGGAAGTCATTGAAACTATTCCACCTGAGGACCGCGCGAAAGGCATTAAAGACCTTGACCTGCGTCATAGTGCTTTGCCTTTGGAGAGAGCTCTTGGAATACAGTGGTGCGTAGAGTCTGATACATTTCAGTTCAGAATAGTTCTCCAAGACAAACCTCTGACGAGACGCGGAATTCTTTCCACTGTGAGCTCTGTATATGACCCTTTAGGATTCGTAGCACCGGTAATCCTGGTTGGTAAGCAGATCCTTCAAGAACTCTGCCGAGACAAGGCTGATTGGGACGATCTTGTATCGGAATCTATAAGACATCGTTGGGAAAGGTGGAGAACAAGCCTCATATCCCTAAATATCTGAACATCAAGAGATGTTACGAGCCGGACAACTATGGGGAATTAAAGGCAGTAGATCGAGCTTCATTACTTTTCAGATGCAAGCAGTCAAGATTACGAATAAAGCTCTTACCTTCGACTGACCAACAATCAAGATCAAGTTCACTGTTCATTTGTTATGGGAAAGGCTCGTGTGGCGCTACTGAAAACCATCAATGTTTCCTCGTTTGGATCTGACCACAGCAGTTGCCTCAACCAGAGTTAGTACGATGTTACAGCGCTAACTTGAATACGTCAAGACCACTGAGACGTTTTGGACGGACAACCAAGTCGTCATAGGATACATCCACAATGATGCACAGAGATTTCACATCTTCATTGCGAATCGAGTGCAGCAATTAGAGATCACAGTTGCCCCGTCCAGTGGAGGTACGTCAGATCGAAGGACAATCCAGCTGACGAAGCCTCACGTGGCCTTAGTGCGCAAGACCTTAAACATAGCCGCTGGCTAACAGGTCCGAATTTCTTATGGAAATCAGAGCTGCAGATAGAGGATGAAGAAGATTGCTATCGCCCTATCTTAACGGACGACCCAGAAGTCAAGAAAGTACACGTCTTCACTCTGAAAATTGCTGAAATAAAGATGGCATCAATGCTTGAAAGCGTAAGCTATTTTTCTGATTGGTATCGTGCTAGAAAGGCCTTCGCTACTTGCCTCAAACTCAAGTTGAGACTCAAGACTCACTCAGGACGACAATTTACCTCGAAATAAGTGGCACTTAGCGAAAGTAGAGGATGCGCCGGTAGACGAACACACCCGTAAAGTCAGATTAGTACTTGTCGACAGCTTCTTAGATGCGAAGGGTCGAAGACGCAACGCAACCTCGTATTTAGAAAGACCGGTCCAGAAGCTTGTACTCCTCGTTCCCCGGGGGAGGGTACTCCTGTTTCTGACGTATTATGTATGTGCCGCGGGGGTGGGTCAGGGTTTTGAGCTCAGTTTGGGCAGGTAGGGTCAGGGTTTTGACCTGATTTGGGCAGATCAGGGTCAGGATTTGAGTATAATTTGGGTGCAGTCAGGGTCGGGGTTCAGTATTTTTTAGCTTTTTTCAGCTACTATGTCAAAAAAAGACATTCTGTTGCCGCATTTTGATCGCCTGCCCACATGCAAGCACTGAGGTTCCCATACATCGTGACGCCACTAATTCGTACTTCAGTACTAATCTATGTACTTCATCTGCTGATTTGTTTACTCAATGCCACGTCCCGACTTGAAATGTTGCGTATTTTGCATGCAATCCCGGTACGCGGTATACAGGCCGTGGTATATATCCTACCGTATTTTGAAAACAATTTAAAGAAGGGGCAATCAGGATTGGGGGCAATCAGGCTTTGGAGCTCGGATTGGGTCAACAGGGTCAGGGTTTGAACCTCTTGGCCTCACATACATACCCATTTTTCATGTATGACATTTTTAACGAGTATTTGGTTGTATCCGTTAGACCAGAAATACTGAAATCAATGAAAACTTACCTGAAGTCTTTATCCGTTCTTCATTGGGCTCTATATGCAATTTCAGCGAATTCTGTTGAAAGTTTACCCCTCGAATACTTGTAAAAATCTCATACAAACCCTTATAATTTGAAACTTAAACAGAGCTTGGGTTTCCTGTGATCATGCATGCATGTAGGACACAAAAATATGCTAGAACCCCATGTATATATTCACCTAGGTATCAGTTTAAATAAAAATTACTCAACTTCGGGAGTTCTAAAAGCCGGAGATTTTTTTCCGAGGGTAACTTTTAAGTGCCCCCTCCCCCCTAATTGTCCTCGTCTCAAAATTCCACGCTATACAATGTTTTATTTATTTATTTAAGTCTCAATTGCGAAAAAGCGGGAGATTTTGGACTCAAAGCGGGAGAGTGGGAGATGAGGCTAAAAAGCGTAAGTCTCTCACCAAAAACGGGATAGTTGGCATTTCTGAGTTATTAACGACTCAGGAGGATCTTGCGAGTCATGCATTCAAGTATTCAAACTCATTGAACATTCATGAACCTTCCGGATGACGTCATTAGCATTATTTAAGGAACATTAATTATGCATAAGTGTCAGTTGGCGCGAAGTTGCCTGAAAGATAGAGTCGCCTCTATAATGGCTAATCGTCCGCCCTGCAGCTCAGGAGAACCTTCGTTGGTTTCGGCGCTGGCTGAGATCTGCAACTCTGCCTGTTGTTGTTGCTTCGAGTCCGTCGGATATTCCACAACCAGGACCGTCAATAGACCAGTTCGCGGTAAATTCCGACATTTTGAAAGGGGTGCAAACATGGCGCGAAATACAGTGTTTGTATGGGAATTGATGCGAATCCGATGCCAAATAAAATCCGTAAAATCGAATTTCTGAAATATTCTTCAGATACAAACTTAAGATACCAGGTAAAAGATTAATATATCGAAATTTAAGGGATGTAGCTGTGCTGGGGAGCGTGCAATCGTGTTTTAAGTTTGCCATACATAGTCTGTAAATTTTCACGCGGAATTCGACTGTCTCGTTTTTACAGACTGTATGGAAAACTGAAACGCTTGGAATAATGACAATCGTTAATTCTACGACAAATCCTAACCCAAACCACAAACCAAACCATCGGACAAGTTCACAGGTAAACGACTGGTTCTCACTCACCTAGAGCTAGGGTTCAAAGGTAAACAAGAAGAGAAGGTAAGAGGAAAAATAATTTTTGAGCGCTCCTACTCGGACTCGAACTCGTAGCCCTTTGCGTGCACTGCAGTGTAGTGCAGACGTCTTCACGACTACACCAAGCCGGTCTACCGCCGTTCGGAATGTAACACATCTTTATTTTTATCCTTGACTGGTTTTAAGAATGTCATTAGAATTAACGATTATTATTATTTCAAGCGTGTTTTCTATTTAAAGTGCCTATAACCCTTTTGCAATTTTGATAGCTTATGAACCTCCGAAAAGGTTTGAGTACTTCTGTGAAGAAAGTTTTGGTTTACAGTGAATACTTTATGTTCTACGCTTGTTTGAAATCGTGTAAATGTGACCTTTTGTGACCTTTCCTGACCCATGACCGCGTAAGTAAAAGCCTGGGTCGAAACCTGTATGTTCGTCACCTCATTAATGCATTATTCTCCATGGCGCCTTTCTATCACAACAACATCGATGCATAGAAAATATACACAGTTTGTGAGTTGTTAGTAAAGAAAAAAGTCATTTTAGTCAACATGTTAAGTATTTCTTGAAATGATTGCAAAGCCGAATTAATTATATGACGTCAAGATGACGTAAATACAGGTATCGACCCAGGCTTTTGCTTACGCGGTCATGGATCAGGAAGGGTCACATTTACACGATTTCAAACAAGCGTAGAACATAAAGTATTCACTCAAAACCAAACTTTCTTCACAGAAGTACTCAAAACTCTTCGGAGGTTCGTAAACAATAAAAATTGCAAAAGGGTTATAGGCACTTTAAGGATAGTGGTTAATTCAACGGGGAGGATGTGTTGGCCGAGTCAAGGGCTAAAGCCGAGCTAAGGGTCTATGCCGAGTCAAGGGCTAAGGCTGAGTCAAGGATCTAGGCCGAGTCAAGGGTCTAGACCGAGTTAACGGTCTAGGCCAAGTTAAGGGTCTATGTTGAGTGAAGGGTCTATCAAGGGCCATCAAGATATATATATATATATTTAGTTTTTTCTGTTTCTAATATATTTCCCCAAATTTTGTGCGCTCAGATCGAGGAGCTTCGTAAAGAGCTGGATGAATTGAAGAAGCGTGCGAGTGCGCATTCGATCGACAGTGCCATAATTGCTCTACAAACTCTAATTGGCCGTCCCTCCGCCCTGTTTGACGCCTACGCGGCAGTGGCTGCGTTAGAAGAAGTAGTTCATACAGCGCAGAGAGCCAACGACGAAAGGGCAATGAGATACTCGGTGATTCTGCGACAATGTCGTCCTTAATTTGGTTACCAACCCCGTACTGCAAAGTGTCTTGATCAAGTTGGTGGCATCTAAAGAAGAGGCGGAATGGCGAAGGCCATCGATAAGGCTGTGAAAGGCCAGACTTCTCTCAGCGAAGCGCCTGCTGGGCGGACGAGGACAGCTCCTTACAGTTACCGTGGCCATAGAGGCGATGGAAGGGCACGAAACACCAGGAACTTGAGATGTTATGTATGCAGCCAAGAAGGATACTTTGCCCGTTCATGTCCTAAAAAACGTTATTAAGTATGCTTAAAGAACTTAAATTTGTTCCGGGCGCATTCATGCAGCCTTATCATCGGGAAAGTTTTTCGTTGTGTGTATTTATTTATAATAAAGATAATTTTCGATATGGATTCGCTTTACTCGTTTCTTTTCTTGCTTAATCTTGGTGGCAAGGTAATTTTAACTGATTCGAGTGTAGGGAAGTGACCTCATAAGCGTATTGTCCTATAGGACATTCCCTTGGGCCCGCTTTAGCGAGCTACGGTGGTCATTTTTCCTGGGCTTGAGTTAGTTTGGCCCATTTCTATTTTCTATTTCTATTCTCTAGTTCTCCCTTGGTGATATCAATGAATATGGGATCTTTAATCCCCTGGAATCAGAGAGGAAAATCGAGGAGAAGAGAATTAACTGGTTGTCAGAAGACGGAAACCCGAGCTCAGGAAAAATGACTAGTTCAGAAAATGCATGTACTCGCAAAGGTGACAAGGGTAGTCAGAGGAGAAAAGGGAAATCTCAACCAGCTCGCTTTTAGAGACCCTGCCTCTTTCAAAGCCGGTGAGATTCATCAACATATCAAAATGTGGGCGACTATCTTGGCTACGATGGTCCATATAAAGATCAAGTCTTGGAATGGCTATCAAACGGAGTAGACATTCGGTCTTTTATGAAGTCATTTAAAGGGGCGTTCAAGAGTTCAAAGTACGATTCATATTCCCCTCCCCGTAAGACATTTAAGAACCACCCCTTCATGCGCAAAATTCTCGGATTTTATTACTAAAACATTATTCCAATGGGTGGGTGCCGGGGCGGTGCGCGTCTGGGGTAGAGACGGCGAAGTAACTCCCCTTGGCTGGTTCTTCCTTTAACGGTAGAGCCTAACAAACCAAGGATGTGCGTGGACGCCAGATTTTTGAACCAGTGGATGAAGGATACCTCCTTTCAAATTAGACACCCTGACATCTGTCCCTCGTTTTGTCTACCCGGACTCACATTTATCTAAGATCGATGCATGACAAGTCGCCGGGATACGATCATATTCTTTTGTCAGTTGATTCACAAGAGTACTTTGGGATTGAATGGCAGGGGTGGTGGCTTGCCGGTACTACACTCCCGTTTGGCTGGAAAAATGTACCTTATGTGTATCAAACAGTTGGCATTGGCCCAACCAGTGTTTTCAGGGAACTTGGTATTATTTGTTCCCTCTACATTGATGACCGATTAATTGGCGATGTCTTTAGCAATGAGGGTTATTGGTAACGTGCCATTGAACATCGGGGTGAACAATTCAGTCGCGAGGCAGCCGAGGCGGCGTTATATGTGGTCTGCATGGTTTTGATCAATCTGGGATATTTTCTCGGATTAAACAAGTGCAGCTTGTATTCTTAGGATTGCTTATTGATTCGCACGAGCAGGCTTTTTTGGTCCCAAGTGGAAAACGGCAAACATTTGCAGAACTGCGAGAGATGATTCTTACGTACAAGTCATCTACGCCTTTAAAATCAATTTAAAGGCTGATGGGCAAGTGTACGTCTTTTTCCTTGGCTTTCCCTGGTGCAAAGTTATATATTAGGGGGCATGTTGTTCTCCGTATGTCGACTGGCGCTTCGGCATTCCGATGGGCAGCTACCGTCCATTTAGAGTTAGGATACCTATAGATGGGTGATTACTGGACTGACGACTTACTGAATAAACATATAAATGTGAAGGAAATGTATGCCGTACTGAAAGCTCTGGAAGCTCTCCCTGGGTCTGTAAGGGATTGCAGAATAGATATTCAAGTTGACAACCAAGTAAACCTCAATGCCTGGCAAGGGCGTGGGCCTCGGTCTTTTCAGTTAACAAAGGTTGCTCGGCTTCTGTTCCATCAAGTCAGTAACAGGAACCTTATGTTACATTTGACATACATCCCGTCAGAGTACAACCCTGCTGATGGATTCTCCCGCCAGTTGTCAAGGTCAGATGCGATATTGTCTAGCTGTCAACGCATCCTTCCGTGCTCACGTCCTGAGGGCCACAACTTAGACTTAATGGCGCTAGATTCGAATGCCCAGTGTGATCGGAATGGGATCCCTTTGCGCCATTTTTCTCCGTTTGTTACACCGCACTCTGCCGGTATGCGATGGAAGCTCGATCAATGCTTATGTTTTTCCTCCTTTTACCTTGATTGGTCCCCTGCTACGATTCCTCTGGTCACAACACGCAGTGATGACGGTAGTGGTGCCGAAATTATCTCCGCTACCTTTTTGGTGGCCCATTATAAACGCCATGTCAAAGCATAAGATCCTGGTGGTAGAACAAGACAGTTCTGACGCATTATTATTTCCTACCAGACAAGGATTTCAGCCTGGAAAGACTCAGTTTGAGTTGTGGGCTTTCCGGGTGGGTGATATTTCAACTATTAATGGTGAGACTAAGTTCATGTAATTTGCCTCATAGCAGTTACCTCTGGTTCCAAGGATGTTCGTTGCCTCGGTGTCTTGCCCAGAATGTACCTACCCCAACGACAGGAATTTCCACTATTGCCAGCGTTGTGGATACAGACGGCGGGCAGAGTTTCAAGTGTCTCCGCTATTCCTGAAAGCCACTGTCAACTGGAACGATATTATGGAGCGAAGACAAGTTTTTAAAAGGCGAGCATTTGTATTTATACAACAAGCCGACTGAATGCTTCGTTCTCTCTCATGCATCCATCCACGGGATTAGTACACAGCCCCACCCACCCAACTTAGCATTAGATCAGTAGTTATTCGGTTATTATCCTTGATACTACTTTGGATTTTATAGGCCGTACAGAATTTGGTGCAAACAACAACCGTGTTACAGATGCCAACGTTACGGGCACTGGGCTAAATATTGCAGAACAACATGGCCAGTCCTTCCAATGTCGCACCGCAGCGGCTTCACTTATACTGGAGGCTCCTTCTATCCTAAGTACGGACCGGAGGAAAAGCTACGCCAGGATTTCTTTCCAAATAAAGGGAGTACAGTTTGTTTCCTCGAAGATATTGTAGAGGTACCTGATAGTTACGAATATGAAAATCACACGCAACCCAACGACGTTAAAGGCAGTCTTAAGAGGAACGTTGATTTATTACAGACAATAGGAGCCTCCAAATTCACATTAGATGTGGTGAATGACAGATAAAAACTTCCATTGGATAAGAGCCCACCTGACACCATACTTAAGAACAACAAGTCTGCGTCTAATTGTTCAGAATTTGTGGACGAAGCTATTTGGGAACTCTTAAATTCAGGTCGTATTGTAGAGGTTGTGGACGTTCCGCGGGTAGTTAATCCTCTTTCAGTTTCTGTTCAGCCCAACGGCAAAAAGAGGCTAATACTAGATTCAAGACACGTTAATAAGTACCTAGCTAAGAAAAAAAATAGTGAAGTATGAGGATTGGAAGGTTGCCTTGTCATATCTCGTAAAGGGCTTTTTCATGATATCATTCGACCTCAAAAGCGGGTATCACCATATCAACATATGTAAGAAACACCAAACATTCCTGGGGTTGGCTTGTAAATCGTCACGTTATACAAGTATTTTGTATTTACAGTTTTACATACCGTTCGGACTGTCTACATCAGCCGTATATTCGATATAGATGACTGGCAGATAACACGCGCTTTCTTTAATTATTTAGATACGCCTGGGGTAAGCACACAGTGGATTGCTTCGCTAATTTCTACAATGCCAAAATAGAAAAGTTTTTCTCTAAGTACTGGAATCCGGGGTGCTCGGGCGTAGAATTCTTCGTTCAAAAACGTGTCAAGGAGAATTGTCTCGTTGTACCTCCAGTCAATCAGATTTCTAGAGCTCTTTATTATTTACATAAGCGCAAGGCAGTAGCTACTCTTGTAGTGCCTTGTTGGCCATCTGCGCATTTCTGGCCGGTTATTTACAGAATTTGTCTTAGGTTTATCATAGATTTATAAGTCCTTCAAAGGAAATGATGTGTTAGAACATGGCAGAAATAAGAAATCATTGTTTGGATCAAAGAGATTCTTCGGTCAAATGTTAGCATTGAGAGTTGATTTCACCAGAACATAGTAAGATCATATAAAGATAATTAATGAATATGGGGAACTGGGTGATATAGGGATGTTTATGAGTCATCCCACAGTGAGACCACGAAGAAGGAAAAGGTGGCGGTCAATGGGCACTGGCCCGAGACCGACAGGTGTATGCAGGTGTATGAAATCCAGAGCCGATTCTACCGTAAAAATTAAGATACAACGCGCAAATCAAGAAATTTATCAACTGGTGTAAAGTAAACAACGTTCAGGTGGAGTTGCCAATTCTGGCCTCGATAGCAGCAGTGTTTTAGCTAAGATGTATCAACAATCTAGATCTAGTGCTTCGTTAAGTATAATCCACGCTGCATTAAAGTGGCTACACACGTTTATACCGGAAGATTTACCAAACCCGCTAGATAGCAGCATATGTCACAATTTGCTAGAAGCAGCTAAAAGGAGTAAGAAAAGTCCAGTAAAAAAAAAGTCTCATCTCTCCAGAAATCATACCTTAAATCGTTGATAAATACGGAGGAGCCGACGCTGACTTAAACGACTAAGGGTTGCTGCTATATGCACTCTAGGTTTCGCAGGATTTTTTCGCTATAATGAAATCAGCAATATTTATAACTAATACCATGACCAGAGGGACATTTGTGATTAAATTTCCCCGCAAGCCGAGGGAGAGTTTGTTGAAGTCCCGAGACCGCTTCGGCCAAGGGACTTTTACAAACTCTCCCGAGGCTTGAGGGAAAATTTAATGACTAATTTCCCGAATTGTCATGGTATAACTTTGTAATACTCTGATCGCCGAGGAACGGAACAAATCTCTGAGAAGTTAGTTTTCTCTGCCTAAACTAAAGACGTCGCAGTTGAGTTGCTTTCGAAAACGTTTTAATGCTCGATTGAATGACCTTGACTTCCCCTGGGGACAAGTTGTATTGTTTTTGAGAAGAATAGCAGTAGAACACAATTAATTGTAGATTAGAACTCAGTAGAACTCAGTTAATTAATACCAAACTCTCTGGATATAATTTTATTTCACAACCTAGCCTCTCAAATGCTGGTGGAGTTGGCTTTTTTATACAAGAAACTTTCCAGGCTACCATAAGAGAGGATTTGACTATTACTAAAGAAGAGTTTGAAGCCCTGTGGATTGAAATTGATAATAATACACAGCGCAATATTATCTGTGGAGTCATCTATAGACACCCCAATGCTGGTCTTGAAACATTTATGGACTATATAAATCAAGTCATTGAAAAGATCCATAGAGAAAATAAATTTTGTTTACTGATGGGTGATTTTAATATTAATCTTTTGAACTTTGATACACATACAATAACAGAAGATTTTATTAATACATTAGAGACCCACTTTTTCCTTCCTCAAATTTTACAACCTACAAGAATAACTGATCATTCTGCAACCCTAATAGACAATATATTCTTCAATTCAATAGAACATCATGTCATAAGTGGTAATATTTTGTGTGACATTACTGACTATTTACCCTGTTTTCTTGTGATCAACAAACTTTCTACTCTTCCAACAAAAATAAAAATTTACAGACGAGATTATACAAATTTTGATGAGACTGCATTAATTGAAGAAGTTTGTTCTGTGAACTGGGAACATATTTTTCCTCCAAGTAATGATGTTAATGAAATTTTTGACAGCTTTCATTCTGAACTTACTGGAATAATTAATAAACACATCCCAATAAAGAGACTTTCAAAAAAGGAAATTAAAGTTAAATCCAAGCCATGGATAACCAAAGCTATAAAGATATCAATTAATATTGAAAACAAATTATTCAAAAAGTATCTAGAAACTCATAATGAATATCACAATTCAAAGTACAAAATATACCGTAGCAAATTATGCCACCTAATAAAATCCAGTAAAAAGCTTTATTACAATAACTACTTCTCCACAAATAGCAAAAACATTAAAAATATCTGGAGAGGAATCAAACAATTAATAACCATCAAACCACAAACCATGAACATACCTTCTAAAATACTAAAAGATAATATAGAACTAAAAGATCCTAAATCCATTGCTAATGCATTTAATAAGTATTTCTCAAACATTGGTGAACAACTAGCCAGATCCATACCCCCAACCAACAAGACACCATTTGATTATTTAAAAACAACACATCATACTAATAGCTTCTATCTTTATCCTGTTACTTGCAATGAAATTGAGGAAGAAATTTTCAACCTAAACGAAAAAAAAGCCACGGGACCTTTCAGTATTCCAACTAAACTATTGAAGACACTAAGAGTATGTTTGTCAAAGCCTTTAGAGATACTATTTAATTGTTCCTTTTCTACTGGTATTGTCCCCAGTAAATTTAAAATAGCACGTGTAATACCTATACATAAGAAGGGGCCTCAAACTGCTTTGAATAACTATCGTCCAATCTCTCTACTTTCAGTTTTTAATAGACTTCTAGAGAAACTAATGTATAAGCGGCTAGCAGCTTATGTAAAAAAAGAAAATATCCTTTATGACAAACAATTTGGTTTTCGTTCAGGTTACTCCACAGTGCAAGCAGTAATGCTCATAACAGATAAAATACAGAGAGCTATAGAAGATGGTCAATATTCATGTGGACTTTTTCTAGACTTTAGTAAAGCTTTCGATACGGTAAACCATGCAATTCTGATAAAAAAACTTGAAAAATATGGCATCCGAGGTATCGTAAAAGAGTGGTTCCAATCATATTTATGCAATAGAAAACAATTTGTTACTATAGGAAGTACGTCTTCAGAAGAGCAAACTATTTCATGTGGCATTCCACAAGGATCAGTACTAGGGCCCCTTCTATTCCTCTTATATATAAATGACTTTAAAAATTCTTCAAATATTCTCGATTTCCATCTCTTTGCAGATGATACTAACGTATTTTACTCTAATAAAAACTTACTAGACATAGAATTAACAATTAATAATCAACTAAAACATATAAACAACTGGCTCTCCTCAAACAAACTTTCTCTTAATACAGACAAAACGAATTTTGTCATATTTCATCCTCCTCAAAAAAAAAAACAATTCGGATTAAACTATATATCAATCGAAAATTAATCAAGCAAGAGCAAAGTCTAAAATATTTAGGAATATACCTAGATTCAAATCTCAATTGGAAAAGCCAAATTCACTACATATCCAAAAAAATTAAAAGAAGTATAGGAGTGTTGTCAAAAATTCGCTATTATGTAAATATAAATATTCTTATTCAATTATATTATTCTTTGATTTACCCATTTTTGACATATGGGATCGCCATCTGGGGTAACACCTATGAATCCACCTTAAATCGAATTATAATACTACAAAAAAGGGCATTAAGAATTATTACATTTTCAGATTTCAAAGAACACACCCTACCTTTATTTAAAAAGCTAAATATTCTCCGATTTACTGATTTGGTCTTTTTTCATAATGCACTTTTTATGTATGACTATTATACCAGTAAACTGCCACCAGCCTTTGATGAGTTTTTTAAGAAAATCAATAAAGTACACAAATACAATACTCGGCTAGCTTCAAAAGAATCATTTTATCTCCCTTCAGTAAAAACAAACTATGGAAAATTCTGCATTCGGTTTCAAGGAGTGAAAATTTGGAATTCTATTAATGAAAACTACAAATACCTGAAAAAATATGCTTTTAAACAGAACCTTAAATCAGATATTATTAGTGGTTACTCCTAAATGTTTTTCTAGTACGAATCATTGATACATGTATGCCCGATATATATTGTATATGTATGTATACGTGTATGTATGTATATATGTGCAGTATGCATGTGTGTATATATGTCTATATATGTGACGTCTTTCTTGTCTCTTTCATTTATTTTATGTATGTTTCAGAATATGTGTGTGTGTTTTAGACTGCTTAACAGTCTACTATAATACTGTTATTAACTATTTCAATCATGGTGACCTGTCTCGATTAGCCCACTCGGCTATTACAGGTAACCAGTACCTATAATACAAGCTTCTTGTTCTTTATTCCTTGTATTTTCGAAAATGGTACGAAATAAACTTGTTGTTGTTGTAATTATGTGCTTGACTGAATAGTTAAAGTCTTGCGTATATGGCTTTAAGTATCCCACATGGAAGAAGCGGGTTTGAGAAATAAGAGAATAACGTGCAGATTGAAATACGTGATCCCACATGGATTACGTTGAAGGTTATGATGAAGCCAGGTCAGTTTGGGTTCACTTCTTTCACTCGGGAGCGCAGGGCTAGTCGTGCCAGAGGGGAGCTTTCCTGAAAATCACAAATTGTGAGTGGAGCTTTCCTGTCAAAATATTATTATTATTATTATTATTATTATTATCATTGCATTGGATTGTCGGAAAATAAGGCAAGTAACTTACCGATCGCGAGAAAAACAGAAACCATGCAAGCGGCCATAATACCAGCATCGGCCGGTACGAGTCTTATATCGCAAGTGTTTATTACTCGGGCTGCCTGTGGCAGCACCGAGTCTTAAAATGCAAGCCGTTATTTTTATTTTTTTGTTGTTGGGTGTCGCAAAATTTCTGCGCATGCGTTAAAGGTCAAGTTCACCACCAATCAGATTGCATTGTGCTGGTCACGCAACATTCGCCAGGTTAAGTTATTTACATAATTTAATACAGTAAATCAAGATGGCGGGGGACCCGCGAGCAACTTTCTCTCTAACTTGGAATCTCATCTCTCAAATGTAAGCCATTTTAATGTTTTATTTAACTTCACTCGTGCGAAAGCCTTCCAACAGGCTCAGGATATTTCAACTGGCGCTATTGTCGGAGCCGAAGGACCGCGTTTTTTACCCAGATGGCCAGTGATTTCATATACGACACGTACGACGACCTGAAGCCAGTGAAGGGCCAGGATCCGGAAAGCTAAAATTCGAAGAAATAGATATTGGAATCTATAAGCCATCGGCTCGCTGTGCTGCATTTAAAACATCCGAGGAGAACATCTTATTTTGGGTGAAGGCCCTTCAAGACCAATATTATGAGTCTCTTAAAAACTGTCAGAGATTTAAATTTACCGTATGTTGGATCGACCACTTAAATGAGGCAGAGACACAGTCAGAGAGTATTGAGATCAAGTTATTTCGTTCCAGCGAGGATATTGATCTAGCGGAAACATACAAGCTGTCGAAAGAATAGTTATCTGCCAAGGCATGGGCAAAGCTTGAGTTTCCCAGATTACAGATGAAAGTAGAGACCTTAATGAACGAAGAAACAGAGGTCACGCGCGACATGCGACACACCTGACCGACAACCCACTACTAAATAAAGGGACCATGAAGTACGGTAGTACGGTTAATTCTCGGGTTCAAAACAATGAATATATGCCTGCTCAAATGCAGTGTGTTAAACGAATAAGTAGTGTTTAAATGAAAAGGTCAACATACGAGAAAAACAAAACTATTAAAAGACTGCTAAATTCAGCTAATAATTCTTCCCTTTGGTTATTACTAAGAGGGTTTCAAATGAAAGTGTATTTCATCTTCAATCTCATGTGGCCCGAGTGAAAGCCTAGATGGGCTCTTGTTACTCGGGCTGCCTGTGGGCGGGCCAGAGTCTTAAATCGCAAGTGTTTATTTTTATTTTCCAAGTCGAGGTATTTCCCCCCAACCAATCAGCTCACACTGTTCAAGTCGTTCAAGTGCACACACTTGAACACCGCGCCGCTCTGGCGCCGCATAATATCGAAAAGGTCAACCGGAAGCCACAGACTGCGGATAGAGTTTTTACTCTATCCTGAGGACTATAGCAAAGCTGCAACGACGCAGACGACGTGTATATAGTTTTAAAGGTACTATATTTCGGCTAGCCAAACTAGCCTTCTTCAGGTGCCTCAGTAGATGTTGAAAGTGGAGAGTTCTAAAATAGGGGATTTACCTCGATGTAACAACCTCACAGAATAGCGTAGTTATAAGCACGACCACATCAGCAACGCTGTAAATTTATCGTGGGTAAATAAATATTATTATTATTATTATTATTATTATTATTACAAAACTCCCTTTGTTATCAACTATGAATAATTTGGGACTTAGAATATTTCCAGAGCACCCGAAGCGGCACTTATAAATTTTACAAGGAATTGGGGAGCCTCTACTTGAAAACAATATTTTTCACTGCGCTCAGCGTAGGAATCGAACCCAGGAAGCTAAGATTTATAGAACGACTGACACAATCCTACCCAAACAGTAACCGCAAGACCACGAGTTATCAGAGCTGTTAAACGAGAATCCTTTCACGAGCGAGGTTTTGGTTCGAGAAATGCTTCGAACAGTTCCCTTTATAGCTCTGTAATAGACAATAGTGACAAGACTGAAGTTTTGTGAATGAAGGTAATTAAGCTTTTAATTAGAGATAACCAACATGCATTTCAGTTATGAACACAGCAGATAAAGTTACACAGAGGCACACGAATTGACCACGAATACAATTAACATGACTGTAGAAAGAACAGTAGTGAAATATAGTGGCAGCTCTATCGGCAGGATACAAGTTATGATATGGGATAAATATAAACATTGAGACAATCATATTTTAGTACTCGGAACCTCCAGTAGAACAGAACTGCAGACTGTAAATTGTAGACGTGTGTTACGTACATGAATAAGTAGGCAGTTACTGTAAAAGGTCAATTTCTTTAATTTACATACGAGAAAAACATATCTAATGTACATATGAAAAACAAAATATTAAATTACATACATATACTAGGGGAGCAGAGAGCAGAAAGTCACCGCGACTGATACTCCTAATAAATCAGGAGTGGAGTACCACCCCTCCCCTGTGACCACGCCTTAGAATGGAATGTCTGGAATGTAAAAATGTAGGGGGAAAAATGGTGACACTTATGTGTATACAGCCCGAGTTAAGGCTGTAACCAGCCTCTTGTTTATTCTAAAAAGTACAAACATATGGACATGAGGACAGGAATATCGATTTATTTTGCCTGTGGAAGCACAGGTAGCCCACACATGACCACAGGGAGTCCACTTATAGCTAAGTAACCACGCCGGGCAATAACAAGTCTGACTCCTCTGGAGCTGAGGTGAGCACGTAGCGTTACGTACATGTTGTAGGGTAACAAGAAGAGAACGAACCCATACTTAACTCTTGGGTGTAACAATAGATAGTAGGCTGTGCCATTGTAGGCACGTACACATTGTATAAAACGAGCTTATGCTCATTAGTGTCTACGACTTAAGGCTTGATTGTAATAATCATATTAGTACAGTATGCAAGAGTAAGGCCTGTCAGTGTCAGGGGATTGGTGTGATTATGACTATGAGGCAAAGAAATTTAATTTCTACTATGGCTAAGTTACAACTATTTAAGGCAGCCATCCTGATCTACTTTACGTATTGGTGGGTTGCATTGGCGGCCATGTTGGCTGGTAGCAACAAAAGAATTAACCACATTTGCTTATTTTGTTACTACCAACCAAGATGGCCGCTACGCTTTTGTGATTGTAATCCCTTAGGAATGATTGCAACCCAAGAATTCAATGTCATCTGGTGTGACACTTCTGTAGAGCAAGTGACACTCATAAGTTAGAAAGAATACAGGTAAGAGGACTTAGAGTTAGAACTGATTTTAGGGATAAACAGTACAGTTATTCGCAACTGCTAGAATTTTAGAAAGAGTCAAATTATCCACTTTGTTAAATAGACAGCTCCAAGATTATGTATTTTAACGTATAAAGTTAAATATAACATGTGCCCTCTAAGACTATGTAATCTATTTCAGTTCCATAGCTCTTCATACAATCTTCTCAGTACCAAGATTCAACACTGTCACATATGGAAAACATTCATTGAGATATCGGTCCTTAAAGCTATGAAAAAAGCTCTCTACTAAAGAGAGATCCTCTCCTATCAAATGCTTCAAGGCATGGGAACAACTTTAGAGTACCCAGCTACTAAAACTTGGGAGTCCTAGCTACTGGCTACAATGTACTGGCTACATACATGATACATACAATAATTGTATAAGGTAGAGATGACTATATATACATTTGTATATGTGGCTACGTGCTTGACTTAACATGGCTACATGGCTACATGACGTACCACACAGAAATATAATGCTTCTTAAATGTTTCTGTGAATCAATCCAAACCCTTACCTACATAAAAAAATCCCTAACCATCAACAAAGGTGCTCACTAATTTAGGGTTCTTTAGGGCTAATTATATAAACACAGAAATATAATGCTTCTTAAATGTTTCTGTGAATTAATTAATCCAAATTACCCTTACCCTACATTAAAACAAACCCTAACCATCAACAATGGGTGCTCACTAATTTCGGGTTATTTATGGCTAATCACTAAACAACACAGAAATGTAATACTTAATTCTTAACTGTGTTCCTGTGAACTGATCCAAACTTAAACTTAAAAATCCTAACATCAATTTACCCCCTCGTTATTACATTTATAAATTATATTGAACCAGTTTGATTTTGTAAATGATCAATGCATCATACAGCATGGTTCTTGCTAGCAATAACTTTGGATAATATCTGAAGTGACGCATTTTTAGATATTGAAGAAATTCTGATTTTAAAATACCTGTTATTTCCATGCAACCACGAACACTGTGATGTAGCCAACGAACAGAAAAGTTGCCTTCAGAACTCGTTGATACACTGCGTTCTTTACGAATTCCCTAAGAGCAGGACAAAATAACTCCGAATATTGAAAGGAATGAAAATGAGTCTTTGATGCAACTCCATCCATGTCTTCCAATTAAGCCTTTGAAGTTTAGAGGAATGATAAAGACTAGCAATTGCAGAGTAAACCTTGCAGCTGTAAAACTGCTGGATTCTTGAACATTACAATATACCTTCAGCTAGTCTCTTTAGCATATATTTTTCAAAGGTTTTATTTTTCCACACACACACAGCACAATATACAATACATTAATTTAATAGGTGGTGGATGCAAGGGCTAACAACCTCTAAAGTGGTTAACAAATGCCCCTTGCACCCCTATGTAAAAAAGAAGGGGGAAAAGATTTTATGTCAAAGATAGCAGAAGATAAAGATCGAGTTAATATTTAATTAATTTAATTATAGTTGAAGAATAAAAAATATCAGGCACTATGGTAAGTAGAGAAAAAGAGCTATATACTTAGGAGGAAAACAGATATTTCTTAAATTTTGATTTAAAAATAGGAAGTGATGTACTATTCTTTATATCTTGTGGGAGATCATTCCAAACTTTTACAGAAGCGAATTTAACATTAAATTTACCATAGTTCAATTTTGGTTTTGGGAGGGACAGATTGTTATTAGTTTTTGAACAGGTATCATATCTATGAGTGATTGGAAGAAAATATATCATAAATATATCAGGGATTAGATGATTAACATGTTTGTAGACTAATTTTTAATTTGTTGCAGGGTCGTACTGAAAACCGCCTTTGACGACTTAGGCTCCCTGGTAAGGATTGTCGTTATTGTTATTATTATAAGTGGGTACTGCTAACGATAATCATACAATGGTTTCCACTCCACCCCCCTTGTTTTTGTAAACTTTGCATATCTTACACAAAATTTGCAAACCATTTGTTGTATTAATCATGTTTAGTACCAAGACTATGATTTTGATGCTGCAACTTTATTCAATCCTTTTCTAATGGGGGAGGGTACTACTATTAACAGGAAATACATAATGCTTTTTCACCCCTCCCCCCTCAGTTTTGCAAGGTTCGCAGATCTTACCCAAAATTCCCAAAAAAATAGCTTGTGTTCGTCGTGTTTAGTACCAAAACTATGATTTTATACCCTGGGAAACCAGCTGACTCTTATCGCTCCCTACTCGCAAAAGAGACATCTGGGCAGTGAGGCAGAAAATTCCATACTGATGATGTAACAAATAGCTGTTTCACAATGCATAAATTAGTTGCAATTATTAGAAGCCGAATGCGAACAACAGAGTTATTTTCAAGGAATATAACTACCGAGGCTGCTTGTTTGCTTGGCAGTGGATCACCGTCATGAACAACCATGAAATTCAAGCCTATTTAGCGTGTGTCAGTGCTGTTGTTGGCTCCTTTGCATAGTTCTTTCAGCGGCTAGTAAAGCAAAATGTTGTACTGTCAAAACATTTACAAGTACATGTAAGTGATCAAAAAGATACTGTCATAGTTGTTTATAATTTCGTATCAGTAAACCTACACACACTGAGCTATCACAGAACACTAGATGAGTTGTTGTTGCTGGATAAATCGTTCAGACAGTGAACCTGGGCTATGAATAAACATTACAATATGTAAGTGTACTATGAATCATGAACGTGATGGGCATTCACCCAAGCAAACGGGCAGCCTCGGTAGTATACCTTGAAAATAACCACTGCATTCTGTAGCTAACCTCTTCGGCTACTAACCTGGCAAAAGAGCTGGCTTGAAAAGTGGCCTGCTGTGCTGTGTGGATCCTCTGCTGTGTGTAGGTTTGAAATTATAAACAACTATGTTTTGACAGGCATAGGGCAAATTCTCTTGACCGGGCCGAGCCGCTGAAAGAACGAAGCAAACGAGCTACCAACACGCTAAATAGGCTTGAATTTCATGGTTGTTAATGACGGTGATCCACATCCAAGCAAACGAGCAGCTTTAGTAGTTAGGTTCCTTGAAAAGAACTCTGTTACATTGTCGGCATTCGGCTATGTACGTCATAAGTATGGAATTTTCTGCCTCCCTGCCCAGACATCTCTTTCGCGAGTGGGGAGTGATAAGAGTCGGCTGGTTTCACAGGCTATGATTTTAAAGCTACAGCGTCATTCAAGACATTTTTCATGGGGATGGCACTGTCATTTACAGGAAATGCCTATGCTTTTCCACCCCTACCCCTCAGTTTTGCAAGGTTCGCATATCTTACCCCAAATTTCCAAACAATGTTTGGAAATGTTGTTTTCATGGTATTTAGTACATGTACCAAAACTATAATTTTAACACTGCAAGTTTATTTAATTGAGGTCAGGATAGGGAACTGGAAAATGAAACTGTCCCGGCATGCAAGGAACATCGTAGAGACATTGGGTTTTCACCAAAATGTTACCCATACAAAACTGCAGGGGGTCTTCTTAATTTGGTTGAAATCAACATTCAGGGGGAGAAATGGGAGCCAAAACAAAATTTCAAAATGACTTAACCCCCCCCCTGAACCTCATTTGCACGAGTATTTTCTCAAAAAAATCATCTAGTTGGACAAAATTACATAGGTTACATTACCTTTTATCATGATCAAATATGACTAGCACATAGTTAAAGGGAATAAAACCAACCTATATACCAAACATTAAACCACCTAATCTATGAATTACAAATATTCCCTACCCCACCGCCTGGATATCCTATACTTCATTTGTGAAAGCAAACATGTTCGGAAAGTCATTCATGACAAAACTGATCGGTTTCCAACATTTCAAGTTCAGAAAAGAATTGGCAAATTGAAGTTGAATGGTTACCCAGGCCCCGCTCGGCCAAGAGAACGGGTGGTGCATTTTTACGGGTAGAAAGGAATGTCGTAGCGAAATGGGGTTTTGGCCAAAATGTTAACCATACAAAACTGCAGATGGTCCTCTTTGTTTGGTTGACATTTATGTTACTTAAGGAGGAAAAATGAGAGCAAACCAGCTTAACCACCCCCTGAACTTCATTTGCACGAGTAATTATGCAAAAAAATAATCTACATGTACATTTGTAGTTGGATGAAATTACATAAGATAGGCTAGTTTTTATTCCTTTAGCTATTTGCTACATACCAAACATTAATTAATTAATTAATTAATTATTTAATGATCATATTATTTCTATGATTATTGTTTATAGGAATTATTATTATTCTAATTGTATGGTTTGTACCCAGTACACTGTGAACACTTGCTGCTGCAATGGGGAGGAGTGGAGGAATTTCTAAGATCTATAATAATAGGGAAAGGTATGGGACCCAGTTTTAAAATTGATAACTGCAGACTCTTATTAACCAAATGCCCATTTTCTGGAAATTATTAAGAAAAAGCATTCCTCACCCCCTCTTCCCTGGTTTTAAATTTGTTAATTTTTTGGTTTGACATACACAGATTTCTAGGAATCTCCAACAGAACATGAGGTTCCAGCTTATTGCATGGTATGTATCCAGTATACAGTGCACGTTGGGGGAAGGGGGTGGGGAAATGTTAGTTGAGATCAATCTCTCTTTCACCCTAAATTTAATGGTTAATAATTATATATGGTTAATAATAATTATATATATTATATATATACAGCCACGTGCAAAAATTCTGACCCCCCATGAAAATTATATACTTATATTGATTGCATCATGGGTAATCCAAAAATAAAACATATCAGGTAGGAATGAAAAATGTACGAGTAAAACATTATTAGATCATATGGGCCCATCAGTTGAAGAAAACAAGTGTTATTTTTAGTATTATTTTAGTAGTAGTATTCTTTATTTCACACTCCATGCTTTACATTTGGGTAATTTAGAGACATGTACACTTAATAATTATGATAATAGATATTAGGAGGGAAAAAAGAGGAAAATATATAATAGGAAAGGGTGCAGGGCTGCTGCAAGGGGGAGGAGTGGAGGAATTTCTACGATCTATAATAATAAGGAAATGTATGGGACCCAGTTTTAAAAATGATAACTGCCCATTTTCTGGAAATTATTAAGAAAAAGCATTCCTCACCCCCTCTTCCCTGGTTTTAGATTTGTTAATTTTTTGGTTTGTCATGCACAGATTTCTAGGAATCTCCAACACTCTAACATGAGGTTCCCGGCTTATCGCATGGTATGTATCCAGAATACAATGTACATTGGGGGAAGGGGGTGGGGAAATGTTAGTTGAGATCAATCTCTCTATCACCGTAAATTTAATGGTTAATAATTATATATGGTTAATAATTATATATGGTTAATAATAATTATATACATGTATGATGCCAGGAAAGCCTATCAACTAGCTGTGTTGCCAGCATGGTTGGTCCTGATGGTGTAGTGGTAACACAGCCGGACTAGTATGCTGAGGCTGTGGGTTCAAATCCCACTCAGGGCACATATTTTCTCTTTCACCTTTATTTTGATTATTTATATAGCTCTATAGAGATATTAAATAAGCCTGAATCCTTCGGGATCCTTTAAACCTAGTGATTCCTAAGTTGGCCTAGGTCAGCTTTGTCTGTCTGCCTGTGAATCAGTATGATCCTTAGGTTGAAAGCTAGTTTAAAGTTATAGGCTTTCCCATCTCGACCCAGAAAGAGAAAATACCGGGAGTACCCACGGTTACGTTCCACAATGACACCATCAACTAGCTGCGTTGCCAGCGTGGTTGGTCCTGATGGTGCAGTGGTAACACAGTGGACTAGTATGCAGAGGCTGTGGATTTGAATCCCACTCATGGCTTATTTTTCTCTTTCACCTTTATTCTGATTATTAATATTAGGGACAGGTTTCTTCTTCTATATACTTAATGTTTATACAGTCAATCCCAAAAAGGTTGTCCAGCAGAACATAATATAATACTTTAAGTAACAGTCCGCGCAAGAGGTAGGCACAATTCTATTGTTCAGATGCAATTTGCTTCCCCAATGTAGTATTTTCTGTTTTTCATACTGACAACTCATCAACCCTTAAATCATAAATTTCTGAAATTAAATCCACTAAAATGCATTTTAAAGGTACAGTTCTTTTGTGTGAAAACATTTTGTCCAATCAGAAGAGTGCAAAACAATAACCAAGGAAACGTTCAATTTAAAAATGTTCCCCATATTGAAAGTTCGTCATATTGAAAGTTATGAGAGTTTTCACTAGATGCAATTCAAATCTGTTTACAAAATGAGAAAAAAAAAATTCTTCTTCAAGTTTAGATATATTTTAATGTCTAAGCCAATGAGGTGGAAGATTGAAACAATACCACAATTAGCACCTTTTTACATTCCATGCATAACATATGCCTACCTCTTGCGCGGACCATTACTTAATATTTATCCATTGTTTTGGCCTAGACAATAGCCCAAAACAATGGATATTATAGCATTATACTATATTTTGCTGTCCAGACAACCTTTTTGGGATTGACTATATATATATATATACAGCCGCGTGCAAAAATTCTGACTCCCCATGAAAATTATATATTTATATTGATTGCATCATGGGTAATCCAAAAATAAAACATATCAGGGAGGAATGAAAAATGTATGAGTAAAACATTAGATCATATGGGCCCATCAGTTGAAGAAAACAAGTGTTATTTTTATTTTTAGTAAATATTTTAGTATTATTATTCTTTATTGACACTCCTAGCTTGCTTAACATTTGGGTAATTTACAGAAATACACTTAATATTTATGATAATAGATATTAGGGGGGGAAAAGAGGAAAATATATAATAGGAAAGGGTGCAGGGAAGTTGAAGGAACTAAAAGTTTTCTGAACAACTCCCCATTAAGTAAAATAAATATGTGTAGTGTGATCTGCTTTTGCCTTTAAATCCAAGTAATCATAGTCATATAATAAATTTAAACAAATTGAAAATAAGTTAAGGACTGTTAATGTATGGTAAAAAATACAATAACAACTAAGAAATGTACATTAAGCTGTATCATCTGATTAATCATAATTTCATCACAAGTAAAGTGACAGGAGATGAAAATTTACACATACAAACTGTAGGCCATTAAACAGTTATTTTTTTATGCGAATGTTAAATTGTGAGCATTGGATATCTCTTGTGCTAGTTGGTAAATTATTCCAGAGTTTAATACCAGTTGATTTAATAGAAAAAAATCCATAATTTGTTGAGGCTGGTAAGACAAAGAGGTTCTTTGAAGCATGTCTAGTATTATAGTTATGTATGTTGGAGGCTGGTTTTGCATAATTTTGAAAGGCTTGAGGTAACTGATTATTAATATAATCATGCATAAATAGAGCAATATGTAGGTAATTAATTTCTGATATTTGAAGAATGCCAAGGTACTTAAAAAGTGGCGGGGCATGGGATTGAAAATCGGAAAATGTCATTATTCTGATAACTTTGTTGTTTAATGTGTTTAATCGAGCTAGACGTGTTTTGTAGGTATTCCCCCAAGTGCTAACACCATATTGTAAGTATGGATAAACAAGAGAATAAGAAACTTGCATCAAGGTGCCTAAGTCAACATAATGTTGTAGTTTGGATATAATACCAACATCTTTGGATATTTTCTTAGATATATAGTTTAATATGTGAGGCTTCCATGTTAAGTTTTGTTCTATGTATACACCTAAATATTTTACATATTCAGTTTGTTTTAATACAATGTTACCTAATTGGATGTTTAAATTAGTTTTTGGTTTACGAGAAGAACAAATTAACATATATTTTGATTTGGAGATATTAAGTGATAATTTGTTGGCTTTAAGCCATTCTGGTAATTTGGAGAGCTTTAGTTACTAGTACTTGAAGATTATTAATATTATTGTCTGAAAAAAAAAGAAATTAGTGGCGTCTGCAAACAGTGTTATTGATAAAAGGTTACTACTATTATGTATGTCATTAATATATATGAGAAACATTAGGGGGCCAAGTGTTGATCTATGAGGAATGCCACAATAAATATCGGTATGGTTAGAATTGACATTACCAATGGCAAAACGTTTTTTACGATTATTTTGTTAAATAACTTTTAAACCAGTTTAGAGCACGCGGTTGTGCCGTAACAAAATATACCGTAACAAATTATGCCACCTAATAAAATCCAGTAAAAAGCTTTATTACAATAACTACTTCTCCACAAATAGCAAAAACATTAAAAATATCTGGAGAGGAATCAAACAATTAATAACCATCAAACCACAAACCATGAACATGCATACCTTCTAAAATACTAAAAGATAATATAGAACTAAAAGATCCTAAATCCATTGCTAATGCATTTAATAAGTATTTCTCAAACATTGGTGAACAACTAGCCAGATCCATACCCCCAACCAACAAGACACCATTTGATTATTTAAAAACAACACATCATACTAATAGCTTCTATCTTTATCCTGTTACTTGCAATGAAATTGAGGAAGAAATTTTCAACCTAAACGAAAAAAAAGCCACGGGACCTTTCAGTATTCCAACTAAACTATTGAAGACACTAAGAGTATGTTTGTCAAAGCCTTTAGAGATACTATTTAATTGTTCCTTTTCTACTGGTATTGTCCCCAGTAAATTTAAAATAGCACGTGTAATACCTATACATAAGAAGGGGCCTCAAACTGCTTTGAATAACTATCGTCCAATCTCTCTACTTTCAGTTTTTAATAGACTTCTAGAGAAACTAATGTATAAGCGGCTAGCAGCTTATGTAAAAAAAGAAAATATCCTTTATGACAAACAATTTGGTTTTCGTTCAGGTTACTCCACAGTGCAAGCAGTAATGCTCATAACAGATAAAATACAGAGAGCTATAGAAGATGGTCAATATTCATGTGGACTTTTTCTAGACTTTAGTAAAGCTTTCGATACGGTAAACCATGCAATTCTGATAAAAAAACTTGAAAAATATGGCATCCGAGGTATCGTAAAAGAGTGGTTCCAATCATATTTATGCAATAGAAAACAATTTGTTACTATAGGAAGTACGTCTTCAGAAGAGCAAACTATTTCATGTGGCATTCCACAAGGATCAGTACTAGGGCCCCTTCTATTCCTCTTATATATAAATGACTTTAAAAATTCTTCAAATATTCTCGATTTCCATCTCTTTGCAGATGATACTAACGTATTTTACTCTAATAAAAACTTACTAGACATAGAATTAACAATTAATAATCAACTAAAACATATAAACAACTGGCTCTCCTCAAACAAACTTTCTCTTAATACAGACAAAACGAATTTTGTCATATTTCATCCTCCTCAAAAAAAAAAACAATTCGGATTAAACTATATATCAATCGAAAATTAATCAAGCAAGAGCAAAGTCTAAAATATTTAGGAATATACCTAGATTCAAATCTCAATTGGAAAAGCCAAATTCACTACATATCCAAAAAAATTAAAAGAAGTATAGGAGTGTTGTCAAAAATTCGCTATTATGTAAATATAAATATTCTTATTCAATTATATTATTCTTTGATTTACCCATTTTTGACATATGGGATCGCCATCTGGGGTAACACCTATGAATCCACCTTAAATCGAATTATAATACTACAAAAAAGGGCATTAAGAATTATTACATTTTCAGATTTCAAAGAACACACCCTACCTTTATTTAAAAAGCTAAATATTCTCCGATTTACTGATTTGGTCTTTTTTCATAATGCACTTTTTATGTATGACTATTATACCAGTAAACTGCCACCAGCCTTTGATGAGTTTTTTAAGAAAATCAATAAAGTACACAAATACAATACTCGGCTAGCTTCAAAAGAATCATTTTATCTCCCTTCAGTAAAAACAAACTATGGAAAATTCTGCATTCGGTTTCAAGGAGTGAAAATTTGGAATTCTATTAATGAAAACTACAAATACCTGAAAAAATATGCTTTTAAACAGAACCTTAAATCAGATATTATTAGTGGTTACTCCTAAATGTTTTTCTAGTACGAATCATTGATACATGTATGCCCGATATATATTGTATATGTATGTATACGTGTATGTATGTATATATGTGCAGTATGCATGTGTGTATATATGTCTATATATGTGACGTCTTTCTTGTCTCTTTCATTTATTTTATGTATGTTTCAGAATATGTGTGTGTGTTTTAGACTGCTTAACAGTCTACTATAATACTGTTATTAACTATTTCAATCATGGTGACCTGTCTCGATTAGCCCACTCGGCTATTACAGGTAACCAGTACCTATAATACAAGCTTCTTGTTCTTTATTCCTTGTATTTTCGAAAATGGTACGAAATAAACTTGTTGTTGTTGTAATTATGTGCTTGACTGAATAGTTAAAGTCTTGCGTATATGGCTTTAAGTATCCCACATGGAAGAAGCGGGTTTGAGAAATAAGAGAATAACGTGCAGATTGAAATACGTGATCCCACATGGATTACGTTGAAGGTTATGATGAAGCCAGGTCAGTTTGGGTTCACTTCTTTCACTCGGGAGCGCAGGGCTAGTCGTGCCAGAGGGGAGCAAGAGTTGATGCTTTTCACCCTCGTGTTAGAGGGTGATTTAGATATTTGCCTGTTGAAGACAATGCATATTTCTAAATTTCCTTGCATTTTTAATCAGCCGGGGAATTTAGAGATTTTAATCTCTAAATTTAAAAATGTGCGTTAACAAACAAAGAAATCCGAGGCGATCATGGTATTACGTACCGCAACACATAGAATTTTTCGAAGATTACATCAAAGTGTTCATTCCTAATTCCAAGACCGACATTTATAGAGAAGGAATTACGTATACATTAAGAGATATTAAACAATTATTATTCCCCTGTGGCTCTGCTAGGGAAATATATGGAACAAGCTGATTAGGTCTATCACTTACCATAGGTCTAGTAGGCGCTATTCACTAAGAAGACTAAATTGTCCTATACTAGATGTAGAGAGATATTTAAGGACTGCCTAAAAGAGATATGGTGTAACCCTAGTCTGTACGGATTCCATAGCCTAAGAGCCGGAGGAGCCACAGCGGTCGTGCGCAATAGTAATAATAACATATCGGAGAGAATGTTCAAAATCCACGGTCGGTGGAAAACCGATATTTCTAAGGACATGTACGTCTTCAGAAAACATTCCAAGCCGGTTGGAAGTTACAAGTCATTTGGGCATTTACAAGTTAACGCAATTTATATTGTAACTGTAGTGTAGTCACTTCCAATATATGTAAAAAAATATTAATAAACAAATACTCGTTCCTGAGTACCCAACCACACAAGTCGTTGTTTGTGTTTAATTACAGAATTAAGGGGTAAAATAATTTACGTTCGTTTGAACACAGTGAATTAGAACGTAAGTATACTTTATTTTGTATACAGTCAACCTCGTTCCTAGGGTCTTTCGAAAGACCCTGGGAACGAGGTTGGTAAAGTAGTATAGTAAGGACCACCCTTCCCCCAATATATGTGGTACATTACACAAGTACCTACCGTACCGTCTTATAGATAGATTCTTCGTTAGCTTCTTTTGTTAGGTACACCAACATGGCCGCCATGTCCTTCGTCATTTTAATCTCTGGGGATTGACTGCAACCCATCTATAGGGTATTACTAGAAGGTAATCATAGATTATCAAAGTGCATTCGACATTTTTTTTTGTATGAGAACTAGCGCCTCTTGGGTTTCAATTGTTTTCTCAACATTTGTAATACCTCTCCAATTAGTGTTTTAAATAGTACATAGGAGTTAGTATTTAACACAATCAACCCTATTCAGATGTGCAGGGAACGAGCCAGGCTGCGCCATTGTGCCATTCCCACTTTTGAAAAAACATTTGTCCCTTGAAAATAATACAATAATGGTCAAATTGACCCGCTTTGTCCACTGACAAAGGAAATTAAATGCCAGATCACTTGCAAAAGGGCCAAATAATATTGTCCCTTCTGGCTCAATCGGCCTGGATGTGAATAAACTGCATCCCAGTTTTCATGACCAAGGCTGTCTCCATAATACTGACTAAGTGTCAGTGATTACACTCCAGTGTAGAACATAAAATATATGTGCATGTGTGTAAACTACACCTTCAGACTGATTCAAATTATTATTCAAGTGAGACCAAGGCTGGCTGCAGAATATTGAGTGTCCATTATTATTGCAGAATAATTTCTGATCATATTAGGGCTCACCTTGTTTTTATATTTAAGTTCCTTGACATATCCAAGGCTGTTTATACCCTGAATGCATTGTTAATTTGTATAACCACGATGAAACCACCACGATGCACACGTGTAGTATTTAAAAAGCTTCTTCACAACTCACACTGAAACTGATTCATATCCATGTATTTCTCTTCCGCCTTCAGGTATGATTTATAGCATCTTGACCATTTGCAGTTTTGCTATCGGCAAAGCGAACAGCACAATTCAATGCAGCGAGCAAGCCAACAGCATATTTTTCGATCGCAGATTCACTCGGGTTCAGCACAAATAAATAATTAATTATGGCCGAATTGAATGTTCAAGGTACAAAACAGACCATATTGGACTTTGTCAGTCCGCGAGATGTACTACACGCTTTCCTCAGGCTTTGCTCAATTGTACTTGCGAACCTTTGAAACATCATCCGCCGGGTAAAGCATTTGCTGCCCTTGCATGCGCGGCTAACTCTCTATAAATCTGTTGTCCTTCCCTTACTTGACTATGCCGATATCGTCTGGGGAGATAAGAATAATACCGTCCTCATGGATCACCTTCAAGTTCTTCAGAATAATGCTGCTCGACTAATGCTCGACTTTCCCTCAAGCTCTTCTGCATCTCAAGTACTCGAACTATTAAACTGGAAACCACTATACCTTCGACGGCGCTATCATCGCTGTATTACTATCTTCAAATGCTTAAATAGCATGGTGGACTTCAACTTTAAATTAAAGAAGAATCACGACTTTCATACATATAATACACGCCGTCAGCACAATCTACATTTGCCATTCGCACGTAGGAATTGGGGACAACAGAAGTTTACCTACCATGCACTATTAGACTGGAACTCTTTAGACTCTGAAGTTATACAATCAACTACATTATCAATTTTTAAATCTTACTGGCACATAACTTAATTTCATAATAATCCTTGTTCTATTTCTATTTTATTTCAACCATTTATCTTTTCTGTTTTCCATATATTAGTGAAATATATATTTTTAATACAGGACCTCCCTGAAAATCACAAATTGTGAGTGGAGCTTTCCTGTCAAAATATTATTATTATTATTATTATTATTATTATCATTGCATTGGATTGTCGGAAAATAAGGCAAGTAACTTACCGATCGCGAGAAAAACAGAAACCATGCAAGCGGCCATAATACCAGCATCGGCCGGTACGAGTCTTATATCGCAAGTGTTTATTACTCGGGCTGCCTGTGGCAGCACCGAGTCTTAAAATGCAAGCCGTTATTTTTATTTTTTTGTTGTTGGGTGTCGCAAAATTTCTGCGCATGCGTTAAAGGTCAAGTTCACCACCAATCAGATTGCATTGTGCTGGTCACGCAACATTCGCCAGGTTAAGTTATTTACATAATTTAATACAGTAAATCAAGATGGCGGGGGACCCGCGAGCAACTTTCTCTCTAACTTGGAATCTCATCTCTCAAATGTAAGCCATTTTAATGTTTTATTTAACTTCACTCGTGCGAAAGCCTTCCAACAGGCTCAGGATATTTCAACTGGCGCTATTGTCGGAGCCGAAGGACCGCGTTTTTTACCCAGATGGCCAGTGATTTCATATACGACACGTACGACGACCTGAAGCCAGTGAAGGGCCAGGATCCGGAAAGCTAAAATTCGAAGAAATAGATATTGGAATCTATAAGCCATCGGCTCGCTGTGCTGCATTTAAAACATCCGAGGAGAACATCTTATTTTGGGTGAAGGCCCTTCAAGACCAATATTATGAGTCTCTTAAAAACTGTCAGAGATTTAAATTTACCGTATGTTGGATCGACCACTTAAATGAGGCAGAGACACAGTCAGAGAGTATTGAGATCAAGTTATTTCGTTCCAGCGAGGATATTGATCTAGCGGAAACATACAAGCTGTCGAAAGAATAGTTATCTGCCAAGGCATGGGCAAAGCTTGAGTTTCCCAGATTACAGATGAAAGTAGAGACCTTAATGAACGAAGAAACAGAGGTCACGCGCGACATGCGACACACCTGACCGACAACCCACTACTAAATAAAGGGACCATGAAGTACGGTAGTACGGTTAATTCTCGGGTTCAAAACAATGAATATATGCCTGCTCAAATGCAGTGTGTTAAACGAATAAGTAGTGTTTAAATGAAAAGGTCAACATACGAGAAAAACAAAACTATTAAAAGACTGCTAAATTCAGCTAATAATTCTTCCCTTTGGTTATTACTAAGAGGGTTTCAAATGAAAGTGTATTTCATCTTCAATCTCATGTGGCCCGAGTGAAAGCCTAGATGGGCTCTTGTTACTCGGGCTGCCTGTGGGCGGGCCAGAGTCTTAAATCGCAAGTGTTTATTTTTATTTTCCAAGTCGAGGTATTTCCCCCCAACCAATCAGCTCACACTGTTCAAGTCGTTCAAGTGCACACACTTGAACACCGCGCCGCTCTGGCGCCGCATAATATCGAAAAGGTCAACCGGAAGCCACAGACTGCGGATAGAGTTTTTACTCTATCCTGAGGACTATAGCAAAGCTGCAACGACGCAGACGACGTGTATATAGTTTTAAAGGTACTATATTTCGGCTAGCCAAACTAGCCTTCTTCAGGTGCCTCAGTAGATGTTGAAAGTGGAGAGTTCTAAAATAGGGGATTTACCTCGATGTAACAACCTCACAGAATAGCGTAGTTATAAGCACGACCACATCAGCAACGCTGTAAATTTATCGTGGGTAAATAAATATTATTATTATTATTATTATTATTATTATTACAAAACTCCCTTTGTTATCAACTATGAATAATTTGGGACTTAGAATATTTCCAGAGCACCCGAAGCGGCACTTATAAATTTTACAAGGAATTGGGGAGCCTCTACTTGAAAACAATATTTTTCACTGCGCTCAGCGTAGGAATCGAACCCAGGAAGCTAAGATTTATAGAACGACTGACACAATCCTACCCAAACAGTAACCGCAAGACCACGAGTTATCAGAGCTGTTAAACGAGAATCCTTTCACGAGCGAGGTTTTGGTTCGAGAAATGCTTCGAACAGTTCCCTTTATAGCTCTGTAATAGACAATAGTGACAAGACTGAAGTTTTGTGAATGAAGGTAATTAAGCTTTTAATTAGAGATAACCAACATGCATTTCAGTTATGAACACAGCAGATAAAGTTACACAGAGGCACACGAATTGACCACGAATACAATTAACATGACTGTAGAAAGAACAGTAGTGAAATATAGTGGCAGCTCTATCGGCAGGATACAAGTTATGATATGGGATAAATATAAACATTGAGACAATCATATTTTAGTACTCGGAACCTCCAGTAGAACAGAACTGCAGACTGTAAATTGTAGACGTGTGTTACGTACATGAATAAGTAGGCAGTTACTGTAAAAGGTCAATTTCTTTAATTTACATACGAGAAAAACATATCTAATGTACATATGAAAAACAAAATATTAAATTACATACATATACTAGGGGAGCAGAGAGCAGAAAGTCACCGCGACTGATACTCCTAATAAATCAGGAGTGGAGTACCACCCCTCCCCTGTGACCACGCCTTAGAATGGAATGTCTGGAATGTAAAAATGTAGGGGGAAAAATGGTGACACTTATGTGTATACAGCCCGAGTTAAGGCTGTAACCAGCCTCTTGTTTATTCTAAAAAGTACAAACATATGGACATGAGGACAGGAATATCGATTTATTTTGCCTGTGGAAGCACAGGTAGCCCACACATGACCACAGGGAGTCCACTTATAGCTAAGTAACCACGCCGGGCAATAACAAGTCTGACTCCTCTGGAGCTGAGGTGAGCACGTAGCGTTACGTACATGTTGTAGGGTAACAAGAAGAGAACGAACCCATACTTAACTCTTGGGTGTAACAATAGATAGTAGGCTGTGCCATTGTAGGCACGTACACATTGTATAAAACGAGCTTATGCTCATTAGTGTCTACGACTTAAGGCTTGATTGTAATAATCATATTAGTACAGTATGCAAGAGTAAGGCCTGTCAGTGTCAGGGGATTGGTGTGATTATGACTATGAGGCAAAGAAATTTAATTTCTACTATGGCTAAGTTACAACTATTTAAGGCAGCCATCCTGATCTACTTTACGTATTGGTGGGTTGCATTGGCGGCCATGTTGGCTGGTAGCAACAAAAGAATTAACCACATTTGCTTATTTTGTTACTACCAACCAAGATGGCCGCTACGCTTTTGTGATTGTAATCCCTTAGGAATGATTGCAACCCAAGAATTCAATGTCATCTGGTGTGACACTTCTGTAGAGCAAGTGACACTCATAAGTTAGAAAGAATACAGGTAAGAGGACTTAGAGTTAGAACTGATTTTAGGGATAAACAGTACAGTTATTCGCAACTGCTAGAATTTTAGAAAGAGTCAAATTATCCACTTTGTTAAATAGACAGCTCCAAGATTATGTATTTTAACGTATAAAGTTAAATATAACATGTGCCCTCTAAGACTATGTAATCTATTTCAGTTCCATAGCTCTTCATACAATCTTCTCAGTACCAAGATTCAACACTGTCACATATGGAAAACATTCATTGAGATATCGGTCCTTAAAGCTATGAAAAAAGCTCTCTACTAAAGAGAGATCCTCTCCTATCAAATGCTTCAAGGCATGGGAACAACTTTAGAGTACCCAGCTACTAAAACTTGGGAGTCCTAGCTACTGGCTACAATGTACTGGCTACATACATGATACATACAATAATTGTATAAGGTAGAGATGACTATATATACATTTGTATATGTGGCTACGTGCTTGACTTAACATGGCTACATGGCTACATGACGTACCACACAGAAATATAATGCTTCTTAAATGTTTCTGTGAATCAATCCAAACCCTTACCTACATAAAAAAATCCCTAACCATCAACAAAGGTGCTCACTAATTTAGGGTTCTTTAGGGCTAATTATATAAACACAGAAATATAATGCTTCTTAAATGTTTCTGTGAATTAATTAATCCAAATTACCCTTACCCTACATTAAAACAAACCCTAACCATCAACAATGGGTGCTCACTAATTTCGGGTTATTTATGGCTAATCACTAAACAACACAGAAATGTAATACTTAATTCTTAACTGTGTTCCTGTGAACTGATCCAAACTTAAACTTAAAAATCCTAACATCAATTTACCCCCTCGTTATTACATTTATAAATTATATTGAACCAGTTTGATTTTGTAAATGATCAATGCATCATACAGCATGGTTCTTGCTAGCAATAACTTTGGATAATATCTGAAGTGACGCATTTTTAGATATTGAAGAAATTCTGATTTTAAAATACCTGTTATTTCCATGCAACCACGAACACTGTGATGTAGCCAACGAACAGAAAAGTTGCCTTCAGAACTCGTTGATACACTGCGTTCTTTACGAATTCCCTAAGAGCAGGACAAAATAACTCCGAATATTGAAAGGAATGAAAATGAGTCTTTGATGCAACTCCATCCATGTCTTCCAATTAAGCCTTTGAAGTTTAGAGGAATGATAAAGACTAGCAATTGCAGAGTAAACCTTGCTGTAAAACTGCTGGATTCTTGAACATTACAATATACCTTCAGCTAGTCTCTTTAGCATATATTTTTCAAAGGTTTTATTTTTCCACACACACACAGCACAATATACAATACATTAATTTAATAGGTGGTGGATGCAAGGGCTAACAACCTCTAAAGTGGTTAACAAATGCCCCTTGCACCCCTATGTAAAAAAGAAGGGGGAAAAGATTTTATGTCAAAGATAGCAGAAGATAAAGATCGAGTTAATATTTAATTAATTTAATTATAGTTGAAGAATAAAAAATATCAGGCACTATGGTAAGTAGAGAAAAAGAGCTATATACTTAGGAGGAAAACAGATATTTCTTAAATTTTGATTTAAAAATAGGAAGTGATGTACTATTCTTTATATCTTGTGGGAGATCATTCCAAACTTTTACAGAAGCGAATTTAACATTAAATTTACCATAGTTCAATTTTGGTTTTGGGAGGGACAGATTGTTATTAGTTTTTGAACAGGTATCATATCTATGAGTGATTGGAAGAAAATATATCATAAATATATCAGGGATTAGATGATTAACATGTTTGTAGACTAATTTTTAATTTGTTGCAGGGTCGTACTGAAAACCGCCTTTGACGACTTAGGCTCCCTGGTAAGGATTGTCGTTATTGTTATTATTATAAGTGGGTACTGCTAACGATAATCATACAATGGTTTCCACTCCACCCCCCTTGTTTTTGTAAACTTTGCATATCTTACACAAAATTTGCAAACCATTTGTTGTATTAATCATGTTTAGTACCAAGACTATGATTTTGATGCTGCAACTTTATTCAATCCTTTTCTAATGGGGGAGGGTACTACTATTAACAGGAAATACATAATGCTTTTTCACCCCTCCCCCCTCAGTTTTGCAAGGTTCGCAGATCTTACCCAAAATTCCCAAAAAAATAGCTTGTGTTCGTCGTGTTTAGTACCAAAACTATGATTTTATACCCTGGGAAACCAGCTGACTCTTATCGCTCCCTACTCGCAAAAGAGACATCTGGGCAGTGAGGCAGAAAATTCCATACTGATGATGTAACAAATAGCTGTTTCACAATGCATAAATTAGTTGCAATTATTAGAAGCCGAATGCGAACAACAGAGTTATTTTCAAGGAATATAACTACCGAGGCTGCTTGTTTGCTTGGCAGTGGATCACCGTCATGAACAACCATGAAATTCAAGCCTATTTAGCGTGTGTCAGTGCTGTTGTTGGCTCCTTTGCATAGTTCTTTCAGCGGCTAGTAAAGCAAAATGTTGTACTGTCAAAACATTTACAAGTACATGTAAGTGATCAAAAAGATACTGTCATAGTTGTTTATAATTTCGTATCAGTAAACCTACACACACTGAGCTATCACAGAACACTAGATGAGTTGTTGTTGCTGGATAAATCGTTCAGACAGTGAACCTGGGCTATGAATAAACATTACAATATGTAAGTGTACTATGAATCATGAACGTGATGGGCATTCACCCAAGCAAACGGGCAGCCTCGGTAGTATACCTTGAAAATAACCACTGCATTCTGTAGCTAACCTCTTCGGCTACTAACCTGGCAAAAGAGCTGGCTTGAAAAGTGGCCTGCTGTGCTGTGTGGATCCTCTGCTGTGTGTAGGTTTGAAATTATAAACAACTATGTTTTGACAGGCATAGGGCAAATTCTCTTGACCGGGCCGAGCCGCTGAAAGAACGAAGCAAACGAGCTACCAACACGCTAAATAGGCTTGAATTTCATGGTTGTTAATGACGGTGATCCACATCCAAGCAAACGAGCAGCTTTAGTAGTTAGGTTCCTTGAAAAGAACTCTGTTACATTGTCGGCATTCGGCTATGTACGTCATAAGTATGGAATTTTCTGCCTCCCTGCCCAGACATCTCTTTCGCGAGTGGGGAGTGATAAGAGTCGGCTGGTTTCACAGGCTATGATTTTAAAGCTACAGCGTCATTCAAGACATTTTTCATGGGGATGGCACTGTCATTTACAGGAAATGCCTATGCTTTTCCACCCCTACCCCTCAGTTTTGCAAGGTTCGCATATCTTACCCCAAATTTCCAAACAATGTTTGGAAATGTTGTTTTCATGGTATTTAGTACATGTACCAAAACTATAATTTTAACACTGCAAGTTTATTTAATTGAGGTCAGGATAGGGAACTGGAAAATGAAACTGTCCCGGCATGCAAGGAACATCGTAGAGACATTGGGTTTTCACCAAAATGTTACCCATACAAAACTGCAGGGGGTCTTCTTAATTTGGTTGAAATCAACATTCAGGGGGAGAAATGGGAGCCAAAACAAAATTTCAAAATGACTTAACCCCCCCCCTGAACCTCATTTGCACGAGTATTTTCTCAAAAAAATCATCTAGTTGGACAAAATTACATAGGTTACATTACCTTTTATCATGATCAAATATGACTAGCACATAGTTAAAGGGAATAAAACCAACCTATATACCAAACATTAAACCACCTAATCTATGAATTACAAATATTCCCTACCCCACCGCCTGGATATCCTATACTTCATTTGTGAAAGCAAACATGTTCGGAAAGTCATTCATGACAAAACTGATCGGTTTCCAACATTTCAAGTTCAGAAAAGAATTGGCAAATTGAAGTTGAATGGTTACCCAGGCCCCGCTCGGCCAAGAGAACGGGTGGTGCATTTTTACGGGTAGAAAGGAATGTCGTAGCGAAATGGGGTTTTGGCCAAAATGTTAACCATACAAAACTGCAGATGGTCCTCTTTGTTTGGTTGACATTTATGTTACTTAAGGAGGAAAAATGAGAGCAAACCAGCTTAACCACCCCCTGAACTTCATTTGCACGAGTAATTATGCAAAAAAATAATCTACATGTACATTTGTAGTTGGATGAAATTACATAAGATAGGCTAGTTTTTATTCCTTTAGCTATTTGCTACATACCAAACATTAATTAATTAATTAATTAATTATTTAATGATCATATTATTTCTATGATTATTGTTTATAGGAATTATTATTATTCTAATTGTATGGTTTGTACCCAGTACACTGTGAACACTTGCTGCTGCAATGGGGAGGAGTGGAGGAATTTCTAAGATCTATAATAATAGGGAAAGGTATGGGACCCAGTTTTAAAATTGATAACTGCAGACTCTTATTAACCAAATGCCCATTTTCTGGAAATTATTAAGAAAAAGCATTCCTCACCCCCTCTTCCCTGGTTTTAAATTTGTTAATTTTTTGGTTTGACATACACAGATTTCTAGGAATCTCCAACAGAACATGAGGTTCCAGCTTATTGCATGGTATGTATCCAGTATACAGTGCACGTTGGGGGAAGGGGGTGGGGAAATGTTAGTTGAGATCAATCTCTCTTTCACCCTAAATTTAATGGTTAATAATTATATATGGTTAATAATAATTATATATATTATATATATACAGCCACGTGCAAAAATTCTGACCCCCCATGAAAATTATATACTTATATTGATTGCATCATGGGTAATCCAAAAATAAAACATATCAGGTAGGAATGAAAAATGTACGAGTAAAACATTATTAGATCATATGGGCCCATCAGTTGAAGAAAACAAGTGTTATTTTTAGTATTATTTTAGTAGTAGTATTCTTTATTTCACACTCCATGCTTTACATTTGGGTAATTTAGAGACATGTACACTTAATAATTATGATAATAGATATTAGGAGGGAAAAAAGAGGAAAATATATAATAGGAAAGGGTGCAGGGCTGCTGCAAGGGGGAGGAGTGGAGGAATTTCTACGATCTATAATAATAAGGAAATGTATGGGACCCAGTTTTAAAAATGATAACTGCCCATTTTCTGGAAATTATTAAGAAAAAGCATTCCTCACCCCCTCTTCCCTGGTTTTAGATTTGTTAATTTTTTGGTTTGTCATGCACAGATTTCTAGGAATCTCCAACACTCTAACATGAGGTTCCCGGCTTATCGCATGGTATGTATCCAGAATACAATGTACATTGGGGGAAGGGGGTGGGGAAATGTTAGTTGAGATCAATCTCTCTATCACCGTAAATTTAATGGTTAATAATTATATATGGTTAATAATTATATATGGTTAATAATAATTATATACATGTATGATGCCAGGAAAGCCTATCAACTAGCTGTGTTGCCAGCATGGTTGGTCCTGATGGTGTAGTGGTAACACAGCCGGACTAGTATGCTGAGGCTGTGGGTTCAAATCCCACTCAGGGCACATATTTTCTCTTTCACCTTTATTTTGATTATTTATATAGCTCTATAGAGATATTAAATAAGCCTGAATCCTTCGGGATCCTTTAAACCTAGTGATTCCTAAGTTGGCCTAGGTCAGCTTTGTCTGTCTGCCTGTGAATCAGTATGATCCTTAGGTTGAAAGCTAGTTTAAAGTTATAGGCTTTCCCATCTCGACCCAGAAAGAGAAAATACCGGGAGTACCCACGGTTACGTTCCACAATGACACCATCAACTAGCTGCGTTGCCAGCGTGGTTGGTCCTGATGGTGCAGTGGTAACACAGTGGACTAGTATGCAGAGGCTGTGGATTTGAATCCCACTCATGGCTTATTTTTCTCTTTCACCTTTATTCTGATTATTAATATTAGGGACAGGTTTCTTCTTCTATATACTTAATGTTTATACAGTCAATCCCAAAAAGGTTGTCCAGCAGAACATAATATAATACTTTAAGTAACAGTCCGCGCAAGAGGTAGGCACAATTCTATTGTTCAGATGCAATTTGCTTCCCCAATGTAGTATTTTCTGTTTTTCATACTGACAACTCATCAACCCTTAAATCATAAATTTCTGAAATTAAATCCACTAAAATGCATTTTAAAGGTACAGTTCTTTTGTGTGAAAACATTTTGTCCAATCAGAAGAGTGCAAAACAATAACCAAGGAAACGTTCAATTTAAAAATGTTCCCCATATTGAAAGTTCGTCATATTGAAAGTTATGAGAGTTTTCACTAGATGCAATTCAAATCTGTTTACAAAATGAGAAAAAAAAAATTCTTCTTCAAGTTTAGATATAATTATTTTAATGTCTAAGCCAATGAGGTGGAAGATTGAAACAATACCACAATTAGCACCTTTTTACATTCCATGCATAACATATGCCTACCTCTTGCGCGGACCATTACTTAATATTTATCCATTGTTTTGGCCTAGACAATAGCCCAAAACAATGGATATTATAGCATTATACTATATTTTGCTGTCCAGACAACCTTTTTGGGATTGACTATATATATATATATACAGCCGCGTGCAAAAATTCTGACTCCCCATGAAAATTATATATTTATATTGATTGCATCATGGGTAATCCAAAAATAAAACATATCAGGGAGGAATGAAAAATGTATGAGTAAAACATTAGATCATATGGGCCCATCAGTTGAAGAAAACAAGTGTTATTTTTATTTTTAGTAAATATTTTAGTATTATTATTCTTTATTGACACTCCTAGCTTGCTTAACATTTGGGTAATTTACAGAAATACACTTAATATTTATGATAATAGATATTAGGGGGGGAAAAGAGGAAAATATATAATAGGAAAGGGTGCAGGGAAGTTGAAGGAACTAAAAGTTTTCTGAACAACTCCCCATTAAGTAAAATAAATATGTGTAGTGTGATCTGCTTTTGCCTTTAAATCCAAGTAATCATAGTCATATAATAAATTTAAACAAATTGAAAATAAGTTAAGGACTGTTAATGTATGGTAAAAAATACAATAACAACTAAGAAATGTACATTAAGCTGTATCATCTGATTAATCATAATTTCATCACAAGTAAAGTGACAGGAGATGAAAATTTACACATACAAACTGTAGGCCATTAAACAGTTATTTTTTTATGCGAATGTTAAATTGTGAGCATTGGATATCTCTTGTGCTAGTTGGTAAATTATTCCAGAGTTTAATACCAGTTGATTTAATAGAAAAAAATCCATAATTTGTTGAGGCTGGTAAGACAAAGAGGTTCTTTGAAGCATGTCTAGTATTATAGTTATGTATGTTGGAGGCTGGTTTTGCATAATTTTGAAAGGCTTGAGGTAACTGATTATTAATATAATCATGCATAAATAGAGCAATATGTAGGTAATTAATTTCTGATATTTGAAGAATGCCAAGGTACTTAAAAAGTGGCGGGGCATGGGATTGAAAATCGGAAAATGTCATTATTCTGATAACTTTGTTGTTTAATGTGTTTAATCGAGCTAGACGTGTTTTGTAGGTATTTCCCCAAGTGCTAACACCATATTGTAAGTATGGATAAACAAGAGAATAAGAAACTTGCATCAAGGTGCCTAAGTCAACATAATGTTGTAGTTTGGATATAATACCAACATCTTTGGATATTTTCTTAGATATATAGTTTAATATGTGAGGCTTCCATGTTAAGTTTTGTTCTATGTATACACCTAAATATTTTACATATTCAGTTTGTTTTAATACGATGTTACCTAATTGGATGTTTAAATTAGTTTTTGGTTTACGAGAAGAACAAATTAACATATATTTTGATTTGGAGATATTAAGTGATAATTTGTTGGCTTTAAGCCATTCTGGTAATTTGGAGAGCTTTAGTTACTAGTACTTGAAGATTATTAATATTATTGTCTGAAAAAAAAAGAAATTAGTGGCGTCTGCAAACAGTGTTATTGATAAAAGGTTACTACTATTATGTATGTCATTAATATATATGAGAAACATTAGGGGGCCAAGTGTTGATCTATGAGGAATGCCACAATAAATATCGGTATGGTTAGAATTGACATTACCAATGGCAAAACGTTTTGTACGATTATTTTGTTAAATAACTTTTAAACCAGTTTAGAGCACGCGGTTGTGAAGGAGTTAAAGATTTAGTGTCGAAATTTCTACCATTTTTTTGTAGGTCATGGTGAAATTAACAAAAAAAATAAAAAAAAATAAAAAATAAAGCTATGAAATTGTAAAGGATTTTGTCTTGTATAAAATTTTATCAGTAGTGTTGCCTCGTCTTTAAGAAGTAAAATGCTGTGCGCGGTACAAAACGAAAATATAGGGGATTTCGGCAAAACAAATATTTAAACAAACTTAGATTGAAATTAAATAAATCAGTGTTCTTCTCCTTACTTTGCTGAGAATTTTCGCTTTTATAGTAATGAAATCGGTTGATTAGAATGTGATCATGATATGAATTTTTGAACATCCAAATGATTGCATTTTTCTCGAAAAATGTGTTATTGTGTACGTCTTATATCCGAGAGTTTCCGGCGGCACCACTCTTGCAAAAGCAACATGTACATGATTTCTTTCTCATCTGGACATAGAGTTGGATTCTCTTTTAAAAAGTACTGAATTGGAGAACTAGAGGCTGAAGTGAACGGTATATGCTGATATCGATCAGTCATTCACCTGTCTGAGCAAAATTAAATTTCCGCGCTAGAATTCAAGCAAAACTACGTAATTCTTTGGAGAAGTAGCTAAAATAGGATTTAATAGGCTTGGTATATAACGTGTTACAAGATACAATGATACGGAGATACCAAGATACAGTGATACAGTGATACGGTGATACAGTGATACGGTGATACGGTGATACGAAAATCTCTAATTTCATTTTTGCGGACGCTAAATACAGGTTTTTCTGCATTTAATGAGAAATTCAGCGTAGACCCAGTATGAAACGGACTGTTGTCTGGCTCACCGATTGTGCTCTTGCAGCCGTGGCGTACGTGATGGTAATTCGTGCATTAACGTATTATCTTTGAGCATGACTGCTTTGTCTTACTATTTTGTTATTTAATTTTAACTTTGGAACGTTACGCATTTAACATTGAACCACTGTATTGCCCTTGTCGAAGAAACGGTTTTGCAACACAAATACGAAATTAAAGCTGAAAGCTTTATTCTCATTGACAATTTGACATATGAGAACGTTCGTGACGTCAATCACAGCTTTCGTATAAATATAACCTGAGTATCAGGCTCTCAAGAAGGGAAGACGGGGTAGAGAAAAGAAGAGAGCCTGACACAGATCCATAGAGAAAGGTTTTCCACATTTTAATCAATGACATTTATTTGCGGTTTTCGGATATGGACATAACTGTCAACACGTCAGCCTCGGCAATTTATAGTTTTGAAATGTCGGCCGGATTTTACATAAAAGTTTTTCGATCTCTGTAAATAAAATTTAAGACTTTTTAGTATTTGTATTTTATCTGTTTCTTTGTTTTGTGCTACGACTAATTATTAACATAATTCTGCTGCTCCTGTAATTCTCTCGAAGCTTTTGGGCTTGCTGCAAGCCGAGAAACTTGATGTGTTTTTATCAGCTTCAGTGGACTGACTGCAACAATGACGGTGACGATCTTTGTTTCTCCTGTTGTTCGGTCTCCAGAACTGTGAGAAGATCTTGGGAAACGACTGGTAAAATTCCCGCCGGAAAGAATTCCTTTCTTTCGAGAAGCAAGCCCTCGAGTAGCCTTCGAGACGACGTTTTTGTGCAGACTTAAAACTAATATTTGGTAAGAACTGTAAAGCGCCTTCCAATGCTTTTATGAAATCCGTTTCATTTGTTATTACAAGAGATATTTCAGATACCAAATCGTTGTTCGCTAGCTAGCATAGTGTTCAAAGCAAGCTCGCGCGGAGTCGGTTTTGAGTCGTTTTTTTTATGCAATCAGCGCAACATCCATAGATTTGTGTCAGGCCCTTTTCTTTCTTTTCCTTTCACCCGCCTCCTACCCCCCCCCCCCCCCCCCCCCAAAAAAAGCCTGATACTCAGGTAATAAACAACCGCGTATCGGCTCTTGGCTAGCTAGTGACAATCGACCGTCCACTGTAGGTGCTTGTAAGCGGGCTCATCGTTTGACATACGTCAGTCCATCCAAGACAGTGTCACTGCATATGCATGTCGACATCCATGCGGACCACATTCGGTTTAACAGTAACAAATAACTGGAAGTAACAATAATAGAAGCTAAAAGCGTCAATCAACGATTTTCGCTTAGGGGGGCGTCACATATTGATTTTTCCACGAGAAACGTCCAGCGAAGTTTAGTCCCAGAATAATAAAAACCTTTGTTTTCGTCCGATAAACTCGTTCTGAAACGAACCAGTGCGACGCTACCGGGGCCAAAACTATAGTTTTATCCAAGATGGCCGAACTGCGATAACAGCCCATTGACGCTCCTGGTTATGGGCTCCTGCCAACTGCAATTGGGGCAATGAGGACAATTACGTTAAGAACCGTTTCGGTTTTAAAATACTGGGAACTTGGAGACACACATAAATCGCACCATAACTTTTATTTATTGGTAAGGATAAAACCACTGATCACTAAATCGAGTACAAGATCACATGACCTATTGTGCTCAATATCCCCTTATGGATAAAAATATGTTCTACTGTGAGGACAGGCATCAGAGAAACAGAAACCCTCTGTGTACCTTGACGTGACAAGAATACTCATTGCCCCATTTCTATTGAAATATTATATAAAACCAAGTCAGTGGAGGGGTCACGTTTCACCTCATTTGCATAATCGTGGTATTGGAGGAGTCATGCGAGTCTGCATAATTTGGCGTAGTTGGTAATTTAGGTAGATACTTAAAGTGAAAAGTATCGTTTTAGCCTCACTTTCATGTCAAAACCAGGCCTTTACGTACTTGAGCAGAATTTCCATGCTCATGGGAAAAAGCATTCCACGTGTTGCTCTAAAAAGACGAAGTGTTCTTCCCGCATATTTGCCATCACCCTAGGTTCTATAATAAGATCGTGGGACTGAAATGTGCGATTAACCTTCCTAATGCAGATGATGTCTGGGTGATAGTACGCAGGTTTTTTCTCCAGGGGTACTTGAAGGATTCCCTGCTTATCCTTGTACTGGCGACGTTCTAGGTGAGAGATGACAATGTCGTAGGGCGGCGGATCGTGTCGTCGGAATGCATCCCTACAACCGTAACATTTTTGCACACGTGGATGTTCGTCGAGGAACACAAGGTAATAAGGGCACTCTACTTCTGGTGGCCTTGCAGGACATCTTACGGCTGCTGGCGTCGGGTTACATGGTGGTAAAACCGTGACCGGCTGAACTTGCGGCGCATTTGTCGCTAGTGCTGGTCGGACCGTTGTACTGGGGCCTGGTGTCGGTTGTAGGACCAGAGGAGTTAGTGCTGGTCGAAGGACCGTTGTACTGGGGCCTGGTGTCGGTTGTAGGACCAGAGGAGTTAGTGCTGGTCGAAGGGACCGTTGTACTGGGGCCTGGTGTCGGTTGTAGGACCAGAGGAGTTAGTGCTGGTCGAAGGACCGTTGTACTGGGGCCTGGTGTCGGTTGTAGGACCAGAGGAGTTAGTGCTGGTCGAAGGACCGTTGTACTGGGGCCTGGTGTCGGTTGTAGGACCAGAGGAGTTAGTGCTGGTCGAAGGACCGGTGTACTGGGGCCTGGTGTCGGTTGTAGGACCAGAGGAGTTAGTGCTGGTCGAAGGACCGGTGTACTGGGGCTTGGTGTCGGTTGTAGGACCAGAGGAGTTAGTGCTGGTCGAAGGACCGGTGTACTGGGGCCTGGTGTCGGTTGTAGGACCAGAGGAGTTAGTGCTGGTCGAAGGACCGTTGTACTGGGGCCTGGTGTCGGTTGTAGGACCAGAGGAGTTAGTGCTGGTCGAAGGACCGGTGTACTGGGGCCTGGTGTCGGTTGTAGGACCAGAGGAGTTAGTGCTGGTCAAAGGACCGGTGTACTGGGGCCTGGTGTCGGTTGTAGGACCAGAGGAGTTAGTGCTGGTCGAAGGACCGTTGTACTGGGGCCTGGTGTCGGTTGTAGGACCAGAGGAGTTAGTGCTGGTCGAAGGACCGGTGTACTGGGGCCTGGTGTCGGTTGTAGGACCAGAGGAGTTAGTGCTGGTCGAAGGACCGGTGTACTGGGGCCTGGTGTCGGTTGTAGGACCAGAGGAGTTAGTGCTGGTCGAAGGACCGTTGTACTGGGGCCTGGTGTCGGTTGTAGGACCAGAGGAGTTAGTGCTGGTCGAAGGACCGGTGTACTGGGGCCTGGTGTCGGTTGTAGGACCAGAGGAGTTAGTGCTGGTCAAAGGACCGGTGTACTGGGGCCTGGTGTCGGTTGTAGGACCAGAGGAGTTAGTGCTGGTCGAAGGACCGTTGTACTGGGGCCTGGTGTCGGTTGTAGGACCAGAGGAGTTAGTGCTGGTCGAAGGACCGGTGTACTGGGGCCTGGTGTCGGTTGTAGGACCAGAGGAGTTAGTGCTGGTCGAAGGACCGTTGTACTGGGGCCTGGTGTCGGTTGTAGGACCAGAGGAGTTAGTGCTGGTCGAAGGACCGTTGTACTGGGGCCTGGTGTCGGTTGTAGGACCAGAGGAGTTAGTGCTGGTCGAAGGACCGGTGTACTGGGGCCTGGTGTCGGTTGTAGGACCAGAGGAGTTAGTGCTGGTCGAAGGACCGGTGTACTGGGGCCTGGTGTCGGTTGTAGGACCAGAGGAGTTAGTGCTGGTCGAAGGACCGGTGTACTGGGGCCTGGTGTCGGTTGTAGGACCAGAGGAGTTAGTGCTGGTCGAAGGACCGTTGTACTGGGGCCTGGTGTCGGTTGTAGGACCAGAGGACTTACATCTCGTGTTAGTTGGAGAGCTGGTGCACTGGGATGCTGTAGTGTCGGACAAGACGAGGTCTGATATACTGCTGGACTGGCATGTTGCTCCAATGATGCAAGGAAGGATTGGACATTGTTCTTGTCTGTACCGTCTACAAGAAGAGGCGAGTGGATTTGGACCGTGGTCTGTGATAAGGGTATTGGTGTCGGAGCTTTATTTTTGCGATTTTGTTTCCTTTGGTTTTCTTTCTTGCCAGCTCCGTCAGGCAAACCGTACTTCGAAAGGGAGTGCAGGTTAGAGCTGCCCTTCTTCGAATCTTCTACAAACCGTTTGTATTGAGGTAGAAGACCCCAAAACATGGCGGCTGCGTATGTGTGAGCAAAGGCCGTAGGTGGCGTAGCCCATGCAACCCTTGCCAGGTCCACAGATCATTTCGATATTTCCGGCGCGTTTGCTTTTCTTGGTGACAATTCTTGGAAAGCTCTCTGAGGCGCTCGCCATGACAGCCTGTGTCTCTGATGTTCCTGGTACGTTAGTGACAAGACATTCGTCCACGAGGGTCTGCGCTTTGCGGATGATATCATCTCTGATAGTCGTACTGGTAGTTGGTTCATTGCTACCAGGTGCAAGGGTGTCGTTTCCACGGTAAGCGCGCGTACCATTCCAGGAATTTCTTCTTGTGGGCTTTTCTTTGTTGCAAACTCATGCTGTACCAGCGGCTTCCAACAAAAAACTTCTCAAATGCTCCACAGAACTGTAATTCACCGTCTCCGGCAAAAGCGCCTTGTACTTGCTCATGGTCATGGCTCACAAAACGCTTGACGTCATCGACAAATTTTGGGAGGTTGGACGACTTGTTCTTCTGCCACTTTTTGAACTTACTGTTCATCGCCTCATTGTCATTGGTGGTAAACTGCCTAGGCGGATCACCTAGGCCGTTCCTTCTTCTTATTGGCAACAGCATGCACTCTTCCATTAGTCCCGCCTGTAATATAGAAAGAAAGCCTTGGCGTTAAGGGCTACAGGAGCTAAATTTGATGGTGGCTCTTATAGCGTACCAGCGAAATTATAAACGGGGAAATTTTGAAGCATGGAACCAAAATTGTTTCCGTGTGATATCAAATGTTCCGTACCAGGGCTCGCATTTAAGAGTGCTAGTTGGGGGAGCAAAGTTGCCCCTAGCACTCATTTTTTAGGGGCAAAGTTTTTACTCTAATACTAAATAAATGAATGTGTAAGTACATATAATAGCCCTGTTAGCTCAGGTATAAAAAGTCGATGCTGCCAAATCCAATCCAAAATTAATGATTAACAGACAACACAGATTGCACAAGAAGCGTACAGCAGCTTGGGTACCGAGGGTGCCGCTTTGCATAATCGTCTCGGAAGCGATCAATTTTTTTTTGAATTTGATTAAAATTTCGTTCGAGTAGCGCACGCGTTTACAAGTTTCAACGGTTGGTTTGGCAGTGCTCGGTGGAGTGAAGAAATGTATGAGGATTCCATGTAATCCCCAAAAATGATGGAAATGACACGGCTATTCGATACAATGAAATAGTAAATTAATAGAGAACTAATTCTCACTTTCTCCTTTTGGAACCAGGCGAAGAACTTTGGCGCCATTCCATTTGTTACCTCTCTGTGGTTCCAGACCTCTTCTAGGGAATCCAGCATAACGTCGAATTCTACGTCAGATTCGGCGTTAATAATACCGTCATTGGTAGATGCTGAACCAGGTTTGCTTTTGATCTTGGACAGTAAATTTAAGCTCCTTCAGCTTATGCTCGATGTTCTTCTTACCATGGCCAGAGCAAAGGAGGTGATCTGCCTCTGTGCACACGTCTGTAAACGCAGTGTATAACGGTTCTTCGCCGTCTGTGCCAAAGCCTTTGAGATAACGAAATATTGGGTTTATCCTCGTTAGTCCACTGGCAAAGTAATGGTATGCTTGGTATGTTTTTCTGGAGTGCACAAGTACAGGCCCAAGCAGCAAGGGATTGATGCCTTGTCTGTTGACAAGCCCTGGGTGTCGATAGACGGTGAACGTGGCATAAAAATCCCCGAGGTTGAACGTCGGATCTATGCCAAGAATGACATTATTTGGGTGATCTATAGCACAGCAGAAGGTCTCCAAATCCGTCATCTGCCAGTCATCCACAAGAATGCATCTGGGGTCAGGAGCACCACAAACGTCTCTAGTGAATTCGTCACCTTTGCGAGCCGATTTGCATCGCTCCATCACTTGTGCCAATTCGTCCTTCCGTCCAAAGCGAAGGGACTGGAAGGAAGCGTTCTTTACTAGTAATTCTTTCTGTTTCATCTTCAGGTTAATGACTTGCCTTCTATCTCTGCAAAGATCACCTGAATAAAGATAATAAATTTCATATTAAAATATCCTTCGAGATGCCGATTTCATCATCGTAAGTACGAGGTTTTAACTACTGCTCCGTTCTGCCCTTCCATTAGACTGAAAATCTAATCGTTTAAAAGCACGCTATCACAAGTACTGCAATCTTAGTTGGCTGAGCTCCACTGAATCAAAAACTTTAGCTTTTGTCAAAAACGAACAGTTATATATTATTTGGTAAGGTACAAGGAATGACGATCAGTTTAGTAGAGTTTGTGTATGCAAGTAACATAACATGCCATACCTGAGCTGCATGCAGGCACTCATGTACCCTCCTGCGGCTTTGTTGACTCTTTCCATCACTGCAGACGGTGACGGCTCTGTTGCAAGTTCATTAGCTACCTTCCTCCTCACACTTGGTTTCGTTGCCTTATAAGGCCTGAACTTAGTTCTCGAATTGCCATGGGCAGTCGCAGTGATGACATGAGCGTTTGCATCAAATCGGTATTGCACTAAACAGATAGAGTGTAGCAAATCCTCGCCAGTAATTGCATCAGGCCTCTTGAGGCGTGATATTATGCGAAGGAGGTCAGGGGAGGATTTAAGCCGTGCGTATGTTCTGTCCATCTTGTACATACTTGCATCTTGCAATTTTCTTTTCCTGACCTCATGTGGCTTCAGTGGGTTGCCTCTTACTGTAACCACACTTTCAATGGTAAGTTCAGTTTCACACACGTAGGCATATTCCTTTGGCGAACCATGGCTGTCATATGCACCCAAGTCATCACATGTAATGTCCTTTGGATCATCCAACTGCGACATATCAACCAGAAATGACGCACTTTCCTCTATAAATGTTGGGACTTTATTGCAGACCTTTGTCTTGAGTTTTCTTCCACCCAGTAAAATAAGTACTATTTCTTCAGTTGAGTAGGTCGCCTTTTCCCTCTCCAGATATGGCACGTCAGTGTTTCCACGCAGACTTCCAGCATCTCTAGAAGGACAAATTGGAATTAATGCGAAAATATCATGCCACATGGTGCAATGCACATACTGACAACCGTAAAGTGTATAATCTGTCAATCATTAACTTACCTCTCCAGGCGTGAATACAAACGGTCTCGCCTATCAGAAAACTTCCGTTTATCACTCCTCCTGTCATGAAGAAAATGAAGAAACAGAGGATTAGACTCTATACAAATTGCAGTCTCAATCACAACATATATATATATACAGTTGACCCACTATCTCAAACTTCCAAGATAGCAGGAGTTTGAGATAGCGGGGTATAATTTACTGTAAAAATAATAAAGCAAAGGTACATTTTTTATAGTTTGAGGTTTTCAAGAAAACTGAGTTAGAGACAGCAAACGCGGTTCCATTGTATTTTTTTAATAATGTATTTCCTTGTGACAGACATGTTGTATAAATTTGATCAGAGGAAAACTGAAAGATGCTGCCAATCTTTCTTTTCTTTTACTCATAGCCATGAAATTATTATAAAAACACTCTCCCGATTAATGCCATTCTTTCCTCAACGATGTTCACATTTGGCTAACAATTCAGACATGCATACCAAACATCACTTGGCATCTCCTCAGGACTGTCTTCAGCACTCTCTTCCATCTTCACACATGTAACACTGTGGAATGTGTTTTGAATTAGTTTTTTTTTAACTAGAAGTTTCTAACAGAAAGTGACGTGCTGCGAGGCATTTACATCTGGTAGAAGACGGATAATGTCAATATCTAAAGTTTCATATTTCTCGTATTCAGCCTGTGGCAAGAGGCTTGAAACGCCTGTATTTGGGTGTTGTAGTTGTACTCAAACGGATGCTTGGTAAATTATTACGGTCAATACATCAGTTGCCTTTGGAGGCCTTTCATTTCATGCATCTAATTTATAATAGAAGAAAAAAACTTACTTAGCAAAAGTGACCTCGATGTCATCGCATGAGCTCGAATTTGAACCCAGCAGCGATCTGTTTTTAAGTAAAAATAAATCAACTACATTAAAACTGTATTAAGCGGACCCATAGTAAGTGGAGGCCCTCTATTAATCGGACACTAGTCAAGGTCACGCAAATATTTCCACACATTTACTTATGATTTTGCCAGTGTTTTTAAAGTGGTATAAAAAAAATACATCGATAAATCATGAATCAATCAATCGATCATGAATTAGCCTGTGTTGCGCCTCTGGAGTATCGGAGCGCAGCGAGCGGGAGATTAGAGGGATTGGGGCGAGAGAAAAAAGAAGGGGGAGAGGGTGGGGAGGGGAGGAAGAGAGATGGCCCAGTTGTCGTTTTGGTTATTGCTCCTTTGGTTATCCTGCTGCCGAACTTTCAGACCTAAAATCTGAGGAACTACAGAAGTGCAAGTGCAAGTTCAAATTGCTGTTTAGTTCTGCAGAAGAAGTAATGAGAGTGAATTTCGCGATGAGCTGAAGAACCGCGCTTGTGGCCCTGCATCGGAACTCCACAAGCGTCTTGCCTGTACTGTCGTCGACGAATCGCACACGGTTCAAACATGGACCGGTGTGTTCGAGGAACAGGCTTGTGCTTCCAGAAATACGAACTGCTTTGATGATTTGGTAACGCTGCGTGGATGGTTTTTAGCGCTTCTTTTGGCAGAACTTCGTTCCGCTGTTATTGTGGTCGGCAGTGTTCTTTTCTGATTTGGTGGCGACTTTATATTCAGCGGCAACGAGTTCTTTTTATCTTATCCTGCAAACTTTCTCGAACAAAGATGTAGTTCTCTACTGCATTTCGAATCTTCCTTCCACAGGAACGACAGACTCGCTCTGATAGAGCAGCAGATTTCGGAATATGAATACCAATACTTTTGCAGGCACCAGCTACAATTAAGCCTCGGCTCTCTTTCTGAAGGCTTGAACAGATTTTCGCCGTGGAAATATTTTAATTCCCAAATGCTACCTTAAAACATACATTACATATCGTGCAAAATTCGTTGACATTTACAGGTTTGGGTTTATTTTAGGCCCTGTCTTCACATGTTTTTTCGGAGTTTCATCTGACATACTCCAAGTTCGTATATTTTTTTATTTTGAATTTTACGCTTGAGTTGAGATTCCTTAAGATTCCACCTGTGAGTTTGACAGAAATTAAACATGGTTTTCACTTCCGCCGCATGATGATTGGATGAATCGGTCGAATGACTTACTAATTTTATGCATTTTTATTAGTGGATGGATATCAAAATAACCATGACTTTCCGGCAGGCTCTCTCCTCCTCTCCTCTCCTCCCCCTCCACCCTCTTTTTTCTCTCTCCCCAGTCCCCTAATCTCCGCTAGCTGCGCTCCAGAGCCGCAACGCAGGCTAATCATGAATGAATGAATGAATTGATGGCAGACCATGTTCGTCTTCTGGACCTATTTTTAAAAACTGCATGAACAATATTATACATACCCAGCATGCTCTTCCCTCTTTACAAATGGAACACTGTCAATTAACAAAATGTCAAATTGTTATGCAACAATACATTATGTCTTGTGGAAACGTTTAAAACAAACCTTATGCCTGAATGAGGAGTTTGCAACTTATGGGAATTCCTAAGTGTGTTCTTGAGAAAAGTGACACTGTGCTGTCATAATTTATTGTTCTAAGAAATTATGCATTCCCTTTCCCTGCTGGCAGAAGCCTCTCTTGTATTCTTTTTTCTGCGATTTTTAACCTTTGGCTTGGTTTTATTTAATAACAAAACAATGTCCTCCAAGAAAATAGAGTTATAAAATTAAACAACAGTTTTTATATGTGACCAGCAAAATTTATATAATTGAACACTATTCTTATGTCAGCAAAATTTATGGCAACAATTGCACTGACCAGACAATATCCAGTAATAACCTTAACCCTATTCTGCATGGGGTGTCGGATGGGGAGAGCGGTGTAGAAAGTGCTAATGCTGATTTCATAACTCTCTGTCTCTTGGCTAAATGAACGAAGGCAGCTACAACAGGCTACAAAAAGTCTAGCACGGGTTAACACATGTATCGTTAATAATTAATTACAATGTTGACTTACGTTGCAAACGTCTCTTCATAAAGCTCATTTTCATTGGAGCTACTTGAACTACTTAAAAGTCTTGACCTGCAGAAATACAGACAATTGACGAACAAGGATTTCATTATTGTACGCGATGGCATCACTAAACCAGTTGCCGCACCCGCAAACACGCCAACGAGACTCCAATTTCTTAGCATTGCATATGGATTATTTGACAGCCAGATTCTTTCAGGCTCAATTGCAAGGATAATAATAACCACTTCTCACAAAGGTCACTAAGATTACCTTTTCTTTTCTGGCGACGACAGGATCTCGATAATCTCCGCCAGCGATCTGGAAACGATATAACTTTTGATGTTACAAGAACACAACTCGTCACTGTCGTGACGAAATTCGATTCAAGCGGTACGATTGCAACACCTACATATTGGTATACAGCTAATTTCATGAATTTTCTATAAGTCCCTAGCTAAATCGTTTGTATCATGACTAGTAAATTAGGGAATGATTATCATACATAAGTATATTTACTCTTTATAATCAAGTGGACTCTTTAACAAGTCCTCGTCGTCCGATTCCATTTCCACACTGAAAACAAACTGCTTCGGAGGGAAACTTTAGCTTTCCGCGTGGTCTGTAACCAGATATCTTTTCAACTGAATACCTTCCTGCACAGGTAGCCCAAGCTATTTATTGGTCTGTAACCAGATATATTTTCAACTGAATACCTGCCTGCACAGGTAGCTCAAGCTCCTTTCTCTAGCTCATTCATAGAAATGTACTTTCAAAAAGAACGTTATAATTACCTATAATGAATCAATAGAGATAAACCTCGAATGGCGAACCTGAATACCTGGCAGTACCTGAACAGTTTTTTCCCGTATCACCGTATCACCGTATCACCGTATCACTGTATCACTGTATCACCGTATCACCGTATCACTGTATCACCGTATCACTGTATCACTGTATCACTGTATCTTGGTATCTCCGTATCATTGTATCTTGTAACGCGTTATATACCAAGCCCTGAATACCTGCCTGCACAGGTAGCTCAAGCTCCTTTCTCTAGCTCATTCATAGAAATGTACTTTCAAAAAGAACGTTATAATTACCTATAATGAATCAATAGAGATAAACCTCGAATGGCGAACCTGAATACCTGGCAGTACCTGAACAGTTTTTTCCCGTATCACCGTATCACTGTATCACTGTATCACCGTATCACTGTATCACCGTATCACTGTATCACCGTATCACTGTATCACTGTATCTTGGTATCTCCGTATCATTGTATCTTGTAACACGTTATATACCAAGCCGATTTAATATTACTACATGTACAATTTCCAGTGAATAAAATTATTATAGGTGGCAGACATTTCGCTATACAAACTTTAACTCATAAAATAACTGTCTCAGCCGCGTGCTTTACCGAGGAAACTGTTATAGACGGCTTCCTTAATTATTTAAAACTAGACAGTGTTTTTTTGGCCGATAATACGTGCAGATTTTTCATTCTTGCGATCGGACACGGTTATTTCTTCACCTGACAAGAATCACGGCCGCTTTTTGTTTACGTTGGATCATGCTATTGAAGCAAACAAAAAGGTTTTGTTTTTTAAGTTTGAGGTAAGCAACATATTTTAGTTTCACAGATATTAATACTAATTAGTATCACGATTCACTGATCATTTTGTTTACTTTTGAGACGCCAATATAACATGGTATTGGCGTCTCAGAATACCAGCTTCTGATTGGCTCTTGCGCGAGCCCTTGCAGTTACATGGGTTCCAGGTCAAGTTCAAAAGTCGTTTGTTCAACAGCAAGATTTCTACAATTTCACCATAGGCAAACCACAATAATGAAGTGTAAGCTATAATAAAACGTGTTTACATGTTGTTTGTGAAGTGAAAACGAGAATAAAACGTGTTTTACGTACTTTTTGTGGTTTTGTCATTTTTACCCTCCCTCCCCTCCCCTCCTACTTTTAAGGCTGCTCAATTCAAATTATAACTACAGTGGAACCCCGCCTAACGGACATCTCGGTATAACGGACACCCCGGTATAACGGACACCCCGGTATAACGGACACCCCGGTATAACGGACACCCCGGTTTAACGGACACCCCGGTATAACCGGCAGTTTTATAAGTCCCGGCGGAAAGGTGATACATTTTCTGTTAAAAAGACCCCGTTATAATGGACACCCGTTATAACGGGACAACGGACACATTTTTACAGCCCTAACAGAAAAAATTAATACAAAATCAACCCCGTTATAACGGACGTCCCACCCCCTCATCTGAACCTTCCACAGGAAGCCCGCTCAGATGATCCTTCCACCACAGGAATCCCGGTGATTCAAATTTCTTGTTTCTTATTATTTAGGAGTTGCCTGCGGAGGAGGCTAAGTCACAACCGCGAAGCCGTTCTGTACTTGGAAACGTCGTCCAAAACAATCGCTTCTTCTGATATTCGACTTAAAATTTAGGCTACGAAGATAGTTTGGTCATGCATTTGGTCATCTTTGTGTGGTGTTGAAATTGTGTTTGAGTTTTATTTAGTTTCCGATATTGACGATTTCGTTTTCTGTTTTGCCACCAGACTGGCTTGAAGTTGCCGACCTTGTTATCCGTTATAGTTATAATTTGAATTGAGCAGTCTTAAAAGTAGGGGGGGAGGGGAGGGAGGGTAAAAAATGACAAAATCACAAAAAGTACGTAAAACACGTTTTATTCTTGTTTTTACTTCACAAACAACATGTAAACACGTTTTATTATAGCTTACACTTCATTATTGTGGTTTGCCTATGATTTCACCTTCAAAACACTGTAAATTACAATATACGAATTATTCAATCCTAAAGGTAAGGTTGGCATTGTAGTTTCCGTCAGAAATCTAACACTCTTATCCGCTAAAAGTACAATTTTCACAATTTTTGAAGAGATTTCAAAACACGTCGCGAAAGTTTTCGCCACTCAAGCCGTGAAACCGTTGCCATAGATATACTAAGGCGCTTTTGAGAATTGAAATTACGATCAGCATAAGTTTGGTGCTTCATTCTCTTCTTTCATTTAACAATTCACTACTTTATTGTTGAATCGTGATACAAAACTAATTGCGATTTTGAGACGCCGATACCGAATTATATTGCGCGACTCCGCCCAATACGGAATATATTTTCTCCCAACTGGCCGGCAATATAATTCGGTATCGGCGTCTCAAAATCTCAATTAGTTTATAATATTTATCTCCGATTCTGAACCGTTTATTTTCGTGACTTAATTCTTAGTATAACGAATTTAAGAGGCAAAATTGTTTGTAATTAATACTGAGTATTGAGAGATTTCAAGTGTCCCGATTAGGTAACTAAGCCTCCTAATTTGATATTTTAAAGAAGCAGAAGTACATTTCTACCATTATTGTGATTTTCAAAAAAAAATATCATGCAGGATTTATTTAACCAATTTTGCTATAACAAAAAGGAAACTTTAATTTTGAAATATTATTTAGAAAGCCAAAATTATAACTGAAGCCCCTAGCTATTTTATTTTATCGATTCGGTCGCAACAAGACAAATAGCCAGGGACCCAAACATTTCGCTATCACGGCAGTTACGCGCGTGGTTCAACTGTATTATCTGATTTTTGATTATGTGTTTTAAACCTCAAGAGAAAACGAAACAATGAAAATAAATGCTGCACTATATAAGAACTTTAACTTTCCTTTAACGGTTGGTGATTTCAAGTCCCACTGGCGCTATTATAAAGAAATATTGTTAGGCATTTAGGCACTAAACGAAGCGATTGTTTGCGCATTGTACTCGTACCGATCCCTATGGTATTGCTTTCTCAGGAAAAAACAAACACACCTATGGGGATATATATATATTCTGGAGTGTCGTCTTTTTTTTGATCGGGTATATATATATATATTTCATTCCTACATGTACCTGATAAAAAAATGTCTGAAAAGCACATTTTTGGATTACCCATGATGCAATCGATATAAGTATATAATTTTCATGGGGGGGTGGAGTCAGAATTGTTGCACGTGGCTGTATATATTGGGGGGTCAGAATGGGGGTCATAATAATAATAATAATAATAATAAATTTTATTACATACTCCCCTCGGGGCTTTTCAGTATCTAATCACAATCATCCCTGTACTAAGAATCAATAATAATTATATATATATAAGACCATTTAAAAATATTACTAATAATTTAAAATTTAAGTATATATGTACAGTCTGAATTCAATTTGATTGAAACTCCTCCCAAAGCAAACACTTAAGTTTGTGCTTAAAATTTGTAATTTCATTACAGTCCTTCATGGGGGGGGGGGGAGAATTGTTGCACGCGGCTGTATATATATAGACATAAGTTTATTACCAGCCCTTAGCCTATACAGGACATCGGTTACGCTAATAATAATATAATATAACAGCAATGATAGAACTGCAACAAGACTATTTAAGTGTACAATGACTTCTTACTACTTTACGACGTTCTTTCCTAAAAACACTCATAGACGTATTTAGCCACAGTGTTTTGAATTTCATTTGGCGGATTGATAAGGAGGAGGAATATCTAATTTTCCGTTAGATGGTTTATTTTCTTATTTAACTGCCTTTCAATTTTTTTAAATAGCTCCATACGTTTCATATAATAAAATTTGCATTTGTCGAGAAAATGCCTCTCGTCTTCAACTTCTGTATTGCATTTTGTACAAATTCTTTCTTCTAACTTTTGATTGAAGGCAGTGATTGCTGATTCGGAGTTTGGTTAGAGATATCCTGTGCTTAACTACACTTACGTTTTTGAGATATTCCTCTTGGGTGTAATTATGTTTAAATAATCTATATGTTCTTAGCTTATTGGTATGAGATGGATTTTTTCTTTCGTCGTTATGAATTTCTCCATGCCAGTTTTGGATTTCGATATCTTTGGATCTTTTACCTAGATTGTTGAGTATTCTCTTTACGAGAAACGTTGAAGGGTCTTCACCAAAATTTAATTGCCAAAGGAAGCTGAAACCAAGTAGGTCAATTACGTTTTTTAGTTTTTCTGTCCAGCTGTATGGGTGGGCCCTATTAATGCAATCAAACATTGCCTTGTCTGATAATTTTGACTTATCTGATGATAAATACGATGTCCATAACGAAAAGCTTCTATTGATTGCTTGATGCTTCAGGGGCAGCCTTCCCAGCTCAGCCCGACACGCGTTATTTACTGCGGTCTTGTTGACCCCCAAGAGCATTTTGCAAAACTTCACGTGTATCTGTTCAGCTGGATCTTTGTCTAGATTTGTTTTCATATCTACTCCCCAGACTTCGCTCCCATAGAGTAATATTGGTCTGATTAAGCAATCAAAAAGCCTTGCAGTTATTGAAATGTCTGTTCTAAAATGCTTTCCCATCTCTTTTCTGAGTCTAAATTGCTTTTAGGGCCACTTTTTTTAGTTCTTGTCTTGCAAAAGCTAGAGTTCCAACAGATGTAAAAGTAAGCCCAAGGTATTTATATTTTTTAACACTGTCTAATAATTTGTTATCGTAATAGAATCGATAATTATTTAAGGTCTTTCCATTATTGTTAAATATCATAATTTTAGTTTTTTCTAAGTTAACATTAATTTTCGATATTGAACAATAGTTATGAAGATATTGTAACTGATTTCGTAAGCCGTTGTAAGACTTCGATATTAAAACAAGATCATCCGCATACAAGAGACATTTATTTTTTTGTCTTGCGCTTCAACTAAGTCTGACGTATTCTTATTAAATGTTTCTGGTAAGTCGTGAAGGAAAAGATTACACAGCGTCAGTGACAACATGCATCCCTGCTTCACGCCGGCGAAGCATTTAAAGCTTGGTGATATCTGGTCCTCAGTTTTGACCACAGATATGTCATTTGAATACATGGAGGTGATCAACGAATAAAATTTTCCAGTTATCCCTACTTTCCTCATTTTTTCAAAGAGTTTATTTCGTGGTATACTATCGAAAGCTTTTTTAAAGTCTACAAAACATGCAAAAAGCAAATTCCTTTTCTGTTTTGGCTTGCTTTTAACATACTTATCTATAAGTGTCTTGAGAATAACTATGCTATCGACTATTCCATGCTTTTTTCTAAATCCCCCTTGCTCGGGTTTTAAAACCCCATTGGAGACAAGATAATCATAAAGTCTCTTGTTAAGCACAGAGGTGAGGAGTTTACCTAACGACGAAAGTAAGGTTATGCCTCTGTAGTTTTCTACGTCGTCTTGAGATTATATGGCCATAGCACCACTCATTTGGGACGTTGCCTGATTCAAGAACCAGATTAAAAAGACGAACAATCGAAGCTCTTTGGCGCATTTCAGTAATTCATTAAGAATGTTATCTCTACCTGGTGATTTATTACTTTTAAGACGACCTATAGCATCACAGATCTCCTGTTCACTGATTTCAAAATCTAGGGGACCGAAGTTTTCCATGTCTTCTAGACTAGAGCGATCAACTTCAGTGTAACTATCTTGTTTTTCATTCAGCTTCCTAAAGTGTAGATAAAAATCCTTATTCTCTACTGGATGTTTCTTAGCATTCGTTTTCTTGTTATTAAGGTTGAAAAACTTTTTCAGCACTTTCCACGTTCCTTTTGTATCTTTTAAATCTATACCCTTTAAGCTGTTATTAATAAAGTTTTTCAGTTTTTTTCTTCCTGCAATGTCTTTTGAATTTTTGTTGATTTTCATGTAAATTATTCCTGATTGAATGATCAGTCGGGTTTCTGCATAAACGCTTTCCTAGAAGCTCCAGACGCCTTTTTTCTGTGCCGTTACAATCGTGATCAAACCAATTTGAGTTTGGCTTTTTAGAAGGGCGTTTTTCTCTACTTGAGCTATATTTTAATCCAGCGTTCTCACACAATCCTGTAAGTACCTTGGTAAAGTTTCCAGTGACTATATTTATGTCTTTGTTTTTGCTGAAGCTATCTGTTACATTTGCTAGCTGTTCTTTATACTCGTTAGAGTTGAGTAACTGTATTATTTTGTCTTTTACATCTTCCCTCCACATCATTTTTTTATGCTGAGTGGCCGGTCTGATGTAGTGTAGGTTTGGAAATCTTAAACATGAAAGAGATGTGACAGTGATCAGAAATATGCGGCCTGAGAGGATTTACCTTTAAATAACAAGCAAGAGGTATCATATCCGCACTAGCTATTACATGTACATAGAGTACCAAACTAGAGCCGTTGTACTTGTGACAGGTATTTTTGCCTCTGTTGTCACCTGCAACTCTTCCATTCAGAATTCTAAGGTTGTTTCCCGTGCAGGTTTCTATTAAAAACCTCCCTCTAAGGTCGGTTTTATCCTCGTCTTCTGAATATCGCTTATCGTTGATATCTAGCTGATAGTCTTCCGGAAGATCTATATATCTGTTTTCATCCAGAAGAACGAAGTCTAGTTGCATCAGCATCATCGACAATATCTACATGGATATTGAAGTCCCCAGCCGGTAATCAAGAGCTGGTCAGTACAGAGGACTGCAGAATACACTTGTAGTTACAGGATGGGCTTCTTAGTATGGTGTGAAGCTGTTAGGATATCTTCTGATGACCTAAAATATCGAGATAACCAATGAAGAGGAGACATGATTACACCTGATCTGTGGGTTCAGGGCCAATATCAATTCGTTTGAAACTTTGACATTCTACATTTGTTGTCAGTGATTCTAAACCAAAACTGAGAGCGATGAAAAAATTCGGTCTAAGATAATAATTAAATGAATACGTTGGGTTGAAGATTTAATGTTCCACTCAGAATATTCAAAGGATCGAAGTTCAGCAGCGGCGACTTTGATAGCGCTTAAGTTATTTCTGAACAGCACTCCAGTGCCACTTGGAACTCACTATATTCTTAATTTTACTTTCTCCACGTCGCACTAGCTAGGTTTATTCTATTTCCCTAAACGAGGCTGAAGTATTCACTAAATTGATTTCAAACCTTGGAGCCTAAGTTTAAGTTTACTATCAATGTGAAACACGTTCGTTTTCAATTCTGCCAAACAAACAACCAAATTGAACACTTCACAGCCAAACGCAGCTAAAATTGTTTCCTAGCTTTTGCGTTTTTTGGGAGGTAATTATTTCGCATATGAAGTATTGATCAAACATATTTCAGTTTAACTGCTGCCATTGCGGACATAGAAGCTTGCATTTCTGAACTCAGACAATGGATGATTAACGGTAAATTAATTAATGATGACAAAACTGTACCAAACAACAACTGGATAAAGTTAAGGTCAATAGTCTATTAGTAGGTGACACTGAGATTCCTGGTTCGACAGCCATCTCACATTACTACAATTTGTAATAAATATCTGCCGGATTAGAAAGTACCTTACAAGAGATTCAACCGAATTACTCATACATTCCTTTATTATGAGTCGTATTGACAATTGTAATTTTATCCTTCGTTATCATGATAGCTAATTATTTATTGTAAGGAGCATTTGAACACATTTGTTGGAATTTGCACAGTAGAAATGTATATATATTAGGGTGCGTTCGATTGACCGTATTCCGGAATAAGAATAGATGGAATAGTCTCTGGAAATCACTGGTTGAGACATATTTTGCACTGTAAGCTACAAATGCTTGCTGATATATGATATTTAGGGTATAATTAGTATTCCAGTGGCTACAAAATCACAGTACAAGCGATTTGTAGTGATCATTCTGTGTATTCTTATTCGATATTATTATTGATAGTTTCCCAGAAACAGTGATTGATCCAGTAGTTCTCTATAATAAATGGGAAGGTATCCAGCACATGCATTGCCAGGTTATTGTGATTATTACTCGTGCTACCAGGGGTGGTCGCCCAAGTCTAAATCTGCAGGCTGTTTGTTTGTTCAGTGCAGCAAAATTTCTGCGTTTGCGTTAAATTATGCATTAATCGTATGTACGCGCACCTCGTGGCTGCTTGCAAGTATTTCTCTTCTAAGAGTCAAATCCGCAGTCAAACCAGGACCTCCCTGGTCAAACCAATACCGAGACATCGACTTGTAATACCGTAAATTGAACTGGAGTGGATGTGACTTTTCGTATGTTGGAATGGTGGAGGTCTGGTAAAGAGAGAGAGAGAGTTTGAGTAAAGTAGAAAGTGATCAACACAACAACTGATTAATGGAGATCGACCAAAAAGAAAAAAAGAAAATCGTCAAAAGAATAACTGCATGGATATGACTTACAAACCGAGATATACCGATGTGACTCAGGAAACCGAGTTAAATTAACTGTCAAAAGACTAAAATGATTTGTCGAGATATTTGGCATAAATACTGCTTGTACGAACAATTGTGAAATATGAGCGGTATTTATGCCAAATATTACTACAAATCATGCTACTTCCGGTGAAATGGCGCATTCTGATTGGCTCTCGCGTCTCTCTAGCAGTCGATTATTTTCCCGTAATCGACCGGTGGTCCATTACGGATTGCAATTGCAAGAACCATAGCTTTGTGAGAAAAACCAAAGAAGTAGTAACTGTTTTCTACCAAACGTAAATCATCTATGTTCTGAGGATTTTGTCTTTGATGTAAAAGCCTATATAGGCTTAAAAAACAATGCAAGAATCAGAGGAACACTCGGATAGCGAGTTTTACTATCCCGACGAAGACAACAACAGCAAACACATGGCTGCCGGAGACGAAATTCACGAACAGTCAAACAGCCAAGAGGAAATTGATAATTTTGTCAGTGACCAAAAAAGTGCCAACACCTCCAAGAAAACGAAAAGTGACCTCAACACCTTTCGTCTCTACTTACAGTCAATCGGAAAGTCAAATGTTAACATAGAGAGCTTACCTTCGAGCTCGACCATTTGTTGTCAAAAATTGTCATAAACGCTCGCAAAGTGAACGGCGAGGATTATATGAACCGGATACTCTGTCTGGCCTCCAACGAAGTATTCAGCGACACCTTACTGAGCCGCTGAAGTCCACAGTTAATATTTCAGCGTTTTTCGGCAAGTCTTGACCCCAGCAGTTCTAATAACTGTATACCAACAGTTAGCAGAACTGCTGGGGTCAAAACTTCCCGAAAAACGCTGAAATTGCAACTAGAGACAGCCCATGGACAAATAAACACATGCTGTAAGTATTGTCGCTATTTATCCAATATTAGTGACCAAAAAAAACACATACAAATGTTAGTAAATAAAGCCACTTACAGAGCTTGGGTTACCTGTGGTTCAACAAGTCCCGTAAAGTCCTCACAGCCAAACGTAAACAACTTGTAACACTCGGCAAGGGAAACAAGCCACAGGCAGCGAAATCATTGACTGACGATGAAGAAAGTATGCTGTTTCAGTCGGGACGGTTCGGGGAGACAATCCTGAGCCCCTTTAGAGAGCAGTGTGGTCGTTCTTGGCAATGCAATTCGGCTTTCGTGTGAGAGATCACAGGCAGCCCAAGCTCAAAGTTTGAATTTATTTGACAGTTGAACTACGAAGGTTCAAACATCCAGAATATCTGGTATTTTAAAATGGCAAATGAATAACACAATAAACTTGCTTTGATGAAGATTAAGTTGTTGTGTCTTGAATTTGGGGGTTTGGGGGCCGATTTAACGAGTTCAAGGAAACCTGGATTCACTTTACCTCTCTTTAGGTAGAAACTCGTTAAATCGGCCCCCAAACCCCCAAATTCAAGACACAACAACTTAATCTTCATCAAAGCAAGTTTATTGTGTTATTCATTTGCCATTTAGTGCGATAAATATCAGATATTCTGGATGTTTGAACCTTCGTAGTTCAACGGTCAAATAAATTCAAACTTTGAGCTTGGGCTGCCTGTGGAGAGATGAGCCGACAAATGAAATGGGGCGATGTAAGCTTGCAACTAGATCCCACAGATGGCCGTGAAATGCTCGTATGGCTGTCAGAGCGGGGGCACGAAGACAAGAAAAGGACAGGAAAAAGGCCACCAGCGACAGTTCCAACCCAAGATCTATGCAAGTGGTACAGAGAAATGCCCCATAAAGTACTACAAGATCTTTCGTAATCACCGTCCAGCCGAGATGAACCATCCCGAGGCACCGTTTTCAATGCCGTTTTTCCTTGCTGTAAATTATACACGGGCTCAAAAAAATAGCATTTGGTACAAGAAAGCCCCGCTCGGAAAGAATGAAATCGGTAAATTTCTCACCAAAGCAGCCACACAAGCCGGTATCCAGCGTCCAGTAAGAAAGATAACAAACCATTCAGTCAGAAAAACCTGTATTTCCCGACTGCTTGACGCTAATATTCCTGAAATATTCCATTGTTCTGCGGCAATGAGCCTCCCCCACATACTATTTTGCTTGAATATGCCTTAAGTGCTTTAGGAGGTATCTACAGTCCAAACTACATCTCGAAAATAAAGTATTTTTTATGCTACTGGCTCTTTTTTCTGTGAAAACGGAGAGAAGCCACCATCCAGCCAATCGGATATAGAGAAAACAAAGGATTTTTCAATCGCAAATTTGAGAACTTTCCCCACATACGATATTCTTCGAAATTAAACCATAGTTAGTTTGATCAAAAATAAATTCAAACCACAAAAAATATCGAATGAAAATGCATTATTTCGATGGGTTTCTATTGAATTTATAAGTATCAACCAATGAAATTACGAGAAAGAATAATAGAAAATTAACACCTTTTAACATTCCGTGCCGTAGACACTACAGTTCTTATCTGGACCATTACGAGAGCGAGGTCTGTACGGGAAAATATCAGACCGCGGTTTTTCTGTACAGACCGAGGCTTTGAAATTTACTGAAAAAGACAATCAGATGTACTGTTTGTTTACTTCTTTGAGTCTGAGCTCAAGTGAAAATTGGAAAAATCCTGCTTATTAAATGGCCTGCAAATCCCAAAGAAAGGCTTAATAATCGACTGGAGCTCAGAGAAAATATGGAAAAGGTCAATTTCTGGACACTGCCACTAGCAAAAAGCAAAGTTTGATTTCAGGCAGGTAGCTCATCGAGCACAATCAAACAATAAAATAGTTGTCACTTTGCTGTTTTATTAAAAACAGTAACTGTTATACATCTCCAAATAAACTTTACAATCGAAAACTAGAAAACTGAACAAAACTATTGCAGCTTGAAATGAAATTCCAGCAGTTCTTAAAATTAGTACAAGCAAGGGTTTTTTCTTCAGACAATTTGAACAAGATTTGAATCAACTATTACATACGGCACATGGATTAAAAACAAAACAATTAATTGAAAGAAAATTTAAAAGTAAACTTGGCTTATTTTGCTGGTTTTTGTCCTTGTGTGATGTCAGCTGTTCCTAGGCAGTTGTTTGAGCGAGATCGAGAAATGTGAATCTTCGGTTCCGATTTCATTCATTGATTCAAACTTAGGGAATGTTCATTATTTATGGCTTGGGGGTCGGCATTTCATCTGCTTCTCTTGTTAAAACTTTTATGACCCCCCTATGAATGAATTAAAACAATTGCTCAAAACTTTATTGACCCCCCCCCCCCCCCCCCCCCGACAAAAAATATGGATGTGCAAAAAAGAATGCAAACTGCATTTACATGTAATCTATTAAATTTACTATTAATTAATGTTTCTAGATTTATGGTATTTTCCTTTATTTAGTAGAAAACACATATATACATGTATTCTTCTGAAAATCTCTACCTCACCATCCTTCCCGGATGGGTACTTGAAATTGTACCGTTAATTTGTGCATTATATTGCATTCTAGTGTATCATATTGCATTGTTCCGTAGTCTCAAACAAATAAATAAATGAAAAAGAGCTCAGCATTAGCATTAAGCTAATCTCCTGAACACCAATGCATTATCTCTCCAATGTATTATCTCTCCAATGCCTAAATTTTTGAGATTTTACTGCTCTCTAAAACACTGGTTTCCTGTGTTCTGGAGACTAAACATTGGCTTAGCATTACAACAGCAATTTCATTTTACATGACAGGTATGTCAAAACTTTGATGACCCCCCAAGGAATAGGTAAAATCTTTGATGACCCCCTAAAAAATCACTTAACGTTTTTTTTGCCCCCCCCCCCCCCCCCCATGATTTAATCGACCGTTATGTTTGATGATGACAGATTCCTAAACTTACCTGAGGACTATGAAATTGATAATATGGATTGGAGATATTCGCAAAATCCTACATGCGACAATAGAGGCAAATTATTAATAGACGTATGTACAGAAAACCACCTCAAAATCCTGAACGGCAGAACAATAGGCGATACCAAAGGCAAAAAAACGTGCTATCAATATAATGGCAGTAGTCTGGTGGACTATGCTATAGCCCACCAGTCAATCATGCCAGGCATACGATATTTTAAGGTAAACGATTTATTACCACATATTTCTGACCATTGTCATCTATCATATGGCCTTAAAGTACACACAACGAATAACAACCCACTCTCTTACGATACTATAAAACATTTCAGGAAAATCATATGGAACGAGGGCGCAGCTACAAAAATCCCAGAGCTCCTAAATTCTGTTCAATATCAATCAGCTTTTTCCAGGATACTCCAACTAAACGGAGAGCATTGGGATGTAAATAAACTAACACGAAATTTCACCCAAGCCATAGTTGAACTGAGTGAAGAAGCTGGTTTACGCTACCAAAATCAAACGAAAGGAAATTATGATGCAAACAAAGACTGGTTTGACTTGGAATGCACAACTGAAAAAGAAAATCTAAAATCTTTAGGACGCCAAGTGTGTAATGCTCCAAAATGCGAACAACTAAGAAATCATCTCTTCACTAAAAAAAAGAATTTTAGAAAGTTATGTAGGAGAAAAAAGCATGAAAACCTGAGAAAAAGAATAATGGAGATCGATTATAAAACCCGAAAACAGCTTGGAAACAAATACATAAATTGTTTAACATAAAAAAGAAACACAAAAACAATCGTGTCCAATAGAACCTCGAGAATTTTATGAATATTTCAAGGAGTTGAACAAACCCAATAACGAATCGAGTTGTCTAGATAATCCCCAACAAGATAGCTGTGAGGATACTAACAGCAGGGAAAGTGAACTGTTAGACTCTGAAATTACTGACGACGAAATCGAAAATGCTATCAATAAATTAAAATACAACAAATCACCGGGCAAAGACAATATCCTAAACGAAGTAATAAAAAACGGTAAAAAGCAACTAAAACCACTACTGAAATCGCTTTTTAATATTATTCTATCATCAGGGGAATACCCTCGAGATTGGTGTACCGGCTTTATTGTTCCAATTTACAAAAAAGGCGATAAGGACAAAACTGATAACTACAAAACTGATAACTACAGAGGCTTAAGCCTGTTATCCTCACTCGGCAAACTTTTCACCTCTATACTTAATAATAGGCTGTATGATTACCAAGTCGACAAAGGAATACTCAAAGAAGTACAAGGAGGATTTAGGAAACACCTTGGAACAGCGGATAGTATTTTCATCCTAAAAACTCTCATAGACAAATACGTTAAGACTAAGCCACAAAAAAATAAAAAAATCTTATTTAGCTGTTTTGTAGACTTTAAAAAAGCATTCGACAGCGTGCCAAGGGCCCAAGAGACAAATTACTTACGAAGTTAAAAAGGGCCGGAATAGGAGGGAAAGTATATTCTATCATAAAATCAATGTACTCAAATGACTCCTCAGCAGTGAAAATTGGTGATACGATATCAGAGGAATTTAGATGTTATAAAGGGGTTAGGCAGGGGTGTATGCTAAGTCCAACGCTATTTAACCTATTCCTTAGTGACCTGCCTGAATTTCTTAATCAGGGCGACTTGGCAGAACCAGTCGAAATCCAAAATAAAACAATAAGTTGCCTTATATATGCAGATGACTTGGTTGTACTATCAAAGACCGCTGAAGGTCTACAGAAAAATCTACATAGAATCAAGGAATATTGCAACCAATACAATTTAGAAGTAAATATCGAAAAAACAAAAACCATGGTCTTCAACAATACAGGAAAGAGAATGAACAACTATGTTTTTAATTACGACGGCGAAACCCTGGAAAATGTTCGAGCATTTAAATACCTTGGTTTAACGTTCAGTGCGTACGGTAACTTCACACTAGCCAAACAAGAACTGAAAAAGATAGCACTAAAAGCCCTTTTTAAACTACGCAAAGAAATGGGTGACCACTTTAGAACTGACCTAAAGCTCACACTGAAATTATTTGACTCTCTTATTCAGCCAATCCTCCTATATGGAAGCGAAATCTGGGGAGTTGACTGTAAGGGTCCTATTGACAGAGATCCAATAGAGTCAGTTCATGTTAAGTTTTGCAAATGGCTCCTAGGAGTAAATAGGAATGCTACGAATAATGCTTGTCGTGCTGAACTAGGCAGACTCCCACTTAAAGGCGAAGCGATATTCCGAAGTATTAAATACTGGCTAAAACTGGAAAATGTGGATAATACAAAATTGGCAACCGAGGCTTACGCTGACTCCAGACTCTTACTCAAGCCCATGGTCTGGTGCCAAAAGATAAGAAGCATAATATGTCACCTCGGCTTTGGCAATCTGTGGCTAGACCAGAATAATATAACCAATTACACAGCACTCGCTAGCAAACTAAAACAAAGGATACGAGACGCTGGTACAGCGAGATCCATAATGACTCGAGAAGTAATTCAAATCAGCGAAATAAGTTAAGAACATACAGAATATTCAAGAAATCTTACGAATTAGAAAATTACTTGAAGGAAGTAGACAATGTGAAGCACAGAATAGCACTAACAAGGCTAAGAATAAGCAACCACAAACTAGTGATCGAAAAAGGAAGGTATGCAAGACCATACAAACCAATCGAGGAAAGATTATGCCATTTCTGCCTCTCGGAGATTAAGGATGAAACCCACTTTGTCTTGAAGTGCAAGAAATATGAAAACCTAAGGAAGGAATTCTATGCTTCACTAAAGAATAAATGTAATATAAATACGGCACACCGATCTGAAAATAGCCTATTATGCACAATCATGAACCCTGACAGTAGAATTTCTAGTCTTTCAGCAAAATTCATTTATAACTGCTTCAACATCAGAGCTGAAGCTCTAACGCAATGATGCCTGTTCCCAACTAACAGAGATATACATGACGTAATTTAACTGAAATTTATTGGACCCATGTCGAAGTACTTGCATGTACAAAACACCAAATAAAATATGTCTGTCTGTCTGTCTGTCTGTCTGTCTGTTGCCAAAGCCCAGTCAACAGCTGGTCACTCAAAGACTTGAAAATCACTTTGAACTTTCTCAAATCACCCCAAGATCCCATTAGCAGAGGCACAGATGATCAATCTGTATTTCTTTTCATTTCCATTCCAAAACCTTCAATTTTATGACGAATTGTTCAAGCAAGCAACCGTGAACGACAATCCTGCTGGTGTACGTTGGATCAAACTAGTGATGTAATCGGTTATCAAATAAAAAATACCTATGAAGAAGCAAAGACCGATACAACGTAGAATTTTGAAATTAGTGGTACAATATTTCGGCTGGGCCACACCAGCCTTCTTCAGGTACAATGAAGACAATTTACATTGGCGTGTATTTTTGAACGTGATACTGAACTGTCATAAAACAGATTACAATATGATAGACCGTGAAAAAATGTTAAGAAGGTGAAAACAGATATCTAGTATGACTCTTCCCGGATGTTAAGGCCATAAGGTTCGAGTGTTCTCGCCTGTGCGATTAAAAACGCTTCTCTGGCCTTACGTATAGAGTCTCTCTTAGAAAAAAAAAATTCGAAAGGAAGGACTGGATAACCTAAAAATATTCATCGATTATCTTAATAACATTCACCCTACCATTAAATTCACCAGCTCACACTCTTCCACTAACGTACCTTTCCTTGATGTTAATGTTTCTTTAATGTCTCTATCAATTCCAAGCCCGCCCGTCCCCCCCTCCCCCCCCCCCCCCCCCCCCCCCCCCCCCCCCCCCCCCCCGGGCAAGATGGGGCATTTGACAACCTATCTGTCCCTGGGGTGGGGCATTTGTTTTGCGTCAACCCGGGCCCGGGGCATTTGTTAACAAAAAATCCCACCCCTCCCCTGTGTTTGATTTTGTTTTGCTCAACTGATCAACACGTGCTTGCTTCATCGATCAACATAGCGGCGGAAAAGTCATCCGTGAACATGACGTTAGGAATTTCCCAGTTTCGGGGTGAAGTGTGCGGTTTGTTGGGAACTGGCTAGTGAATGTGGGATTTGGGGGCACTTAAGAAAGTGTTTGAAGGTGAGTACTGCATTACTCTAATAAAGAAAAGCGATGAAATGTGGCTTTGAAACGGCGAAGAAATTTGGCGCGTTCGCTATACTTGCCCCGGGGTGGGGCATTTGCATAACTTGGCTGGCTCCACGGTGGGGCATTTGCAACGTTCTGATTCCAAAATGACAAAATCCCCACAAATGCCGTTTGGGGGGGGGGGGGGGGGGGGTTGCATGGGCGGGCTTGGAATTGATAGAGACATAAACAATGGTAATATTGAGACTGACCTTTACACTAAGCCTACTGATAAACACCAACATTTACTCTATTCGTCTTGCCATCCCCAACATACCAAAAAAGCTATTCCTTTTAGCTTAGCCCTCCGTTTGCGACGTATCTGTTCTACCGACGAATCTTTTAAGACCCGTACTTCTGAATTAACTACATACCTCTTTAAACGAGGCTATAACCGCTCCTTCCTTGCTAGACAAATAAAACGCGCTGCCGATATTCCTCGCACTCTTACTTTACAAACGAAAGACGCACACAGTTCTAACCGTATCCCTTTTGTTATTACTTTTAATCCATCCCTTCCACATATCTCTAACATCATTAGGAAACATTACAGCCTGCTGCTCTCTTCTAACCGCTGTAAGAAAACCTTTCAACACTTGCCCATGGTAGCCTTTAGACGTACCACCAACCTGCGTGACCTACTCGTTAAAGCTAAACTCCCTTCTAACTCGACCCAGATCCAACTCCCACCTGGCTCGTTCCGTTGTAAGAAGAACTGCGCCACTTGCCCTTACATTTCTGACGGACTTACTAACTATACTTTCTTTGCCACCGGTGAAACGCGCTCTATCAAATTTAATCTGACCTGTAACACCAAAAATCTAATCTACATGATTAAATGTAACCGCTGCAGGTGAGACTAAACGATGCTTAAAAGACAGATTTAACGAACACCGCCGGACGATAGATAACTCTAACAACAAATCTAAACACACAACAGTTGCCGAACATTTTCTTAATTCTCCTAATCACACTGCCAACGACATGCAACTTATTCCTATCGAAAAAATATTTTCTAAGAGAGACTCTATACGTAAGGCCAGAGAAGCGTTTTTAATCGCACAGGCGAGAACACTCGAACCTTATGGCCTTAACTATGGCGCGCCGTTTGTTTCAAAATTATTTATTACGTTATTGACTTATCTTACCTACCTGTAATAAATTACCTTGAACCTTCATGCGACTTTACTACCTCATATCGTCAGTTTTACTACATTGATGTGTGGCGGTTTACTACCTTCATGACCTTGATGTCATTAAGACATTATTGTAAGATATGTCTGTTAATACTACCTTGATGTGTGTTACTCTACCCTGATGTATGTTTTACTACCTTGATGTGTGTGTTATACTACCTTGATGCAATTTTTTCTACCTTGATGTGTGTTATACCCTTGATGCGTGTTTTACTACCTTCATGTGTGTTATACTATCTTCATGTGTGTTTTTCTACCTTGATCTGTGTTATACTACCTTGATGCGTGCGTTTCTCTACCTTGATGTGTTATACCCTTGATGCGTGTTTTACTACCTTCATGTGTGTTATACTATCTTCATGTGTGTTTTTCTACCTTGATCTGTGTTATACTACCTTGATGCGTGCGTTTCTCTACCTTGATGTGTGTGTTATACTACCTTTATGCGTGCATTTCTCTACCTTGATGCCGGTGTGTTATACTACCTTGATGTGATTTCTACCTTGATTCGTGCATTTCTCTACCTTGATGTGTGTGTTATACACCTTGATGCGATTTGCTCTACCTTGATGCGTGCGTTTCTCTACATTGATGTGTGTGTTATTCTACCTTGATGCGTGCCTTTTTCTACATTGATGCGATTTTCTCAACCTTGATGTGTGTGTTTCTCTACCTTGATGCGATTTTCTCTACCTTGTTATGTGTGTTTCTCTACCTTGATGCGATTTTCTCTACCTTGTTGTGTGTGTTATACTACCTTGATGCGAATTTGTCTATATAGTACAGAGTAAACAAGAAAAAGAGCGAGCTAGAAAACGTACTAAAACAGGTCCCAGAGCGCTAAGATTGAAATATGATATTTAAGGACACTTGATAACACAAGACAAGTTCTTCAAAGTTCAATATATATTTTATTGTTTTCATTTTTTTCTAGTACACGATATCTGATACGGGAAAACTGTATTAGTCACACAGTACAGATACATAACTTGGGCTGCCTGTGGTTTAACGGCTTTTCCTGGCTTTCCCACTGATGAAACTTACCAGAAGACTACCCAGTAATACACTTCATCTATTGCTCTACCTACACAACGTGTTTTAAGGTTCTTTAAAATCGTTTTATTGATAAAGTTTGAGAAAATTTAACTATATACAAATCATGTCCGTGGTCTCAGCCCGTTTGACCAATAAAAAGCATTGTTAGACAACCTTTGCGTCATAACCGAAGGGCCAATCAGAATGCGTCGTAGTTCGGCCTTTACCAGGGTCTTCTCTCGGAGTAGCCGCCATCTTGGATCTGACCGAGAAGACCCTGGTCACGAGGTTGGGACCAACTTTGAGGGGCTCGTTCTCAACTCTGAAAAAGTTTTATCAAATTTCAATACATTTTCTGAACAAAGTACATCTGAAAGATGCTTTTGAGCCCAATGCAAATGTGTTTTTCACTCGGGTATCCCTTTAAAAAGAGTCAATTAAAAGGCCCACAATCATCCTAGACGCTTTGCGGTCGTTTGTTTTGTTTGAAAAAAATGAAGCTATTGTTTGATATTTGCTCTGATTGGATGGTTATCAAGTCTTGCTCCACGTGTACCAATTTCCGACTGCAACAAAATGGAGACTGAACGGGTGTGCGCCCGCAAAGCATCTAGGATGACTGTGGGGCTTTAAATTACCGAAACAAATATTTAATTACTGGATAGCTCGTCAAGAAGAAAAATGTAGGAATGTCAAAAGAAGGACAAAGTAAAACGAAAATTAAATTGACTCCAAAAAACCAGAATGACTAGGAAAACATGCAAAACGTTGGTATGACGTCTTCAGAAAATTGTAAAACACGTCTAAGTATACCGAATTGACTTCGAAATACTCTAATAGGACTCTGAATTGTCGTAAAAATATAATAATTTAGGTTTTGAAATTGGGACGATGTGCTTTGCTGGGCATTTCTGTCTCCAGCCCATCCAAAAGGGTTAGTGTGGAATCGGAATGGCTTGCATATTGCCTATAATTTAGTATAACCGATCCGTAGTCCAATATGGTATTTTAGAAATACTTCAGGTTAATTTTTTTATGTCGGTTTCAGACAATAAATCACAGTGATAGCTCATATGTGCATTCACCAGTCTTGTATACTAATTATTACAGTAACGAACAGACCATGTATAGCTTAATTAGTTTTCATTTTATTTTCCAAGCTGTGTACATGCATGAAACCATCGCAACCAATATTTTATTAAGCGTTAATACTTAAAAAAAAAAACTTGTATACAGCACGAGTTTTGTTTAATAACCCTGATTATTTTGTCTCAATGGTGATTAGTTCATGTAAAAACTGATAATCAACCAAAAGTCAAGTAACGTATCCTAATAATAATTATTAGAATTAGAATTATTATAATAATTTTAATTATAATAATAATTGCTGCATGTTTGAAAGTACGGCGATGTGTGTTTGTTTGTCTGTTTGTTTGTTTCTCTGTATGTCTGGATTATTTATGAGTCAAGTCACGTGAGAAAGTGAGCACGTGACCTAGAGTATAGCTAGTGAGTACGGAGGTTGACAGTTTTCGGTTGATAAGTGAAATAAATTTATGGGCATTACTCTTTGGCGATCCTCGCTGGTTCTGCAAGTACCCACAGTATCCATCGCAGCATTTTTTATGTCGTCGCGCAGTTTTTTGTTTGCCGACGATTTATAAGGGATTCAAACTCCGGTTTTGGCTTCTTCTTATTTTGCTGAACTGCTCAGAATACCTTGAAATTACCGTTCAATAAATCTACCTTAATTTATCCTAAAGAAAGCTTTGATTTATACCCTCGAATATTTATTTTCTCTTCTTCGCCGTTCTCTTGCTGATAACCTGAATAGGAAATGACAATCTGAAATCTACAATGAATCTACAATATAATGTTTACCGTCTCGTTTTTCTCGGCCAATGGAAATCCAGATACCATGAGGTTTCTCGGCGACAGGAAAGGCAAATTAGAGATGAGAAACATCTGCTCGCAGGGTACGCTACTGATTTAAATTCCAATTCGATCTGTGATTTAGCCGGGTCCTGGCTTTGGTCAGCCTCTGGCTGTTTTTCAGGTCCCGTTAGAAATTCAGTGTGTGTGTGTGTGTGTACATTGATCTGCGATTCAATTCCAGGGAAATACACACGTGTACCGTCCGTTGTGGTGGAGCCCATTGAGGCAAACAAAGCAGCAAATGACAACCAATTAGTTTGGATTATAAAGTATGACAAAGAATATCAGGGGTTAATCAAAAGTGAGCACGAGGCCATGCTCCATTTGTTACTCTGCGTTCAGCTTTGATGAATACTTTCATTCATTCAAATGATGATCTTATAATATTTGATGGGTATGATGGCCTTAATACATAGCCTGTGTCGCATTCGAACTGATGCGACGCAGGCTATTAATACATGGCTTAGATTCTAATCAATTGCTACTATATTCGCTCGACAGCATGTCAGTTTCAATTTTAAACTACTATAGTTTTAATTTTGAAGATGATTTTCAGGAGGGCCTAACAGCCTTTGGAAGCATATAGCAGCTGATGTAGAGCTAAAACAGCTGCTGATTATACCAGTGTCTATCACCCAGACCTCACATATTTTCACTCCTAAACCGGACTCAGATGTCCAATTTAGGCCGAAACTTAATTGTACATTTGCATAAATTTGAATAAGCTTTTAACTGGACTCAGCGAAAATGTACCCTAACAACAACAACTTTATTCAAGTACTACTAAATGACGAGAGAACAAATTACAATATACATGTAAGATATATAACAAGGGTAAGTACTTCTGTCAACTGAAATAACCAGTGCCTGCGAGCAGTCCCTCCCCTTCCCTCCATTGATAGTGAGTTTACGAGCGGAGCGAGCGAAGTGAAGAATACTGGCGCTCTCGGCCCCATTTTCCCGCACGCTCCACTCGCACGCATCCAATAGGGACTGCTCGCAGTCTAATCAGTGCCGGGCAAATCGAGTCAGATGACAGAACACATCTAATGGCGCATGTCTATTATTTTAATTAGATGAGATGGTACTTGGTGTTACTGGTGCTTGGAGTGTTGTCCTACTCGTTGGTATACTTCAGCAAGTTCATTAGCTTAAATTCTCAACAGAAAAAGGTAGAGGAAAATATCTTCATCGCTTTAAAACGTCAGTTATCAAATGGTGACACGTACATTACATTATGTTAATAATACATCACAGAACTCTCCTTTATTTCACCTTGCATCGCTTTTTTCTGACGAAACATTCATAAAATTAATATTCAGCTTTAGAACTTTAAAGGATACTGTCGAGACCCCATGTGGAGATGATTGCCTTGGAAATAGAAGAAAATAAAGAAAAATTAGTTTGATAGTGCGAGTTCCTCAAGATGGAGCAGTGCTGCACCTCAATAAAAAAACACTTAGCATCAACAGATCCTGAACCCCCCTGTTTGTTTAATTGATCACTATCGAGATGTGCAATGGATGCTGGGTGTGAAAGACCAATTAAAAATGTGCTTATTTCTTTTATCTACATCGTATGCAGCGCCTCATTTATCGTGCACTGGATAAGACGCTAGGAATTTTAAATGGTAAGGAAACTTTGATCTGCGTTTAGACTAGCGAAAAACCTCTCCCGCCTCCCACTTAGCTCAGTGGTTAAGCGCCGGTCTGTTGTGCGGGAGGTCGCGGGTTCAAACCCCGGCCGGACCAACACTCAGGGTCTTAAAATAACTGAGTAGAAGGTGCTGCCTTTACATAATACAGTAAACGATTAGACCTTCACGTCTTCTCGGATAAGGACGTAAAATAGTAGGACTAGCTGCAACAGTAAGTGCAATCAAGTGCTTGCTAGTTCGATTTGAGCTCTATTAGTTTGGTTTCTCTGAAAGACAATAGCCACAAAAACAAATAAAGGAACAGTAAAAAAAATCTAAAATCATCAATCGTCCTCACTGTCATTCTTACTTAAACTTTTATGCATTGATTACTTCGCACGGATTTATTATTTCATACTCAAAGTGCTATTGCTGACATCAAAATCATGCAAAAAACTGAATAGACGATTGCATGATTAGAATTGATAAGTGAAGGGAGGACCTATAAACTGACTACACTATCTTTTTTTTACTTTTTTTCCCAGTTGATGACGTGAAAACATTCTGCCAGTCAACAGGACTGCGAAAGATGTCAATAACGCATGCGAAAACTATGTCGAAAAACAATATAGCATGCAAACCCCACCAGTAAGATAATTATCAATAATACAATAATAACAGTAATAACTTTATTTAACCACAAGTCAGTCTTTGCAAGTACAATGTCAGATGTATCTGTGAAAGGATTGAAGTGAAGGAAATTATATTTTCTTGTCAGCAAGTGTTTTCCATAACTGTTAGTCTCCTCAGGTCGACCCGTTCCTGGTCAGTGTTGTTGAGTACAACTACTATCACTCTGATGAATCCGAAAATGTAACAAACGTATTCGGTTTTTGTTTTTCAGGCCAACTATTGATGCTTGCAAGGACGCTTACATCCTCTACCCCAGCACGGGCGAAGAGAGGAAGTGCGACGAGACGAAATACGAAGACATTTGTAAATTTGTGCCATCAAAAACCAAACATGTGACTTCTCAACTATCATGTAGTACAAGCGTCTGTGGTAAAGAGCCAGTTCACTATGGCACAGTCGACCCCTCTCAGGGAATATTAGGTCCTTGGAAGTTGATTAAACCCTTTACCACAAATAGAGTTTTACAGTTGGTGAAAAACACGAAAAAAGACGGGTTTGAGTTCTGTTTTCTAAAGTGCAAGTCAATTATGCAAGTTTTGGTCTTCGAACCAATCATCAAGTAAGTAGCACAAGAATGGAGATCTAGAGATGTTCACATTTGTCAGTATTACTTGTGCTTGGTACATATTAACCTGTATCAGACATTCACGGAATGACCGCTCCTTCCTCAGAAAAAAACCTAATTTACTAACAAGAGAGAAGAGCCGAAGCCACCACCAGGATTCTTTGAATACTTATCGAAATAGTGAAACTAACGGAAAGGAAGAAAAGTATTTTAGATAGATAGATAAATCGTTTATTAGAGTTAACTCATTTAGCAGTCAAAGACTATGTAGTTTAGGAATTTACAAACTTTTATATAGTATAATCTATTTGTTTTACAAGAGAGAAAATGAAAACTTAATTTTAAGATATAAAAACTTTTTTTTTTTTTAATTGAAACAAAGAATATTAAAAATGTAGACTATTTACAACGTATGCTTCTGTGCATAATGCATGATAAAAGAATTCTTGAAACGGTTAGTGTTGGATTAGATTCAGATTTCTTTATTAAACACTATTTAAGACAAAGTATACACAGAAATTAAGTAAAGATTACTATTATAAAAGACTAGTGTGATTATATAAGTTAATGTATAGAGGAAGAGTATGCAGTGGTTAAAGGAGCTAAGCTTTCGAGTTAACCACTGCCACATAGGAAGTAAAGTCCAGAATAAATTATAAAATACAATATATAGAAACTGTAAATATAGGCTGGAATGAAAAGTGCATATGATAATTAGATACATTATATGATAATTATATACTGTATGTCATCTTTGGTTATAGCTGGAATTTAAGGAGATGTTTCTTATAGTGTTTTTTAAACTGTGAGTGTCTTAAGCTTTTTACTCAGTTGGAATAGTTAGCCAAATTTTTGATAAGGAGAAGTTGAAAGTACGTAAGCCATAGTTCGTTTTTGCAAGGGGTCGAAAGAAATTGTAAGTATGGATTTCAGATGCATATATAACGTGTCTAGAAAAAAATATTTGGAGTATTAGATTTGTCAATAGAGATTTTATGATCAAATATGGAGATTTTTATTTATAAATATTATCAAGAGTTAACGCTCCTAACAGATTAAAATAAGGATTGGCGTTTTCCCTACTGTGTGCAAAGAAAATACTGCGCATGCACTTGTTTTGTTTTGTCTTAATTTTAGTTAGTTTAGTTTTATAAGTATTACCCCAATTCATAATTCCATATTGTAAACAATAATATATAAGTGTATAGTAAAGCTGTCTAAGCATTTGATAGTTAAGGAAATATCTGAGCTTATTAATAATTCCTATTTTTTTTGATATTTTGTTATTTATATGTCGAATTTGGTATTCCCAGTTGAGGTTTTTATCTATATATATTCCTAAATATTTAATATAATTTTCTGTTCGATATTAACTATATATTAATTTGATTTTTTTACGAGGTGATGAGATTATCATGTAATTTGTTTTCTTAAAGTTAACAGATAGTTTATTAGCAGCACAGTATTCTATTAGATGCTGGAATTCCTCATTTATAACTTTCTCCAATTCGTTTGGGTCATCACAGGAATAGAACAAATTAGTATCATCTGCAAACATTCTGAGAGAGACTTTATTTGCACAATAGACCATTTTCTCAGGTATGCGCACGCAATATTGGCCCGCCGAATCGCTTTTTGAACAATAGCCGCCAATTTTTGAACAATAGCCGATAATTTGAATAACAAAGGCTGTCGCATCAGAACGAGTCTAACAAAGGCTAACATAGCTCACGGCCCGCCAAGAAATACTTCATGTAGGCAGCTTGGATTTAGACTGGTGTGTAATCAACTAAAGTCGATTGAGGTATGCTAACCGCCGTGGAAAGCGAGTAGCAGCTAACGTCAGAGCAAAAAAGCTTGGATTTAGTATTGGTTGAAATAATAGGGAGGGTTATAGGAAACCACTACGTGATTGCCACGTTGCGTGCGCATACTTGAGAAAATGGTCTATTGGGCATGTCATTGACATACAAAAGAAATAGTAATGGGCCAAGGGTTGATCGCTGTGGGACTCATATAATATTGAGCATACTGGATTCATTATAGTTTTCATCATGAATTTGTACATACTGTGTTCTATTTTGAAGATAGCTGCAAAACCAATAGTTAGGAACGTCAAAAGTACTCGTTTTTCTTAAACGTGTAGAAAGCAACTCTTCAAGTTTGTGTCTTTCATCAGAAACGATATCGTTATCAATCGCGTCATTGTACGGGAGACTGGGAAATATTATGCGCATACATGTAGCTCGTCTTTGAACGCGATAAATATTGTGGCAGACTATACTATGGTACAACTGACCAGCATATTCAAGGACTGATCTGATACTACTGCAGTAAAAGCGGACTTAATCCACAGTGGCCACGTGAGCTCGTTTCAGTTGTCTAAGAAGGTTAGAGTCGTGTTTTTTTTGCGCTAAGATTTCCATTGGTGTCAATCACTGCATTTGAACCGTCACGCGCTCGCTCATATTTTAGTCAAATCCCAACATGTAATGCCTTATGCGGTTTAATTAACACCAGAAGTAACAACTGGAGAAACACCTTCCTTGGGTCGCTGCTTGTAAATGTTTCATCGTACAATATTTAACAACTTCTGTTTTGTCTTCTCGTGTGCAGGTTAAACAGCACGTGGGATCCGTTAAAGAGAATAAACATCAACATGGTAGTGCTGGATTCCATATCAAGGCCTCATTTTTATCGCATGCTGCAGCAGTCCGTGTCAGCCATGCGCAGTGTCGTCTACAATGAGTCTGTTAAAGCCACCGTGCTGGACTTTGAACTCTTTCAAGCTATTGCTCAGCACACGTTTGAGAACATCAGGACAATTTTCTCAGGAAGAGTTAGAGGTGAGCCTAATGGTGTAAAAATATGATGGCTAACTAGTTTTCATAAAAACTATATGTAGAGTACAAAAGTCGTGTAGGTCTGGTTCGTTGTAGTCGTTCAGCTTTGTCGACCGCATGACCTGAGGCCAAACAGCTTCCTAACTCCTGCACTAATGTTTCAAACCTACCGATAATGAAACATGTCTGACTTGAAACTAGAAACAAAAATCTATATAAGCTGGAAAATCTAAGTATGAATGACTACCACCGTACGAGCAGTGTCACCAAGATGATCAACATACCTGATTGGGACAGCCTCGAAAAGCGCAGAACACTCAACGACTCTACGATGTTCTATAATATCCAAGCTGGCATTGCCGACCTGAATTTTCCCCCAGAGATAATGCAAGCAGACCATAGAACAAGATCCTCCCACTCTTTGATCTTCCGTCACCTACAGTCATCAGTCAATGTATTAAGACATTCTTTCTTTGTCCGCACCATACCACTCTCAGTCCACCTTCAGCTGCTCCAGTCTCAAGCCCTATAGTGTACCTCCAACATAACTAGGAGTGACTTTTGCGCTTTTTATAGTGATAGTTGCTTAACTTTATTACTTTATTTCATTGGCATATTGTTGCTACCAGTTACTTGCCGGGATTCGTTTAGCTATATATGGAAGTATGTAGATTTAGATCTACAAATGTAGTAAGATTGTTTACACTATTCAGTCTCGAGTTGAAACAGCAACTGTTTCATTTTTCATTTTTCTTCATTTTACACTATTCGATTAAAAGTACAATTGATTAATTTCCAAGTTGATATAAACTATAATAGCAATAGTATGAAATTCCTGAACCTCATTAATACTTTTGGTTTGAAGCAACACGTCAAAGAGCCAACTCATGCAAGCAATCATACACTGGACCTTATTATCACCAGAAGTGATGACCGTGATGACCGTGATACTATTAACTCTATTAACGTTATGGATCCTGGACTCTCTGATCATTTTGCTGTTATTGCCAAGGTTTGCTTAGAGAAACCTACCTACCCGCGCAAAGAAATAACTTACAGGAAGTTGAAGAGCATTAATTACGAAAACTTTCGAAATGACATCATGCGCTCTTCTCTTGCACGTGATTATGCGAATTTGATATCTGTCGCTGATATTCTAGAGAGCTATGAAACAACTTTGATATCACTGCTCGATTCCCACGCGCCAATTATAAAAATAACCATTACTTTACGCCCTGCTTCTCCATAGCTCACTGATGAAATCATTCAGCTCAAAATATTAAAACACCGGCTGGCGCGCTTCTAAATTAATAGCCGACAGAGAGTTGTACGTACAGCACTGCTCAAAATACAACACCGCGATATTTGATTCAAAAATGACTTTCAACTCTAAAGTTATAGACGAACATAAAGGAGACCAGAAAGTGTTATTTAACACTGTAGATAAAATGCTTTACAGAACTGCAGAGAAACTGTATCCTACATGTGACTCGGCGGACAAGCTGGCGAATGACTTTGCTGACTTTTTTGGTGAAAAGATTACAAAGATCAGGACTGAATTGATGACGGATGCATTGTCCGACCCTGATTTGCATATTAATGAATCATTGAAGGAGCTTGCCGAGTTCACCCCAGTTAACAACTGGCTGACCTATTATCCACTACTGCGTCTAAATCCTGCTCCTTGTTCCCGGTTCCTGCTTCGGTTCTCAAGAACTGTTTTGATCTATTGATTCCTGTCATTACCAAGACCGTCAACTTGCCCTTATCTAACTGCGTTATGCCTCTCAGTCTAAAGGTCGCTGTTTTAGACCCCCGACTGAAAAAGCCCTCTCTTGACCATGAAGAGTTCGGGAATTTCAGACCTATATCTAACCTGAAGTTTACATCTAAGGCAATTGAGAAAGCTGTTGCGGGCCAAGTCGATGATCACGTTAATGAGAATAATTTGGATGAAATCTTTCAATCTGCATATAAAAGAAAACACAGTACGGAGACCGCTCTTGTCAAAGTTCATAACGATATACTTTTGGCATTGGATAGTCAGCAATCAGTCATACTTCTGCTACTAGACTTATCGAACCCTCTGCCACTGCTGGAAACATTGGTGTAATCTGTGACTCGTTTATGTCCATGGAACCTCAAGTTAATGCTGGTCAGCGTTTTTTCATTTACGAAACTTGAGTCGGATACGAAAATTCATTTCGATGCAGTCTGCTGAAACTTCGATACACGCATTCGTCACCTCAAGGATTGACTCTTGTAATTCATTACTCTATGGTCTGCCGAAACATTTTTATATGTTTTTAATATTTGTAAATTTAGGAGTGTAATTTTAAGATTTTATCTATATTGTTTACTATTGTAAAGCGCTAATGGACTATAGGGAATTAGCGCTATAGAAATTCTCATTATTATTATTATTAAATAAATGGTGTTCGAGATATTTAGTTATTTTAAAATATCCGCAGTTTTTCAAGACCTGGAAAAAAATAAATAAGGCTTAAGACTTGGTCAGGATTGCATGTTGGTGGTATCGTAATTATCCATTCCGAACCTTTCTAGATGCCAGGAACCAGGCTGCTATGGCTCCGACCAGCTCTATAAACCTCTTAAAACTTCACAAACCTCGGCTTTATCACAGAAACCTCGGCTTTATCACAGAAACCTCGGCTTTATCAGTTCTACATAGCCTGTCACAGGAGGCAGGTGGGAACTCTCTAGTGGCCGCGTTAGGCAGCAGGTTCGGGGAAACTCATCAGCGAGAATTATCAAGAGCACATTTTAGTAACAGACTTGATTTAAGTTTCACTCCACCGTCTGAAGAACCTAAACTACCAAAAAGAATCTTGATTGGAAGAATCTTGGTAGATCTTCAACGAGGCTACGTACCGGTAAGAGTGGTTAGTCTGGCAAGTGACGTCAAGCGAGTCGGTGAGGGTGCCGAAGGATGAAGAGCTCGGGGAAGAGGAAAATCTCTGGCTGGATACTACTGCCCTACCATAGCACCTGAGAGATATACGCCGACGCATCTCCTCTGAATTAAATACGTGTTACCAACAATATTTGCAGGGGATATTATAGACTTGCTCCAAGTCGAACTCGTTGAGTCACTGGGTAAGCGATTACTGGGTCAAACATCGAGCGCGAGAATCGAAGCGAGAGGCGAGTTCGACTTGTTTCACTTGCAGGAAATTGAATCGGGGTATTATGTATTGGCGCGAAAACACGTTTCAGGGGCGGAGCTTACATTTCGCGCCTTAGACTGGGCAAATCTTAGTACGTCATAAGCCACACCTCCGGTTGAAAAATCAACCGGTAAATTTGGCGCACTGCAAGTGGGAACAGTCCGTGCGGGGGGCTAAGCCGAGGACTTTGAGAAAGTCTAGGGATATTAGTGAACTTTTAGTAAGTATTCTCACTAGAAAGAACTAACGTGGTGCGTCACAAGATAGACACTGAGGATGCACAGCCGCGTACGCCAACTACCACGTAGATTGCCAATAAGCCGCACGTGAGATGGCGTCGCCCATCTTACTTGTTAAGAAAAAAGACGGCTCAACATGTTTCTGCGATTATAGGATAGCAAAATGCTGTCGTGATCAAACGAAGCGCTAAGACGTGCTTTGTTAAGATGGAAGTCGGCCAACCACCGTCCATAGTGGGAGAGCGTGGCAAGCCATAGTACGGTGACAAAGGCATGTGGGAACTTACTGAAAATAAATAATGGGCTTCGTTATCACATCTAGGTGTCCTCAGGTGTCAGGAAGTTGAGCCGGCTGTTGGTGTTACCTAAGACCTATCGTCGTAACATATTCCGTGAGTCAAGTGGGGGCCATTTGGAGTGGCCAAAATGTTAGGCAAGATATGACTCCGCTTTTATTGTGTGAATTGCCGGACCTGAGCGCATCCAGAAAAGGTGCACAAAGAATACAAAGGTCCCTTTTGAATTGTATAATGTTGGGGCTCCCGTTCACCGTATTCAGATCTCATGCCCGCGCGGGAAGAAGTCTGGTAACTGGTACCAGAGCGAGGCCAGTTGACCAAAAGGTCGCAAAATTGAAGCCTGTCAGAAATGCCTTAGTTTCTGGTACCGCTGTCATGCTGCATTCTTGTATTAGTTTGTGTCATCAGGAAATTAACGTTGTTTTCCACCATAGATTGTAGAACTTCCCATAATCAATCATAATCAAACCAGACAAATTGTGAGTTAATGGTTATTATCAGAAGTCATCTGTTGTTATGCAAACCGCACAACCGTTCAGATACAGTATCAATTAAAAAGTAAACAAGCCTAATGACTAATAACTTGTTTTTGTTATGTGTGGTTATCCACCATACTAAAACAAAATATCCGTAGGTTTACACTCTCCTTTGGCTGGACTTTATGTTTTATAACTGTCTCGGGCTTTTCTATTGCTAGTTAGATGTTATTGCAGATGGAATACTGTTTGGCACTTAGATATTCAAATCATCGTAAACCTTCTTTCAGGAAATGAGAAATTTAGCAGTCAAATGAAAAAAGCTCAAGAACCTCTTGGTATCGAGGTTTTGTACAAAAGATATCAAAACCTGGGGTACCAGACGATGTTCCAGGAAGACCTGTGTTGGTATGATCGGTCAGGAATAATGCTGAGTAACCTGGAAGAGAGATCGGATATGCCTAAGAACACCATGGATTACAAAAAGAGGTTAGTAGATTGACTTTATGCTTAAAGTGCCAATAAGCCCAAATTTGTTATCTACATCAAGTAAAATAGGTGAATAGTAAAATATATATTTTTATTTCAGTGTTGTGTCAATGAGTTAGAGGTTTCTATTTCCAATATGCTAATGATGTGACGTCACAGGAGGCCAACGAAAGATCATTTCTTTCTCCTTGTGAATGAAACTATTTCTGATTTATACACAATATTTGGTAAAATCACTAATATAAGGCCCAAATATAACATGGATGTGTAGAAAAAACATTCTCTCTGCCAGCACGTTTTTGTATAATAAATGAGGCTTCCTGTGACATAATGAGCATATTGGAAATAGAAATCTCAATAACTCATAGACGCAACACTCAAGTCAATAAATGTTTTACTATTTACTTGATGTAGAATCGATTTTAATGATTAAAAATTTGGGCTTATAGGCACTTCACTCAACTATTGTGCAATAACGTGTGAAACTTTCTTGAGTTGTCTTCAATGTGACAGTTAAACGTACTATCGTGTTTTTCTTGGAGTAGAAGCCTGGAGTAGAAGTATTGGTACTTTTCTAGTTGTCTCAAGGGATACTGATTCGCAAAGCCTATGACTTATTTACTGTTATTCATGAGTGAAGACACAGTCTATGAAAACAGGACTTGGAACAACATCGCTGACAAACTTGCTGTCCCCATATATGTTCTCTAAGGGTATATATCTGCCTACTTTTTGCTCACCTTCTAATAGTCGCTTTATGTCAAACTGACGTGTTTGTTTGATATTGTTACAGTATAAAATGTAACCTTTTACATATTTTAGGAAAGGAATGGTGATTAGCAATAAGGGTTTTTAAATAAACAGCTAAACATGTAAGCAGGAAACATAGTATGGTTAGGGAATCTTCAACTTCAGAGTTTATAATTAGGTCTTGTAGTTAAGTATAGTTTGTTTGCTCTGTTGCGCCCAAATGTCGCGATTAACGAGCCATAAAAGTAGTAAGGAAAACATAGTATTTAGTTAAGGGGTCGATATACATTAGCAGATGTAATCTTCGGGAGAGTTGTCCCTTCTTTCGGATAGAATTAATCAAACATCTTTCAAAGTAGAGTAAACATAATATGGATGACCACTGACGCCGGCGGGTGAGGACGTCGTCTTTTGTTGCTCTATATTTTGTATTTAAGGTGGCCCGCGGCTATTTATTTTGGCAACGGGGGTCTTTTTAAATTGCGTTTTTGAACAGCTAAACATTATCCGATTTCCGAGATTTTTTGAACTTTTAATAAAGAATCCTCGAATGTTATAAAAAGTATAATTAGAAAGTGATTAACAGAGAATTGCTGAATATATAAGCGATTTTCGAAAACGTTGTTTTTTAGAAAAGAGCGTATATTTCTAAACCCAAAAGATGGATTTGTTCCATTTTACTTTCAACGAGTGCCCAACCTCCAAGGTCTGTGACAGGCAAGTTTCAGGTTAATCGGCACCATACAAGTTTCTCAGCAAACGGCTGATCAATTTTAACCTTAAAATGTTATGCTCAGGCATCTGGTTCAACTGCCGGAGAAATATTACAGTAATAATTAAATCGTACATACCATATGGAAGTTCAACACCACTTGAAACTTCTGTGCCAAAGTCAAGAAGATCAGAAAACTGCAACTAACGTTATGCGGCGAACGAAGTAAGATAGGTTATTGCTGAATATTTGCGAAAGTCGAGAAATTTGTATTCTTTCGGCATAAAAAAAATCACTAGTTTGTTTTTCTTAAGTTTCTAATATGACTTACAGTAGCATATTTTAAAGTGCCTTACCGAGTTTCAGCGCGCTTTGACCATACGCTTTTGAGAAATAAAGGCTGTAAACTTCAGCTTGTTTGAGACTTCTAAAATCTAAATGCTTGGAAAACCCCTCATGTTAGCTAATTTATTCAATGGGTTTGTTTTGAATTTCCGCACGGGTTCTGCCACTTGGGAATCGCGAGGCAAGGAATAATTAAAATTAATGTTGAAATTAAAATGAGGATTAATTTTGCAAGTTTGTAATAATAGTCCAGGCTGAGTAATGTTTTGGTGCCAAGGAGTATCAGAGCCGGTATCAAAAGCATAATACTGCTTTTTATTCATTTTTTTTCTTTTAACTTTTATTTTGAATAACTGTCCCTTATTTAAAACGAACACCATTTTAGCCAGGATTTGCGTGTTAGTTGTCACACTTGCATGGGTTACTGCACACAGTCGCATTAATTACAATGTAATCCTAATTTTAATTTCAACATTAATTTTAATTATTCCTTGCCTCGCGATTCCCAAGTGGCAGAACCCGTGCGGAAATTCAAAACAAACCCATTGAATAAATTAGCTAACATGAGGGGTTTTCCAAGCATTTAGATTTTAGAAGTCTCAAACAAGCTGAAGTTTACAGCCTTTATTTCTCAAAAGCGTATGGTCAAAGCGCGCTGAAACTCGGTAAGGCACTTTAAAATATGCTACTGTAAGTCATATTAGAAACTTAAGAAAAACAAACTAGTGAAATTTTTTATGCCGAAAGAATACAAATTTCTCGACTTTCGCAAATATTCAGCAATAACCTATCTTACTTCGTTCGCCGCATAACGTTAGTTGCAGTTTTCCGATCTTCTTGACTTTGGCACAGAAGTTTCAAGTGGTATTGAACTTCCATATGGTATGTACGATTTAATTATTACTGTAATATTTCTCCGGCAGTTGAACCAGATGCCTGAGCATAACATTTTAAGGTTAAAATTGATCAGCCGTTTGCTGAGAAACTTGTATGGTGCCGATTAACCTGAAACTTGCCTGTCACAGACCTTGGAGGTTGGGCACTCGTTGAAAGTAAAATGGAACAAATCCATCTTTTGGGTTTTGAAATATACGCTCTTTCCTAAAAAACAACGTTTTCGAAAATCGCTTATATCTTCAGCAATTCTCTGTTAATCACTTTCTAATTATACCTTTTATAACATTCGAGGATTCTTTATTAAAAGTTCAAAAAATCTCGGAAATCGGATAATGTTTAGCTGTTCAAAAACGCAATTTAAAAAGACCCCCGTTGCCAAAATAAATAGCCGCGGGCCACCTTAAGTCGGTCTCTTGCGGTTGTATTTCACGTAAATTTCATGGCGAGTTCAAAATAGTTTGATGGAACGGCGGGTATTCTAGCTGTAGTAGTCGTACCGCTTTGAAAAGTATACTGAAGTTTTTAAAATGTTTGAGTATCGCGGTCAAGTCACTTCAATTAACTCAAATGTCCGCCACGAAGGGAACAAGAACTCGACAAGAAACGGAGACGCGAAAAGAATTAGAACTTTACTTTGCATCAGATGGGTTCCAAAAGGTAATGGAAAATGTTTTAAATCAACAATTTGATAAGTACATTAGCTCGGAGCATTTCAAGAATTTAATGAAAGAGATAACGAAGTCAATAGTCGACCAAGCTGTGAAAGAGGAGGTTGAGAAGGCGGTTAAGCCCCTTGAAAGACGCGTAGACGAATTAACTCGAGAGCTTGCTGCTGTAAAACTACAGGCCGATGATAACGAGCAATACTCAAGAAGATACAATATACGCGTTCATGGTATTGCGGAGGAAGATGGTGAAAACTGTTATGACAAGATCGTCGCCTTTGCTGACAACGATCTAAAATGCAAAATTGCCAAAAGTGAAATTGATAGGGCGCACCGTGTTGGAAAGCCTTGAAGTCCTGGAGAAGACAAAGAATCAGTGCCGAGAGCCATTATTGTAAAACTCGGGTCTTACGAGATAAAGAGCCGTATCATGAAGGCTAAGAGAAATTTGAGAGGTAAGAGGCTGTATGTGAATGAGGATTTGACTGCACGAAACAAGAAGCTTTTCAATATCATTCGAAGGGAAAAGCCTGATTCACGCATATGGACAAGCGATGGGAAAATCTTAGTCAAATTGACTGATGATAGTATAGTCAGAATCAGGCGTATGGAGGACATGTCATTTTACGGACTTTAAGTCAGTTTGTTCGTGGTTTATCTAGTTGATCTAATTAGTTTTACCCGCTATTCGCTAATAATTCGTACTACATCTCGATTGGAACTAAATCATGTACTCATGTCTGATTTATATTTCAGATTGAAGTCCTTTGCGTTATTTATATTTAATCTCTTAGTACTGACTTATAGTTTTTTCTCAGCGTTTGATATTTCTATTTACACATTTCATATACACTTAATGTTACTACCATCAGTCATCTGCACACTAATTAACCGATTTTTGTCTTTCCTAGTTATATTTTTTCAATGCTCTTTTTTTACTATTTGCGTGACTTTAATTGTGCAACTAAAGGCAAGTACCATGTTTTATCTCTATTTTATACAAAATGGGGGTTAGTCTAGAGAACTATAGAGCGGCTATTGGGCTATTTGACTGTTATAAAGTTCACTCTGGCAGGTCTGTAGTCACTATTCCGTTCGTGTATGCTTTCTTATTTTCGTTGATTTTTCTTGCTATAGTTGTGAGATTCCTTTTAATTATTTCTGGAAATGTTGAAGTAAATCCTGGTCCAAACGAACCTTCTCTCTTACTTGGTCACTTGAATTCTAGAAGTCTTTTTAGTCGCAATAAATTTGATGAAATGTCTGCTATTTTGCATTTACATAGGTTTTACGTATTTGCATGTTCAGAAACATGGTTGGATGTTTCTATAAGTAATGAAATGATTAGCATTCCTGGATACAGTCCACCGCACAGACGTGACAGAAATAGGCATGGTGGAGGTGTTGCTATTTATGTGTCTTCGACACTTGCATCTAATAGGCGCTGTGATCTTGAATGTGATTTGTTAGAACTTTGTTGGGTCGAAATTAAATTAGTTAAACACACATTTCTTTGCGGTGTTTGTTACCGACCACCAAACAATAACATTGAGTCGGTTTCTTCTTTCTTTGAACAGCTTCAATGTGTCATTGATAAGATCCGTCAAATGTCTAATGCAATTATTGTCTTGATAGGTGACTTTAACGCTCATTATGATTTGCAAACACCATCCGAGAGCACCGATATAGGAATTCAGCTTTATAACTGGCTTGCTTGTAATGACCTTTCCCAACTCATTTTCGAACCAACACGCATTACAAACACACATGCGACCCTGCTAGATTTAATAATCACGGACTTACCAGGGGTTTTTGTTAACACTGGCACTTTAAGCCCTCCTTCTAATTGTGATCACTGTATTGTATTTGGGAAGATAAATTTTCCTGTTAGTAAAATGCCATGCTTTAAAAGAACTGTTTGGAATTTTAATTCAGTTAATGAATTGGAGTTAACTAATAGTCTTATTGTTATTGATTGGGAACCTGCTTTCTCTGATGCTACTGATATTGACAAAGTTTATAACAAGTGCCATGAACTTTTTCGCTTACGCTTGGTCAATTCCCCAGTATGTGGAAAATTGCAAATGTAATCCCTCTATTTAAAAAAGATGATCGTCAAAATAAGGAGAACTATCCTCCAGTTTCACTTTTAGTGTGTTTATCTAAGGTCATGGAAAAAGTAGTTTTCATTCAGCTATATAATTTTCTTATCAGAATCGGGTTTTTGCATCCTTTTCAGGCAGGCTTCCGCCCAGGCGAATCAACGGTCTATCAATTACTTTACATAGTGCATCAAATTTACCTTGCGTTTGAAAATGGCCACGATGTTAGAATGGTGTTTCTCGATATTAGTAAGGCCTTCGACAGGGTCTGGCATGAAGCATTATTATATAAACTGTGGCTATTGGGAGTTAGAGATCCTTTACTAAGGTGGTTTAGAAGTTACTTATCTGAAAGAAAGCAAAGAGTCGTCATTAATGATCAAAGTAGTGGTATTGGTTTTTTATGTGCCGGGGTCCCACAGGCTCCGTATTGAGTCCACTTCAGTCTTTTCTTAATCTACATAAATGATATTACGACTGGAATTTCATCGAATTGCTATTGTTGAACATAACTCTACGTTGGATATTGCAACTAAGTTGAATTCTGATTTGGAAAAAATTGATACGTGGGCGAAAACCTGGCTTGTTACAACGAATGCCTCGAAATCTAGGACTATGAATTTTTCGGTAAAGCGTTTAAAGCTCTACCATCCACCGCTATTTCTGAATAATGAAAGTATTAAGGAGGTTGATAGTCATAAACACCTTGGTCTTATCCTTTCCAGTAACCTTTCTTGGAGAAACCACATTTTACAATTACACCAGAAGGCATCAAATGTTCTTAATATGATTAAAAGCATCAAATATAAAGTTAATCGTTCAACTTTACGCACGCTCTATTTAAGTTTGGTGAGGCCTCTTATGGAATATGGGGACATAATTTGGGGTGGCTATAGTGAGGGTGAATGTGCTTTGTTAGAAAATGTGCAGTACGAAGCAACTAGAGTTATATCAGGAGCTATGAAAGGAACGAGTAGAATTAGGCTCTTAAATGAGTTGGGGCTCGTAGACCTTAAAAATAGAAGAACTGTTCATAGGATCGCTACATTTTACAAAATGGTCAAAGGTTTAACTCCTGCTTATATAAAAGAGTTCTTGCCTGAGCAAGTAGGTGAACGTATTCAATACATGCTTCGCTCCAATGAAAGTTATACACTGTTGCCCTGTCGTACTGAGCGTTTCCGTTGTTCTTTTCTGCCATCTTCAATACGATTATGGAACGATTTAAGTCCAACTATAGCAAGCATACCGCAATTACCTGGTTTTAAGAAAGCTCTAAAGGCAAGCTTTAGTAGTAATGATTATGACAGACTCTGCGATTTTTCTGTTACTAGATTTGCATCAATGTGTCACACTCGCTTAAGATTAGGTAACTCTGCTTTAAATGGTAACCTTTTTTAAAATCAATTGCGCACCAACAGGTTTTTGTCTCTGCGGATTTGCCAAGGAAACTGTTAAACACTATTTATTAGATTGTCCTCTAAATGCCGCAGTGCGTCATACGTTATTTGCCTCCGTTGTACTTTTAATCCCTCACTGGCAAGTTACATCGGATAATATAAAAGTAAACATACTACTCCATGGCTCTTCTGAATTAAGCAGTAATAAAATAAAAGTTTTTAAAGCAATACAGTTTTATATTATTGAAACAAAGCGATTTGATTAATTTAACTGGCTTTAGAGTAGTATTATCAATTTTATAGTTATGCAAAAGTGATTGTTTTTGGTCCCTGTAAGTTTTTTCTAATTATCACAATATAATTTGACATATTATTTTCTATAATTTACTTATTGCGATCAATTGTTCCTGCTTTTTGTTTTCTTGCTTTAGCTATTATTATTATAAGTCGTTTCCTTTTTCTCTACCTTACTCGTTGTAAAAATTGTAATTGTAACGGTAGTGTGAGCTTCCTAGATGAGCACCTGGTGCTCTTGAGGCAAACACTAGGACATTATATGTTTAAATTTAAAAAACACATAATATCTTTCAATCTCATTAACTCTACGAGAAACCTCGTTCTGTTTGCTTTTCTAAGGAAATGTATGTGATTATATTTACTGTTACTTATGTACAGGCAACTTGTGTTAGCTTGGATTAAAGTATAGTATCATGTTTATATGATCATTACATATGGCTACAAATAGGTGGTCCCTAGTTTTGCCAAGGATAGGCCCCGCCTCGTACTATCTGATACAGTGTTTACTAAGTTAAATTTGGACTCTACTCTAAAGTTATCTCTTTTTACTATTTTCGGTTAAGACTTCGTTTTTGTTACGGTAGTGTAAGTACTAATAGTTAGGCAAATCCTATGTTAACTTTCATTGCCAACTTTATATCCTGAATATCTTTTATTCTCATTTTGTCAATCTTTTCACTGTTTACTATCGTGACCAGTTGCCTTACATCAGCATTTATTACTAATGTTAACCAATCAGAAGAAACTTGTAGATTGATAGTTTACTGTCAATGAAAGTATCTAGAGCTACTCTATAAAAGTAGAGCCATAAAATTGTAAGTTGCAGTTAGAGTTGGTGTTGGAGCGAACGAGAACGATTAAAGTAAGTCCACTCGAGTCTCGTCTGCTCTTCTTGGAGTAACGATCCCGGTCCCCGGAAAGGGGAAACTAAAGCCGAGAGTTTCCCCGTTCGAAACAATTGGTGTGAGAATCCGGGCAGTAAACGAAACCCGTAAACGAAACAAGTAGTGTTAGTATCTGGACGGACGAAGATTTAATCCGTAACAGAAACAAATTGGTGGACGATCCGAGCGTTCGATGAACTCAGTAGTAATCAGCGACAGACGAAGAAGAGCTCCAGGTACATGAAAAACTTCATCTCCACACTGACCAAGACAACAGCGCAAGTAAGACATGCATGGCTATGCAATTTTGCATTTGATTTTTCACCTTTCAAAAATACTAATGGCCGTCTTTCCTTATCTACACTTTACCATAAGTTTTTGATCGCAAAAGAAGTTTCAGCTGTGAACCAATTTAAAGCTTTCTTCCGTACTTTTACTTTCATCGTAACATGATGGTCAGTTTTTACACACTTTGAGAGATAATAGTGAGAGAACGATTTCATCACAATAGGCACTAGAATGCTTTGGAAAACATTTGTAGCCTACATTTTACTATTTTATTCAACAGTTTAAACCAAAAATGTTTAGTATCGGCAACACTTGTAAAACCGGTGATTCGTTAAAAATCATTGATGGCGTAGTATTAAATACTTAGCTAATATTTTGAAGCAGTATTCTTTTATGATGTGTCGGTTTATATTCGCGAAAATATGTCAAATTTTCGGTTTTGCAAGCCAGACGTTTTTAATCATTGTATTTATCGTTGGAGAATGATCTGTTTAAAGTAGCAAACGGAGCTACTTTACAACTTCATCATAATTGGTACTAGAATCATGTATGTTGATCTGGCATTCCAATTAGCCTATGTGATGTCCAGAATTTTATGATGTTGCAGTTCGATGAAGAAAAAGCAGTACAAATCGATGCGGACGAATAAAGTCCGAGACTACCGTTATACGCAGAGTTTTACAAAATGACAAGAAATTAAACCTCCGTACGCGACCGGCTGTCTTTTAGTACGCAGAGCAAATTTCAAGTTTCAAGGAAGCGAAGTTTTTCAAGGTTTCTCGCTAAGAAAGCGAGGTTTTTGGTTTTTGGTTTATGGTGTTGGAGCGAACGAGAACGATTAAAACAAGTCCACTCAAGTCTCGTCTGATCTTCATGGAGTAACGATCCGACCGGGAAGGGGGAAACTAGAGAGAGTTTCCCCCTTCGAAACAATATAATCCTCAGTAAACTCGGTCGTAACCATGCCTTGGTGAAAGTGTTGTTGCTTATTAATGCCGAATTGCACTCGAACCATATGATGACCTCTGCAGATCATACGAGTCATTACAACATTGCACAACCGCGTAACGGCAGTGCAATTTGTAATTAAGAGTATGATTTCAGACTAAAATTGCACGATACGAAGTTCTATTATTATATCCATTTTGTAATCTGACCTCATCCTTATAGTTTGTATTTTGTAGATACTCAAAGTGTAATATAATTCTTTGTAGAGGCATATTGTATTATATAGTGAAATCTAGATATGAATGCCACGCTAACTTTTTACCTCTTCACTTTTCCATTTTTACTTTTTCACAACTTAGATGGAAAGAGTTTGAATCTACGGTGAGCAAGTACTACGTCAACAAGTATGGCCTGACTCACTTATCCTGTCCTGTCCTAGAAAAATACGGACTTACCAACCACTATGACCGACCAGATAAAGTCTGTTTGAATGGCAAATTCTTTAGCAAGTACTTTTTGGAGTACTTAGTTTCCGTGCAAAAGGCAATAGAAGAAAACAAACAAGCTGTTCCGATAATTAGCTACCAGCATTTTAATACGGGTCATACTCCGGGAGGGACAAGAATTCGAAACGTCGACACAGGTCTCGCAGAGTTTATACATAGCATGGCCAACAATCCTAACACTCTAACTGTCATACTCGCTGATCACGGTCACACTAGAACCGTATACGCTGGGACAACTGAAGGAAAATACGAACTCTATAATCCTCTGCTGTTTATGATTGTCCCACATCATGTTGCACATCTTCTTGGAAAGAAGGCAATGTCAGCTTTGGTACAAAATCAGCATCGATTACTAACCACTATGGATGTTCACAAGGCACTAATGGCTTTACATGATCACGAGAAGATGGACTCTGGGGACCATAGCGAGGCAGGGGTTTTTGCACTTTTACCAGCTAATCGAACATGTGCAGACTTGACCATCGCGCCCCTTGCAAAGTGTCGATGTGAAATCAAGAATATGAAATTTCCCGATAATTCACCAAAGCATAAATGGTTGGCTGAGTATGCACTGGGCAGAATAAACAACGCCATTCAAGACCAACATTTGAAAGGTATTTTAAACATGTGCATGTATAAGTTGATTTGTGCAAGAGTTTATGAGAGAAACATATACGTTAGTCTTACTCTGTAAGAATCGAACATGGGCCGGACATGTAGGAACATAGATTTCACTAAACGTTTGCTTGTTATCTTGGTTGAGGGTCCTAAAAAGAAAATGGTTATATTTAGATTCAAATTAGTTTTCCGTTGGAAATGCAGACGGGAAAACGTGACCTGTTGTTATCGCACTTTCTTCGATGGTTTGTTTCCGGAACCTCCGTAATTTCCAATTAATTCGACTCCAAATACTTAAATATTTTCCCCTTGTAAGCTAAGGGAGATATTCTCAAGTTTTTATCGAGCAATTCTCAGAGTGTGTCATTACTGTCATTGATTATGGCATGTGCCTCACGATGCCGCAAAAAAATATTTTGTTCCCACAAAACACATTATTACAGGCCAGGTAATACAAGGCGGACATAAATTTGTCGAAACAGTTAATTCTACGGTAAGTAAAGGTTTCGAAGAAGACAATTCCTAAATTAGCTGTTTGTCTAGAAGAAGAATTATACGTACCACAGCAAATTCAACGAGATCGCAACGCTGCGCACTAAAACTTTTTTCCCCTATTACTAAAGCTAATATGAAAGAAAGTACAGTGGCTTATGTAAGAGTTTTCGGCCTGGGGTGAGGGAGTATGCGATTTATTTGTCGAGGGTTGCGATACATAATGATCTCAGTTTTGATAATCACATCTCCACCATTTGTTAAAAGATGAATAATCGATTTAAGGTTATGGGATACCTTCAGGGTGCATTTCCAGTCTACATTATGTAGCGCCTCGAGGAAACATCGTACATACGCCATACATGTATCATTTTAAAGATTATAAATTGGCTACAAGAATACATTAAAAAGTTTTGAGTTCTTTGGAAATCTCGAATTTTCCGCCATCCCGTTTCTTCGATGTAGTGAGATGGCTTTCAGAAGCTCCAAATCCGAAAATATGTTTGCTTTGTCGCATTTCAGAGGAATCGTATTACAAAACCGTATCGGGGAATTTCAAAATTCGATTTAGTTCAAAAGTTATTCTCTCCGTGAAATGGCGAAAACATAATCTGAGTACATATGCGGGAAATGCCATCAAGAGCTCTCTTGTTAGAATTTCCCAATTTTCCACCGGTTTTGCAGCTGAGATATCAATTTACATTTTGTGAAACTTACACACAAATCGAATAAATTCCTCTTGAGTTGGAGCTTATTAAAATTTATATTTACTCGGGCCAGGCCTTTGGCCGGCACGAGTCTTAAATCGCAAGTTAATTTATATTTTTTTATTTTCCAACGTCGAACTTTTTCGCCGTTACAAATCAGATTACACAAGAGCCCATTGTTCGATGGACAACACGTGACAAGATCAACCAATTAGATTCGACACGCGCAGGAGCTTGGTTCTCAGAGAGAGGAAAGATTGATCCGACATTCTCAGGAACGGGAGCTAAGATTTGAGCCATTCTTAACTATTATTTTGCCGAAACTAAAGGTTTCTTCGCCTGCAATAACAAGGTGGTCAGTTATTCTAGGGCTGACAGGACTTTTAGGGACTTTCGATGGAAATTCTCACATTTACGAAAGGACGCACAGCTAGCTAGTCTGGCCGGGTTACACACTATAACCGAATTGTAAGCATAACTATAAACACAAACTTTAATACAAGCTTGAAGTGTTGTCATTTATTAGGTTAATGGCTTCAAATAGAGTAGAAACTGGCCCGATGTCTCAGTTCTTGGATCTTACAGGAGGCCAGCACTTAAATTCTACGGGTTAGGAGTACTTTTACTTTCCCACAATTTGGTGTGAAGACAGACGACTCCAATCTCAGTTATCTAAAAACCGAGTGGAAATCGCATGCTTATTTCTGAAATACGAGACATCATTTGGGATCAGTTAGTCTATTATTTATTTGAGAACTAATAATTTACTTTACATTTCAGTTATATGTGTATCATTTTATGTATAATTTCACTCATTAATTTTTATCTGGACTAAGTTTGTCCCACAGACTCACTGGCTCCAGTTTGCTAACTACATTGTGGTATTAAAGCTCAGTGGTTTAAGTGTTGGTCTGTTGTGCAGAGGTAGTGGGTTCAAACCCTGGTGTAGCCACCTTTGCATCCACTCTTAGTGTTGGTCCCTTCCCTCCCCACGTTCCCCTGGTGGGACCTTAAAAGATCTGGGAGAAGGTACTGCCTAAATGCTCTAGCTGACATCTGCAAATGGTTAATAGATGGTTTTCTTGGATCAGGATGTTAAATCATAGGTTGACACAGAGCGCAAACAAATCTCTGGCAGTGACCACCCTCGAGTGGAGTGGATATAGTCTTACATAGAGAGAGTTTATTAAAACAGTGTCCCTACCCAATTAGCAATACCTAGTGGTAGTCTTTCTTTTCCTCTCCTCCCTTGGTGCTGCTACAATGTACATATATTATATTAATATGCAGGCTAAATCTAGTAGATGGTAGCATACATACTACATAAAATATAATAATGACCGCTTCCTTAAAATATTTTGTTGTTTTAAATAGGTGGGTAAATATTGCATGTATCTGTGGCTTCCCCCAGGGGCATTTGTCAGATGTTACCTGTCGGTCAGTGTTAAAACCTTAATTTGGTTACATGCACAGGACCTTGTGTCTAATGTGCTGTCAGATCTCACATTGGTACTGGCTTTGTTGTTCGATGCAATTGCACTTCAAGTGCCTAGGCGGCTATATAAAAGTGCCAAGATTTTGAAATGGTTTTACTGAGTTTCCATGGTTGAAAATATCTTCGATATTGTATACAAAGCTATGACAGGAGTGAAAATATGTTTGCTAAGATATTATTTCAGCAGCATTTTGAGTTTTTTCCTGTTTCTTCTCCCTTGAGTAATGCTGAAATAACCCAAGAGGAAATGTACCAATTTCTATATTGGAAAACAAAGCACTGAATCCTCTGGAGAACTATCACATGGTCTGAAATTGGGCAACAAACAGGCAAGCACAAACCATGTATAACACTGTTTAGCTAGAACTCCATAAACTAAATCTATTCACATATATCCTGGGTGGCCCAAGTTAAGGCCACTCAAGGCCTCTTGTTTGGTTAAAAACCAAAAGCGTAGAAAATAGCCGAGCTCTTGGCCAATCATTTCTCATCACAGTTTAACTCTCTTTCAAGATTTTCCGCCAATGTTGATTTCCGATCAAAGCTACGCGCCGCATCGAGAAAATGTTAATATAGCCGGTGGTTCTAGTTTTCTTGTGTGACTTGAGAAATGGGAAAGACAAAAAGACCTCAGGGACAAAGCCAAAGTGAACACAAAGATACGCCTTGAATGCCAGCATAGTTAGCAGAGACGGTGATTTGCAGGCGTCTGAAACAGCACGGCAATAGCGAGATTGTGGTGTTGGTTTCAAATGGACTCTGTCTGAAAGTGAAAATACGAACCCTTATCGGGTTTTGCGAGGACTTCTGTTTGGCTCGTAGTCGTATGCATTGTTTGGCCTTGTTTTCATTTTCTTTTTTCTTTGTTTCCCAAGCTAAGGGCATCCTGCTTGCTTTTTGGAAGAAATAAGGCCAACAACCGATGTAATTATAGAATCGTGTGTGGAAAAACTTTTCTCGATAAACGTAAATCGGAAATGAATTTATGCGCTAGGTTTCCCCACATTTTCTTTACGGGCGAGTGAATACTTGATCTGCTTTCAATCAAACAGAACCTTTTACTTCCGGTTAAAAACTTCCTTTTGGTATTTCTCTGTCAATATTATTTTTTTGAACGGAGTTTTTGGTATATGAGACAGCCAATTATTGGACAAGACGGGGACAACGTCACTATACAGCAGAAGAATCCAGAACATGCTCATTATACTTAACAAGAGTTCTTGAGTGGCCTTAACTCGGGCCACCCAGGAATATGTGAATACATTTAGTTTATGGAGTTCTAGCTTTCTTTTGACAGTGTTATACATGGTTTGTGCTTGCCTGTTTGTTGCCACATTTCAGACCATGTGATAGTTCTCCAGAGGATTTAGTGCTTTGTTTACCAATATAGAAATTGGTACATTTCCTCTTGGGTTATTTCAGCATTACTCAAGGGACAAGAAACAGGATAAATTAAGATGCGCAAAAACTCAAAATGCTGCTGAAATAATATCTTAGCAAACATATTTTCACTCCTGTCATAGCTTTTATACAATATCGAAGATATTTTCAACCATGGAAACTCGGTAAAACCATTTCAAAATCTTGGCACTTTTATATAACTGCCTAGGCACTTGAAGTGCAATTGCATCGAACAACAAGGCCAGTACCAGTGTGAGATCTGACAGCACATTAGTACACAAGCTCAGGACTGTGCATGTAACCAAAGTGAGCTTTTAACCCTGACCGACGGGCAACAAACATCTGACAAACGCCCCTGGGTTCCCAGGGGTTGACCCCTGGGGAAGCCACAGATACATGCAATATTTACCCACCTATTCACAACAACAAAATATTTTAAGGTAGTGGTCATTATTTTATTTTATGTAGTGTGTGTGCTACCATCTACTAGATTTATCCTACATATTAATATAATATATATACATTGTAGCAGCACCAAGGGAGGAGAGGAAAAGAAAGACTACCACTAGGTATTGCTAATTGCCCTATATCATTATGACGTCACAGCTTGTTTATGAGGGGGACAGAATTGACATGAACAATAGAATTTTGGACTAAATCTGCTCTGCTGAGGAAAATTAAACTTCGAATTGTCTGGTTTCCAGATATCAGCTATATCAATGTTTATCCCACAATATTTACCGTATTTGGTGGCTGTTACCGTTATTCTACGTTCTACAAAATGCATTTGATCAGTAGTAATTTCCTTTGCGTTGTTGCTGTTTTGCCCCCCTCCCACGACCGTGATCCTTAGCGTTAAACAATAGATTGTTTGGATTTGATGTCATAATGATATAGGGCAATTAGGGGGGACACTGTTTTAATAAACTCTCTATGTAAGACTATATCCACTCCACTCGAGGGTAGTCACTGCCAGAGATTTGTTTGCGCTCTGTGTCGTCGGCCTACGATTTAACATCCTAATCTAAGAAAACACGAAGGTCTGATCCATCCATTTGCAGATGTCAGCTAGAGCATTTTAGGCAGTACCTTCTCCCAGATCTTTTTAAGGTCCCACCAGGGGAACGTGGGGAGGGAAGGGACCAACACTAGGAGTGGATGCAAAGGTGGCTACACCAGGGTTTAAACCCACTACCTCTGCACAACAGACCAATGCTTAAACCACTGAGCTATAACTCTTTGTCGTCCGATCGTGTGTGAGCTCAATTGGTGAAATCCTGAGTGCTAACTCAACCCTTCCCCCTCAGTTCAAGTTAGGCTAGCCCGGGGTAGTTAAATACTGCTGACGTTTTAAGCCGAGGGCTCAAACTTTCTCCACAATGCCATTCGGGTGAATTCTACGAACTCGTCGACGGTAGGTATTGCAACTTCTGTAGGGTTTCCAATGAAATGTGCTCTAATTTTGGAGAAAAATGCCACTGTCAGAGAGCTTGAGGACATCATTAAGTCTGAGGACGACTGAAAATTACTTGGTTTGCTTTTAGTAGGCCTTGTGAGGAGATTTCACAGGGTTTTTCCGTTGTGTTTGTGCTTTCAGACACAGGAAAAAATTCTTCACTGAAATCCTTGAACTCCTTCAGTTGGCAGTCTTTTACCCCTGCTCAACCTATTAGGATGTGTTTTTGTCACTTTAAAGCAACGGCTTGAGTCCAAATCACCGCTCTTGGCTGTAGGGGTAAAAGACTTATAAAAAAAACCATACCGGATTCCCAGAGGGGGGAAGCCCTTGTGGATTTTTTGTCCATTACCCAGCATGCAATTGGAGGTGGGAGCAGGAAAATGTGGTCGAGTGAAATGCAGTGCAAACATCGACGTGGTTCACCGTCGCTTGGTGTGTTTTGTGAAAACAAACCTGCTGGTTGGAAAGATTAAACAAGGTACTGTAACGACTGAGTGGTTATTGTGTGTTTGCTTTTGATTTCAAGTGCGAATGGGAAGGTTTTTTTGAGCCGATTTTCAGCTCCTCGAAATTCGTGAAAATCGAAGAAACGAAACAATCGCCAAAACAAATGAGCTTTTCTCCATAGTGAAAGAGTCGAGCGATCCCTGTTATAGCTCTGACTTTGAAGCCATACATCCCTTCGCATAATATCGCAACATCGTCTTTCCATCATGTCTAGACGTGATGCAATAATTTTTCTAGTAACGGACTCATGCGTCTCCTATTTACAGGCTCGGGCGGTAAAGAGTTAATACCACAATGTAGTTAGCAAACTGGAGCCAGTGAGTCTGTGGGCCAAACTTAGTTCAGATAAAACAATGAGTGAAATTATACATAAAATGATACACATATAACTGAAATGTAAAGTAAATTATTAGTTCTCAAATAAATAATAGACTAACTGATCCCAAATGATGTCTCATATTTCAGAAATAAGCATGCGATTTCCACTCAGTTTTTAGATAATTGAGATTGGAGTCGTCTGTCTTCACACCAAATTGTGGGAATTAATGTTTAAAACTAAAAGTACTCCTTTAAGTGCTGGCCTCCTGTAAGATCCAAGAACTGAGAAATCGGCAAAGATCAACTGTACTTTGCCTCCAAATATAATATAACGATTTGTTGCTTCGAAAAGGTTTTCACAACATAAGAGGCACTTGAGAAGCAAATGGGATGGAGATATATATATAGGTAAGGCTTTCATTTTGGCCGGCATGATCTCACATAATTTCTCAAGGCCAGCGATGGCTTCGTTTTTGTGACCCACGAACTCTTACTCAGTTTCTACTCTATTTGAAGCCATTAACCTAATAAATGACAACACTACAAGCTTGTATTAGGGGCCGTCGACATATTCGAAATGCCCCACTTAACGCACAACGGACGTTTAGGGGGGAGGGGGTAAGGGCATGGACGTTAGTGTGGGGCATTTGGAACAAACACTTTTTCATCAATAGAAGAACACTTTTTAATCAAGCGTTTCTAGTCAGCTAGATCTACATTAGAGCGCAATTTCTGTTGAATTTCCCGGAAATTTCAACAAGGTCTTTTGATTAGAAGTATCATGAAATACCTCAAACCTCCAGGTAAGTGAAACTCAGTTTTTATATAGTCGTGTCCGAATGAGTATTTTAGTCAAGATCCGAAATGAGCTCGTACGAGAATTCGAGGTACTGACTGACTGTACAGTTGCAGCTATTAAAGCTTGTTGTTATACTTTCTTTATAAGTGAACTCCCGTGTATTTCATTACTGTTTTTCCTGACCTAAAAAAAGCATAAAACAATGGGTGGACGTTTAATAAATGCCTGTATTTTACTAAATATACTGAATACTTGAAATATATGTTTACTCTACGTTCTGTAAGTTATTCCTTGAGGGCCCCAATATTTTAAAATTACCTAAACCATCAACAACTTCTTATGGCCTTCACTCTTTCAAATACCATATTCAGTGCAAAATCCTGGAACTACCTACCGGACAATTTCAGGACTACTACTCTTTTCAATTAATTTAAGAGAATAATCCGGCAGTACAATTTTATTGATTAATAATATTTCTCATTGACATTGACTCACCTGTTGACTGTTATCTTGATCGAGTTAACTGATAACAAAATGGGACGCACCATACCCACTTTGAACGGCTGATACTCCACTGTCAGAGCCACTTCACCCATTTAAACTTTCCAAAACTAGGTTTGCACATCGGTGTTACCATAGCAACACAGTGTTGGCGTCATGTATTTTTACATATCATCAATTTTCTCGAAATCTAGACCTAAACTTTTAAAGCGACGTGGTGTCCCTTGTAGTCTAGATGTAGGCCTTCAAGACTGCAAAGTTTAAGAAATTTGTATGAGAGCGTTTTCGAAAAAAATTGGGTTGAATATTTTCGTTGAAAAATTAACAATTCGCCTTACTTCCTGTTTAGTCGTCGAGAACTGTGTTTTCCGGACCGTTTCAAGCGATGTTTTGAGCATATTTCATACCTGTGGCATTGACGGCTAAAAACAGATACACTTTCAAATGTATCCGGATCTTTTTGAAGGCGCTCTCCAGGGTGTATAAATTCGAAAACGCCGGTTTCGCGTTTTAGCATGGACGGCGACAAATACGAAAACGATAGTGTGCACGGAGACTATTTTATTCGTTTTTAATAAAAAATAAGCGTTTTCGAATTTTTCAGGATTAATGTGGACAGGGTCTAAGAAATCATCCACGGGAAAAAAACAACTTCAATTATTAATTTGGCTTTCGAATTTTACGGTGTCAAAAATCAACTGTATTTAAAATCGAGGTTACCATTTTAATGTTTTGTGTAGACTGCATGATTCCAACTAAATTAAATATTCATATTTGAAAGTTTCATACAAAACCTTGAAAAAAAATACGCTAAAATTGTACACAAAATCGGAGCAATTTTAATATCGATGTGTTGTTTGACTATTATTTTATTGGGGACAAAATCAAAAAAATAAAACCTGAAAACCTTTATTGAGTTATTTATATATATACAGCCGTTTGCAAAAATTCTGACCCCCCTCACCATATATAAATATATATCAAACATATATCTAACATTATGGGATGTCATCGCTGATATTTTTTTCAAGTTGCCTATCATCAAGGGCTTCAGAAAAAAATATAGGAAGAGGTATCCCATAATGTTAGATATATGTTTGATATATATTTATATATGGTAAGGGGGTCAGAATTTATGAAAATTGCTGTATATATATATATACAGTCAATGCCAAAAAGGTTGTCCAGCAGAACATAATATAATACTATAATATCCATTGTTTTGGGCTATTGTCTTTCTTAGTTGCTTCGATTTCCTTTGGTGTTTTATTTAAAATCCCGAGTCCATCGTCTCTGTATAGACCTATTGAGTTCCCGTATCTCGGCTGTAGTAAAGAGAGCATGTAGCAGACCACTAGTTCGCATGAACTGTGCTCCATCAAAAGTTCCCATCCCGATATCAAATCCGCTGTCATTGTTTCTTTTCTTCCAGGGCTCTCCGTCTTTAAAAACTAAAGTGCGCTTTGCGTGGATAATAATGTCTCTTTCGTAATCTTGAACTTCGGTATAATTGCTTGCGTAATTGATCGCTTTTAGAAGAAGGTTCTCGGTGATTGAAGGGTAATAATCTACTATATCGAAGCTGATGAAATTCGCGGTTTGTTTATTAGGGGAACTTCTATACCATTCAAGGACTTCTTGAGTGCTTTTCCAGAGGTTTATTCTTGTGGAGTCGACCACGCTTCTAACTAGTTTCTCGGTTATGACTTTACTAACATGTCCGATTTCTGATTTTGCCGGTGTGATTAGTCTGCAACAGGGTTTGTTCTCGAAGTTGGACTTGTGGTCTTTCATGGTTATAAATACTTCTTTTTCTGCTATCTGCTCGATCCGATCTTCGAGATTGATCTGTTCGGCTACGTGCTTCGTTTCTCGGTTGAGAGATAATATTTCGTTCTTGTTTGCTTTTTTATACGTTTTTGTAATGTTTGACTAAAACAGTTCGTTGTACTTTTCTTTATCCATCTTGTAGTAATTATTCGTTTTGTCCGCTTTCACTGTTACTTTTTGGTCGGTTTTCGTTACTTTCAGATCTTGAGATAGCTTTGTTTGGAAGTCGTTTCGCTTTTTCTCGAACTCGATGCTTTGGATCAGTTTCACCATGCTTTCTTCAAACTCTTTGAGTTCGTCGATTACGGGTGGTGATTTGTTGGTGTTGAACCCAAAATTTTCTTGTTGTGTTTCTGCTACTTTTGGATTAATGAAGAAGAGGGCTTTCCATCGCATTCGTTTCATGAAAAGTTCCGTTTTTTCGATTAGTCGCTTTAGGTATGATGTTTCCGATGCTGTGGAAAACAATACAATGGATATTAAAGTATTATATTATGTTCTGCTGGACAACCTTTTGGATTGACTGTATATATATATAATATATGTAAAAACTATTGAACCGAGAATTGTTGTAATACTACCAGCTATATGCTCTTCCTTGTTCACTTAGACGAATTTAATAAACCTTTGATTATCTTAAGATTTCGAAGGAAGTCGAGAGCAAAGCCCCCTGTTTGGTTATGACAATCGGTAGGTCCAAAAGGATTGTGACTTTAACAATGTGCCACAACTCCGAATTCCGTAAGATGACGTATATTAACTACGTAGAAGCAGGTCTTTAAATATATACAAAGTTTTCTTTGGGAAAATTAATTCGCACTCCCGCCTCAGAAATTTTCTCAATATAGCACTCCGAAAACATAAAATCATTCCCTAGACCAAAACCATTTGGTTGAAGTAAATGTCACATTTACATAAATATGCTAACCTTTACTTGGTTATGAATATGAAGGGTCCGATCATATTTTCTTTTCGGTTAAACTTCACTGTTCTGTAGGTCGTATCCTATTGGACTTCACTGATAGAGAATACCATTGTTCTAGGGTAGGGTTTGTATTGCTTTAGGGGTAGGCTATTGTTTGAGTAACCAATAACATTCAGGTTGCAAACGGTGAAGTCTGCCCCTTTCTTTTAGGCATATTCTTTGCCATTCTTGATGTACCACCACAGGTAGCCCAAGTTTAGGATCTGTATAAGCAATTACAAGAGATTGTATGGAAATTCCACTATTATCGCTGTATTGCTCATAAAATCTAAACCCCTTGCTTTCCCTAGTAGTCATTACCTTTAATATCTATGTCGATTTCTGGGCAGTTTAGCCTTGATTCAGGGCGGTTTTTGATTTCTTGATTTTCTCCTGCTAAGAAGAAATTCAAGGTAGGAGGCATTGAACTCGGGTGCCTCGACCTCAACCTGCCATAAATCGAATAAGTTCTACATTACAGCAATTGTCCTTTCCAATTAATTCCCCACATTTTCAGTCCGTAAACGACTCCGTTACCTCAAAGCGGTAAAGCGATCAGCCAAAAATTGCCAATAGAGGTAATCGGCTAACGCTGTTGCCACCCAATTCAGATCATGTGATGTAAACAGATGCTACTCTGGGGAATTATTCCTTTTTTATTCTAATCATAATGCAGTCATGCCTTTCTGAATAAAATTAATTTTCAAATTAATTCTGTGTTTAATTGTGAGTAATGTGTGTTTACATCACATGATCTGAACTGGGTGGCAACAGAGTTAGCCGATTACTTCTATTCTTGTGCCTAAGCCGAAAACCTTGTCCGCGTCTTGAACGGAACAACGGCCGTTACAAAACTCGTCCCCGGGATCTTCTCGGGTTCTTCTAGGATTCTCAGGTTTGTCCGATACTTGATGTTGCAAATTCCATTGTTGTTGTTTAAATTAGCGGCACATTCCGATGGTGCGAAGGAGAGTGATCGACTTTGTTTGATTCTTGATCTCCAATAATATCGCGAAGTTTTCGTTTCTCTCCTTAGGAAAGTTAAAACTGTTCTCTGTCCGTGCGAGACAAAAATTTGAACGAAACGTTCCAGTTTATGAAACCAGATTTATCGTCTTTATTTTATTGCAGAACAATAAAGATCATTCTTTTCTGATTATCAATAGTATATTTATTTTTCAGTTCAGCCTTCGGAAAAAGTGTTTTTCGCCATTCAAATTGACTGATGTATGCTAAAAACCGTCCGGAGGCCTGGAACCGAGTCCGCCATTACAATGACGTCACTGTGAGGGACAACCTTCATATGTTGGACGACATGAATTTCTACCAAAAATACAATAGAATAAAACACAATACAATGCCATACAAAAAATGAAATACAATAGAACGCAACACAATACTTAACAAATAAAAGATGGTCCTCCTTGTTCTATAACAAAACAAGAGCCCATCTGGGCTTTCACTCGGGCCACATGAGATTGAAGATGAAATACACTTTCATTTGAAATCTCTTAGTAATAACCAAAGGGAAGAATTATTAGCTGAATTTAGCAGTCTTTTAGAGTGGCCGTTAGCGCGGTGACTTTCATAAAATTTCTCTGCTCCCCTAGTAAATATGTAATTTAATATTTTTGTTTTTCTCGTATGTTGACCTTTTAATTTAAACAGTTTAACACACTGCATTTGAGTAGGCATATATTCATTGTTTTGAACCCGAGAATTAACCGTACTACCGTACTTCATGGTCCCTTTCTTTAGTAGTGGGTTGTCGGTCAGGTAATTATAAACTCTCGTCATTTAGCACAGAAAATGTATTCTGATGAATAGGGATCGGGTTGTCGTGAAGAATCTAAAGAATTCCGTCTCTTCCGGTTTGAATTTGACTCATGTGTATGTTGCTTTTGGAGTTTCAAGGATATGTTGATCCAAAACTACAGGCTCTTGGGGTTTTTCATTGACTTGTGAACTTGCAGGCTCTGTAATTTGTTTTGTTTTCTTAGTATAACATAAAGTGTTGAACATGTTCATTTTCTCAAGCATGTCGCGCGTGACCTCTGTTTCTTCATTCGTTAAGTTCTCTACTTTCATCTGTAATCTGGGAAACTCGATCTTTTCCCATGCCTTGGCACATAACTATTCCTGTTGTGGATGATTATAAGTAAAATCCTTCGACAGCTTGTACCGTTTCCGCTAGGTCAATATCCTCGCTGGAACGAAATAACTTGATCTCAATACTCTCTGATCCAACTTACGGTAAATTTAAATCTCTGACAGTTTTTAAGAGACTCATAATATTGGTCTTGAAGTGCCTTCACCCAAAATAAGATGTTCTTCTCGGATGTTTTAAATGCAGCACAGCGAGCCGATGGCTTATAGATTCCAATATCTATTTCTTCGAATTTTAGCTTTCCGGATCCTGGCCCCTTTGATTCAGGTCATCGTACGTGTCGTATATAAAAGCACTGGCCATCTGGGTAAACTGAAACGCGGTCCTTCGGCTCCGACAATAGCGCCAGTTGCAATATCCTGAGCCTGTTGGAAGGCTTTCGCATGAGTGAAGTTAAATAAAACATTAAACTGGCTTACATTTGAGACTGATGGGACTCCAAGTTACAGAGAAAGTTGCTCGCAGATTCCGCCATCTTGCTTTACTGTATTAAATTATGTAAATAAATTAACCTGGCGATTGTGGCGTGACCAGCACAGTGCGATCTGATTGGTGTGAATTTGACCTTTAACGCATGCGCTGAACGCTTGCTACACGGAATAAAAAATAAAAAAACGACTTGCATTTTAAGACTCGGTGCTGCCACAGGCAGCCCGAGTAATAATTCACGCTCGAGGTCTTGAAAAGTTGCGGATGCACGAGCAGAACGCGAGTGCATTTAGCAGCTTTTCAAGACCTCGAAGTACATTATTTTGTTATAGAACAAGGAGAATAATCGTTTATTTCTTTTATAATATAAACTTCAATGCAGACGAAGGAAAGTAAGCTAGGTATCTAAATCAAAATCTAAAAGCAAACTGACGACAGCGAAAACTCCATTTTACTGCACTTAACGTGTTTACAACATTTCTGACATTTACGATCTGAAAGCTCGTTTCTTATTGGAAGAAATAACCTGCTATAAAAAGAACATGTCAATCGATAAAAGTGAAAGACAGAAATTGCAAGACTGAGCCGGCAAACGGGCTGTAAAATTGTCAACTGATCAAAACTGTTGCAGGAAACACAAGTGCTTTCTTCTTACAATGTATGGTCAGCACAGGAGAAGTTAATCTGCACATTGTGATAATGTTGAAAATGCCTGATGGAAAAACATTCATAGAGAAAACGTTAGCGAATTAACAGCATCTGAGTTGGGCACGTGAGTTGAGGTTGCCGACTATTATTTTCTACGACAACTGCATCGTCGACACTGGTCATCATGGATTCAGTGGTCTGAAGAAGGATATTTTCTTTATCCCAAGGAACAGCATTTTAACTGCTCTTCTGATGGCAGTATTGCGTAGCTTTTGAGGCTCAGTTCGTTGGTATGACCGCATGATCTATATACTCTTCCGAAATTCTGGGTTCTTTGCAAGTTTTATCGTCCGTTTTTCATTCAGGAACATTCAGGAACCTCTTAAATGAATTTCTACATGAGATTAGAGAAATCCTATACAGTAAAATTCCGCGTATAAGTACCAGCATTTTTCCAAGTTAGCCTAAATAGGTTCTTATATATTTGGTGTCTACTGAGAAATTAAGCTATTTAGATAAGGGGGAACGGTGCTTGTTGCTGGTCAGAAAACTAATTCAATATGGGTGTGGCCCAAAAATAGCCTCTAGTCCTTGTGGTCTGATGTCAATTTGTAGGCTAAATGTTGGGGGTTTAAATAACAAATTTTAGCCTACATGTTCTTAATCCACTAGGTTCTTATACGCGGGTTTTTACTGTATTGTATTCTCTGCCATTCACTTTTCTGGCTTCAGCATAAAACAGGAGTATTAAAGTTATCGAGTTCTTGGTGAATCATTTCTTGTAGTTGTTGTTGTCACTTCCAGTTTAGAAAAACCGCATTGTTCTTACTTTCAATCATTTTTTATGTCAAACTGTCAATGAGTAACACTGTATTAGAATGTGGACATTGCTTTCCACAACTTCAATGTCCATTGTATTTTGGCGTAGGATAAAGTTAAATACGGAGAGACAAACAAAGCTCTCTATTTCGCCCAACTCATAATCATATCGTGGTTACAAGCATACTACCAAAACATGTAGACTCGACAAAATCTTTCACGTCTCAGTCGCCTTGTGGCGCACCAGTGTCTAGTACGTGTGTTGGCCATTTTCGATAAATTGGTCGTAATTGTTGTCGGAAAAGCAAAGAAACCTACACAAATTTGCCAATATTCCTTTTTAAAGTAAGTTTTCACACGTAGACATTGGCGTTCCCTGCTAGCAGAGTTCTCTCTAAACATTGGCGCACCGCTGGCGAAACACGACACTTTTTTCGAGGCCAGTTTCCAGTCTAGAATGTATAGGCCTAGCTTGAGTTCACTCAAAAAAAAAAGAATAAAGTGAATATATAATGATCTCTTTCGTTATTGTCACGGCTTCATTTGATGCATGCTATACTGTTTTCAAGTAAGTTTACGAACTTGCACACTTATTTAACTGCCTTCTTACTCGAGCGTTGTAGTACTTGTGCTGGTTACGCCTACGGCACTCGGCACGCCCACAATATTAATTGAGGGGACATAATTTTTTGAATCAAGCCATGATTTCGTAATTAGGCCATCCGTGTTAACTCCCAGATCAATATCTGGTCGCTGAGTAAAAAAAAACACACTTAAAATGAATAGAGCACAGCACCGATGACTGAGAAGGATGCCAGCCTGGTCTTCTTTTATCCTTCGGGAATTTATGAAAGGATATTCCGGGAGTCATGCGAATCATTCTTGCAACCTGTGTTGTTTGTGCCACCAGCCACGCAATATATTCCACCTCCTCGCTTCTTTTTTGCCTTCTCTGAAACTTTCTCGCTGGAGTCCGCCATGTTGTTTGTAACAATGAGTCCTCACAGTGACGTCACGCAGCTCATTTTGGCCGCGCGGTGAAACCGGACAGTTTTTAGCATAAAGCAGTCAATTTGAATGGCGAAAAAGAAACCTTTCCAAAGGCGCAACTGAAAAATAAATATACTCTTGATAATCAGAAAAGAATGAACTTTATTATTCTGCAATAAAATAAAGATGAAATATTTGGTTTCATAAACACGTTTAAACGGTGATTTACAAAGTGCAATAATCATGTAAACCAAAGAATTATTATACAGATATATACAGCATCGTCTCCTTTTACTCTCAACTAGTTTTTAGCAGTTTCAGTCATGCCATTACACTGCTGCTTAAATAATATAATCGACTTAAAATATTTTTCTACGCGAAAACTGAGAATGGGTGTTATCGCAGTTCCGCCATCTTGGATAAAACAATAGTTTTGGCCCCGGTAGCCTCGCACTGGTTGGTTTCTGAATGAGTTTACCGGACGAAAACAAAGGTTTTTATTCTCCTGGGACTCAACATGGCCGCCGTGCGATAAAAACCCAGGGATGAGCCCACGCAAAGGGAGTATTAAGGGGCGGAGCTGTCAATAGAATATAATTCCTTTAATTTGACAGCACGGTCATGCAGTACAAAACTTACAAAAGAGTCGGCAGTCCCTACTTATAGCTATAAATCCAGCCATGTTGAACCATGTTCTGCCATGTCTAGCCATCTTGAATCATGTTGAACCATGTTCTGCCATGTCTAGCCATCTTGAATCATGTTGAACCATGTTTAGTCATTCAAAAAAATAGAAATAGAAGGGACTTTCTGGCAGTCTAGGGTAATGGCGGACATAAAAACGCAAGATTCGGACCCCAAAAAATATCGAAAAATGGTTTTGACAGGAAAAAATATAGCAACTTTACTTTTCAAAATTTGATCGTTGGGGCACTTTAAGTGTTAAATACGAAATGTAATCATTACAGCTGTTTGCTAATTTACAAACCACGATTTATTATCCACAGATGAAAAGGGTACAGTGCTAGGAAAACCCAAGACAGGTTACGGGAGATGTACTCGACTAGTTGGCAAATCAATTCGTAACATAGTGGAGCATCAGTCAGGGCAGTACATCAGTGTGTTCTTTGATCTACACGTGGCTTCTGCACCAGGAATACAGGAGGACGAAGTTTTTCAAATCGCTATAAAGCGCTCAATAACCGACGAATCATGGCTAGAATTCTCAACACCAAACCGCCACTCGTTGTACAGCAAGTTCAAAACATGTAGAGACAAATCCGTCGATATCAAGCTTTGCGTTTGCGACATACATCGAAAAAATACAACTATAGACTTCGATGAAGAGTATAAAAAACATATCAAGCGGCCTACATTCGGAGAAAAGCCAGAGATAAAAGCTCTTCACGGTGACTGCTTATTCCTTATTCGAAGGAAACACGATCGCATGACTATGTCGTACGAAATAGCGAACTTTTGTTCAGGCAAGAAGTTTCAGGTAACAATTTCTGGCTCAACATATGGGGTCATCTTGTCTGATCAATTACCTGTAAATATTTACTTTGTATCGAAGAGCGTATATTTTGTTTTATCTGTTGTAAGAATAATTCTTAATCATAGCTACTTTGATGAATCAATCACCGTTACTGTTATGTAATATAATTGCTTCATTACCCTCATAGTAATAATAATAATTATTATTATTAACGATAATCAAAGAAATAATACGATCATTAATTAATTAATGTTTGGTATGTAGCGAATAGTTAAAGTGCATATGAAGCGAAAATTAAGTTGATCTAATTTTAAAATGCTTTCGAAATGATGAATAATGACATTTTCCGTTTGTCAACATCTCATCTCGTTTCAGAGATATTCATGTTTTTGTAATATGCAAATGAGATGACCTATGACGTCATGTTGGTTGCACAGCCTGGGGACAAATCACGAAATGAGGAACATCTCTGCAAATATTGGGTAAAAACCATTGAAACTTTGCACATGTATGACACTATGGAAAGTACACATCATTGTGCAAATTATGGTGTTGTCATGGAAACACTCATGGCCCCACGCACCTTTCGCCTTGAACATAAAATTCCAATTTCTTTCCTTGTTATAAAAAATAAGTTGCTTAAACTACTCATACAATGCCTACATTGTTCCAAATCTTATTTTGGATCCACACCAAAAAAATTGTGAGATGTTCCTCATTTCGTGATTTGTCTCCAGGCTGTGCAACCAACATGACGTCATAGGTCATCTCATTTGCATATTACAAAAACATGAATATCTCTGAAACGAGATGAGATGTTGACAAACGGAAAATGTCATTATTCCTCATTTCGAAAGCATCTTAAAACTAGAAGTAATCATAGATTGTTAAAGTGCGTTCGACTTATTTTTTGTAAGAGAAAGGACTGGGCTTCCTGTGGTAACACAAAAGACTGAAAGATTGCTGCAATAATGTGGGTGTAAATAATCCTGATCAAAAATGCTTGTTTTTAATTAATGTGATTTTTTTTAATGTCTTGACTTATAAATTAATATACAAGGGGATGCATATGGGTATAAAACTTTAAATATTTATATTGTGTAACATTAAATCATTGGATGCATGTGATGCTTATACATGTGGTTTATATGGTTATCATTCATTTGAGCATTTGTAGCACATTTTTAGTGTAGAACACAACCCTATAGCTACGAAACTAGCTACGGCTATTCAGATGTGTATAAACTGCACTCCAGTTCCTAGTATTCACAATATTAAGTACACTCCAGTGTAGAACATAAACTATATATGCATGTGTATAAAGTACACCCCAGTTCCTTCAGAGCATTGACATTATTTTTCAAGTGAGAACATGGTGGTAGTTGCAGAATAATTTATGCTCAATGTTGGTAGCCGGGTCCGGGCTTTTATCAGCCTCTTATGGTTGTTTCAGTTCCCGTTAGAAATTCAGTGTTGATTAATTGATTAGGGAATTGAACACAGCAATGAACTCAGTACTTTGATCATGAATTTCCCTCACCTTGTACTGTGTTGATATTTGACCTTGGCATATCAAAGTGTCATTATAGATTAACTCTGCCTGGATGTAGTGTTAATTTGTATAACCAAGATGCACACATGCATGTGTCACTGGTGTGTAGTGTCACAACTCACACAAGATACGGGTGTGTAGAAAACTCAGGCCAGGTACTGTTTGTAGTTTTGGTATCTGTATATACAGCGAAAAGCAGAATCCGATACAGCGAGCAAGCCAACAGAATTTTCGATCGCAGATTCACTCGGTGGATATAGTTCAGCACAAATTATGGCCAACCTGATTGTACTGCAGACCGCGCCGACAAAACAACCATGTTTAACATCAGACATTGTCTTATACTCCAGAGGTAGCACACACTTTCCTCAGGCTTTTGGTTTTTACTGGATAGTTAACACAAATATATAATTACGGCCGAGTTGAATGTTCAAGTATTTTACTTCTTCGGGCCTTTCTAACTTCTTCGGGCCTCTGGAACCCAGGGTAATGTTCAAGGTGCAAAACAGACCATATTGGACTTTGTCAGTCCTCCCGATGTACTACACACTTTCCTCAAGCTTTGCTCAATTGTACTTGCGAACCTTTGAAACATAACTGCGTTGGATTGTCGGAAAATAAGGCAAGTAACTTACCGATCGCGAGCAAAACAGAAACCATCCGAGCGGCCATTTGGTAAAATGCCAGCATCGTGAACGTGTGGTTACCAGTTCCCCGGCCGAGATAATTTATTCTAAAAAGTACAAACTTACATGAGGACGGACGCACAAACACGAATCTCGATTTATTTCGCCTGGGGAAGCCTATCTTATGTAATTTTGCCCAACTAAAACAAATTTTTGATGTATTTAATACTCGCACAATTTAAGTACAGGGCCCGGTCTGGCAAACAAAATCCAGATATATTTTTTTGGGGGGGGGGGGGGGGTGTTAAGGCGTTTTTTCTCGCTTTTTGCTTGGCCGAGCGGAGTCTGAGTAACCTTTAAACTTTAATTCTGTAGTTCCTTTTAGAACTTGAAAGCTCAGAAACTGATCAGCTTTGTTATGAATGACATTCCAAAGATATTCTGCTAACACTAATATGGGTATACCAATTCCAAGGGGGGTGGGGTAGGGAAAATTTGTAATTCATTGATTGGAGGTGTTAATGTTTGGTATGTAGCACATAGCTACAGGGGGGAAATCCAGCCTATCTTATGTAATTTAATCAGGGGGGTTAAGCCTTTTTGAAATTTTATTTTGCCCGTCATTTCCCCCCTGAACTTTAATGTCAACAAAATTAAGAAGACTCTCTGCAGTTTTCTATAACATTTTGGCGAAATCCCATGTTTCTACGTGTTCCTTTCTACCCGTAAAATTCCATCACCCTTTTCATTTTGGCCGCAAAGCATGCTGGGACAGTTTCATTTTCTATTTTCAGTCCAGAACTGGTTAAATAAAGTTGCAGCATTAAAAATCATAGTTTTGCTACTAAGCACGACGAACACAACATGTTGATTGCAAATTTGGGTTAAGATCTGCGAACCTTGGAAAACTGAGGGGTAGGGTGGAAAATTATGCATTTCCTGTTAATTTATTGGACTAAAACTACTTTTTCCAGTGACTTATTTAGAATAATAATATTTAATAATAATAATAATATAATCCAATGCAGAAGCACGTTTTAAAAGTCTCGTTTTAAAAGTGTTCAATGACTTTATTACAGAGTCCGAAATTGAACCTTATTTGGCGCCAATGCGACTAAATTTTGAGTGTTGGCGACTTACCTAAAGTCACAATGTCCCGAAGTCACACGATGTTCAAAGTAAATTTTGCCAATAAAACATACCAGCAAATGTTCTTTGTCGCGTGTTGCTTGAAGATCACTATTGGTCTTTTGGCAACTAAAAAATTGGCGCCTACATGAAAAAGTTAACTTCGGACCCTGTATTATAAGTAATACCATGGCACCGAGGGAAATTAGTGATTAAATTTCCCCGCGAGCCGAGGGATGATTTATGGAAGTTCCGACGCCGCAGGCAGAGGGACTTACAAATCCTCCCCAGGCTCGCGGGGAAATGTAATCACTAATTTCTCGAGGTGCCATGGTATAACTTTGTAATACTATGATCGCCGAGGAAATGGACTATTTTGCGAGTACTTCTGTTTAATTCTGTTTGCTGAGTCATGGCACAGGAAGTACTACTGTACCCCCTAATGAAATTGAAATGCTAATTTTCAGATTCCAAGCAAGGAGCCTATGTGAATATATTTCGTTATTTAAGTTCATTTTCTCATCAATCGAGAATCCGGAATACAGAACTTCGAATTCAGAGAGACTCACAGTAACTTTAAACTGTGCTGGCCGACATTCAGCACTTTTGTTTTATAGGCAGTGGAAATTTCGTCGACGTAATCAAGTAATTCAAAACGTGGCGACAGCTATTAAAATATGTTCAACTACAGCCCGATTTAAGATCAGACCGGGATCCTAATGAAATGCAGAACACATCCCAATATATATACGTACACCATTCAATTTCTAGCAGGAAACAATAAATGTTAAGGGTCATTTGCAATATTTGTACAAGATTCGCTACTCATGTATTAGTGAGGTCAACCGACCGTAAATTTATGCAGAATATTCAAATTCAAAAGGTCACTGGTTATTCAAACTTAACTATTAAATATCTAGCCCTCATCGCCGTTACTTCGCTATGCAGTAAATGAAAGCGATCAAGGTAAAACTGCCCGATAATATCAGGATCATATACCTCATACTTCAGATACTTCGTTGTTGCCTTTGCCAATAACTGCTTATCAGTTTCCACTGATCTAAACTTCGTTAGCAGTGTCTGTGATCGACCTCGCGTCGACAGCTCGCATAATTACAGTCTCAATCATTAGATCGCAAACACGTTTGTAAAATATACAGAAAGTGCATTGCACTACGTTTAGACTGCTAGCAGGTTCCTTCCATTCCTCCTTTTTTTATAGAATGGCTAAACATGGTTCCAGATGGCTAAAGGTCGGCACACACGAAGGGACATGTCCCGGGGACAAATCCCTTGTTGTGTTCAAACGAGGGGACGTGTTGCAGGGACATTGTGATTTTAGCAGACGCCATCTTGAAATAGAGTTCGTAAGGGCTTGTGGGAAAGTAAAATGACGCTTTACGATTGGCTTATTTTCATTTTGTCCAGGGACATGTTGCATGAATACGAGGACACAATCACATAAAATGTGTCCCCGCGAAAAGATTTTTCCTAGTTCAGACGAGGGAACAAGTCCCAGGGACTTGTCCCTTCGTGTGTACCGACCCTAACGATGGCTTGACATGGTACGCATAGTTAGCTGGGTCTACTTACAGACCCAGCAAACTACGCGTACCATGTCTAGCCATCGTTAGCCATCTGGAACGATGTTTAACCATTCTAACAAAATGCGGAATAGAAGGGACTTGCTAGCAGTGTACGTTGCATCATCTGATGTCAGTATTGGCGATGACTCACTTAACACCGTACATCTGCCACATGGTTTATTCACCTGAATTCGAAAAATGTAAGCTATGATGACCGATCAGATTACGGTTGAGGCTACAGTAACTATTGCACATGCCCGTATTGTGGTGTACACACGATGTACTAAAAATCACGTGACCGATGACGTCATCGTCACGACATCACTACTAAGCGATTGATTGGGACCCGATGCCATGTCTGTCAAAATTTGAGCCACCTGCCAGTAATATTGGGTGAGTTAGTTTCAAGTTTTATTTCGCACTATTTACATAAATAAACACAATAGTACATTTTGAAGAAGAAGAAAAATGAAGAAATAAATACAGATTACATTTCAAATAGTTGGTAGTGCGCAGTGACCAAAGGAGCAAAAGCTTTCGAGTTGAACACTGCAACGTTTGTATAGACTAAAGTTAATGATTAAGCTTATAAATATTTGAAAAAGGTATAGTCACTTATTTGTGTTGTTCGAGAAGAACGGCTTTATATCGTTTTCTAAATAAATTAATAGAGCTTGATCGTTTGATATCTACATCAACTGTTTCCCAATTTTTTGATGAAATAAATTTAAACGTAGGAATTCCAAAATTCGTTCTCGCTTTCGGTCTAACAAAATTTAACTTTGCAGCAAATCTTGTATAATAATTGTGGCGTTTTGTTGCTGGTGTGACAAATTCAGACAATATTGTTGGAATATCCTTACCATTCGAAACTTTAAAACTAAATTCTGCAATTCTTAATTGAAATACGTTATCGAGTTCCAACACCTAGAATATTAAAATATGGGGTTGCGCTTTCTCTGCTATAAGCAAAAAATATATTTCTAATACATTTATTTTGTTTAGTGCGGAGCTTTGCTAATTTACTTGTATAAGTATTCCCCCAGCTTATAAGACCGTAATTTAAATATGGGTATACCAATGTATAATAGAGTTGCTTTAACATATTTAAATAAAGATAATATCTTAATTTATTTATTATTCCAATATTTTTTGCTATTTACATGTTTAATTTGATGTTCCCAGTTAAGGTGTTCATCTATATATATTCCTAAGTATTTGAGATTTTGGCAGTTTCAATTTTAGAGACTTTATTCTTCAGATGAGGCTATAATCATAATTTGTTTTACTTAAATTAACTGATAATGTGTTAACGGCACAGTATTGGAGGATAAGTTTAAACTCTTCATTCATTACAGTTTCTACTGAGTTCTGGTATGCTGTTACAATATAAGCTCCCTTATATTGCAGTGAAATAACGCGAGAGAATTTGCTCCTGCTTTGTCTAAACCACTATTTTATCTATTGTATAATAATTGGATACGGGAGTATTAAGCATAATATCTGAATCAATCTCATCAAATTTATCAGGATTTAACAATAATTCATCGAAATCTCTATTAAAAAAATCCAGTTCACGCGACCAAGTGCAGAGTACGGTACTGAGTTCTTTATCAGTTAAGTTATAATAAGGCAAATATTCTAATTCACAAATACTTGACATTGTTCTTGTAAAAGTTTATCTTGGTTACAATTTGCATTGCAGATCCGTTCTAGTTGTTTTCTGCAAAATCTTCAAATTCCTCGACTCTTGTAAATCCATATATCTTAGAAGTATCTGATTCTCTAAGAAATATCGTACCATTTACGGACCACAAATACTTGAAATGGTGTTCTCTTCTGAAGGAGTTCATCCGTCCGAAGAGTCGCTTTCGATAGGCTTCGAGCGATTCATTGATACGAATATCCGCCGCTTCCGTTATACTTTTCCCAAATTCTTCGGCGAATTTAACAATAATTCTATCCTTCACCTTCTTAGTGGGTGGTAGTCTATGAGCGATTGAAATATGGTGCTCAGTTAGTTCAATTTCTATTAACTGGCCCAACTCCAGTTAGCTAGGCTTGAAAACGTACAAGGGTTTACGTCACTATCGGCGAGACCCAAATGCGCATGCCTGCTGGTTTATCGCTCGAGCACACAACTCTCCCACATGGTACAATATTTGGTCCGACAAATAATCATTTTGTAGTTAGTAGCAAGAGGCTAGTGGACCCGACGATGAGGCATTGACCAACGTCAATTCCAACAGCAATTAATGTTCAACATCGATCTTCAATTATTAATTCAATGACATATCGATTACTATAATCTTATCCATCGACATTCCAATCATTCCATTCTGCTAACACCTTAGTGAGTGAGTGAGTGAGTGACAAAGAATGCACGATTTCCCCAATACAATTATTACAATACAATTGATTTCGATTCACAAAAGGTGAAGTTGTACATTTCGTTGAAAAGCCGAAGCCAGAGGCTTATGTGGCAGAACGGTCATTCATAATTAAAAGATACAGCTATTATTTTACAAGATGGGTGGTGAAGGAATCGAGTAAAATGAAAGAAAGAAGAAGGAAACAAAAAAAAAACAAGACAAAAGATAACAGCGACGATGACAAATATTCACTAGTTCACATAGTAAATATTATGTTCACACAATAAATGCGATAGGAAATATTATTTAAATAGAAAGAAAGCATTATTTTAATTTAGAACTGTAGTTATGATTTAGTGATTTTAGTGTATTGTCATATATAGTTAAAACTTTTAGCTGTTTAAAAAGGGGAGGATAATGAGTGCGAGGAGGAGAGTGAGTGATGATAGGTAAAGAGAGGAATAGGTAGAAGCTCAAACAATAGTACAATATTGTAGATATGGTAGGACTAAAGTGTTATAAATTATTAGAAGTGCTTGACTGTTAAGAAATTGTCGGGCTTTAATGATGATTTCAATTGATGTTGAGATTTTCGAGTTGATAGCTTTGATGTGGGGTTGACTAAGGGGGTGTTTACATAATACCGGATCGAGTTTCATTCCGGAACGAGTTAATCCCGGTTCCCAATTGTAGGCTCCATTATTGCGATTCTGTACATGATAACGACACGAAATGTCATGCCGGAACAAGTCATTCCAGAACGAGTTCATCCCGGTTCCCAATTGTAGGCTCTATTATTGCGATTCTGTACATGATAACGACACGAAATGTCATGCCGGAACAAGTCATTCCAGAACGAGTTCATCCCGGTTCCCAATTGTAGGCTCTATTATTGCGATTCTGTACATGATAACGACACGAAATGTCATGCCGGAACAAGTCATTCCAGAACGAGTTCATCCCGGTTCCCAATTGTAGGCTCTATTATTGCGATTCTGTACATGATAACGACACGAAATGTCATGCCGGAACAAGGGACTGTTGTATCTAATTATTCAATAGATGGCTTATTATTCTTTTTTGATGGCAGTGATTTCAACTAGCGTACTAGTAGAGTAGTGGACAAGAGTTAGTACAAGCAGTCGGAAGGGTCGTGGTTCGAACTCCGGTGGAGGCAGACTTTTTCTTTCTATGTCATTATTTATTTCTTTACTTCTTCGCTCCTTACTTGTAGTTTATCAGTATGCAATTAGTTAGTGGTTCATGAATATGATGATTAAGAAATATTGATCACTAGGGTTGGAAATCTGATCAAACACTAGTGCGTTTGGAACTGGTGTTTCATTGGATGTCAAGATGCATCCACCTGACGAAGCTTCGAACAAGGGTTTCACCCGGTATGAAGACCCATGCATGTGACAAAATACAGTTCCTCCATTGGATGACTATATCATGAATTATTAATGAGTTTGAGAAAAGCCATATCAAACACTCATACTTGTGTTTGAACACGAGTTAAAACCACCTCGAACTACCTCATTAACTACTTTTGTTATACCAACAACATGGCTGTAACCAAATACGGATAATGTCCGTGTGTGCTCCTGAGATCCAGGCCTTTATAATAGGCCCGTGAACACACGCTTCAGGAGACAATTTGCAGGTCAAACAAATGTTTTTCGGAAATAACGATTCACGCGCACGTACTGTACTTTGCTTCAGCTGCTTCCGGTTTCTATAAATATATTTTATTGAACATTATCATAGCTCATATCGTGATTACTATCAAGAGAGCATAAGTTTTGATGAGTGGGTACTGAACGAGAACACTTACAAAACTCTTGATTATTGAACTGAAACACTTACAACGCTAGGTTATTCAACTGTAACACTTATAGAACTGGGGACGTTATGTACGGTTCTACAAGTGTTCCAGTTGAATAACCTAGAGTGTTGTAAGTGTTCCAGTTCGATAATCAAGAGTTTTATATTGACGTTCATAGAAGTCATCACGTGGTATAATCTATCGCACCAGATTGGCTCTCGCTCATTTGAATATTTTTAGAAATAATCTTCTCATACTATGTACATTAGATATTCATGGCACATCGGCCAATGGGGATGCTTGCTCGAGGTCACGTGGAGATACTTTGAAACCCAGGATAGAACGACAAATACGAAAAAATATGTAAATGACCCGCAACTCTATTGAAGAACGATTTCTTGACACGGTAAATATGGAAATAAGTCATTGTTTTACCCCTAAATTTCCCTCTGCTTCAATACTAATTCAACGAAAAAATAAGCCTCTTTGCATTAATTCAGTTTGCTGTTCTAACCTTTTTCATAGTATCTCCATTGTGATAAGTAGATGCATTCGACGATAATCTATAAAACAAGACAAAATACATACGAATGCAAACCTCTTGGACAAACTTAACAAGCCAATAATTCAAGCTTTCCGCCGACATTTCGTTTAGTGGAGTATCCGCATTATGTAGTAAATCAACGGCAAACTCAAAAGATCTCAAAAGGGTTTCCCTCCAGGCCTGGGATTTTATTTCGTCAGGCGTCAAAAACCTTAATTCCGAGCGCGTCTTATATTCTGTAGTCCGATGCACAGCTCTTCTTACATTCTCTAGCGTTTCCTCAACGCTTAATGGTGACCGGAATCTTTTTGGTGGAGGTTCACCTTCAGGATGCCGATCCATGCTATACTCGGCGCATCTAGGGATGAACTCTGCTACAGTGGCGTCATCTACATACTTAATCACAGGCAGCTCAAGCTGACAAGTTACGAAAATATAACTATTTTAATTTATAAGGGTTTGTATGGGAGCGTAACGAACTCCGTTTACAAGCCAGAAATACTGTAAAATTTTGAATAAAAAAGACTTACCTTGCATGCCACTGTGATGTCTTCTGTCATGTTTTTCTCCTTGTTGGGTGGTTTTAAGCTGATTTTAGCCTAGCCTTCGCAGCAAAGGTAACCCCCTTCGGGGGTTGGAGAGGCTGCTCAGCCAGCTTTTCAACTCTGGTATCGTCGAATTATACTTGACGGCGGTTAGGAGTTCAAATGGACAGAGTTCGAGAAAGAAAATGTAGTCGTGTGTGCTTGATAATACAGGAATGGATTAACAGTGGGGAATTCGTAGAGGTTTTGTGAACTCCGATTGATTTTGATGTGGGATTTATCGCTCTGGAAGGCGAGTGTTGTCAATATCGAGTGTGCATGCAGCCTTCTCTATTTTTAGGAAGAAGAGACTCGAAAAAAAAACAACGGCTAAACTCAGCTTATAAATTAAAACCACCCAACAAGGAGAGAAACATTACAGAATGGAAGACATCACAGTGGCAAGGTAAGTCATTTTTATTCAAAAAAATTAAAGTATTTCTGGCTAGTAAACGGAGTTCGTTACGCTCCCATACAAACCCTGATAAATTGAAATATAGTTATATTTTCGTAACTTGTCAGTTTGGGCTGCCTGTGACTTAATGTATAGTTAAGACCATAATCTTGACCCAAGTGAGTGAGTGCTTTCCGTACTTTACTGTACTAAACCTATACAGATGTGGTGATCTGCATTTCTTAAATTATATGGAAATAGGTTTCTCGTTTAGGCTTCCTCGTCATTGTTTATTATCACAATTTATATAATATTGTTTATGTTATTGTATATTATGGCGGCAAACAAATAATAAAATACCAGATACGATGGGAAGTTACTGAACAACTCTAGAATGTTCTTAAAGAGTATTTTATGTTTAACTTTGTACATAAAGATAGTAATTTAGATAGCGTCCTGTAAGCGCTTGTTGTAAACATTAATTAGCTTGACACACTTTAACAGATCGTTATAAATTGAGGTCCAATCACAGAAGACCCCTAAGTCCTCTTTCGATACCGCGTTCAAGTTTTCTTCTGTCTGACGCTCTGCTGAAATGCTAGACAAGACGTATTCAAATTCTGGAATAGTCAGAAAAGTCCCTAGCTTGTTTATATCAATTTTTTTTAGAGTTCCTGAGAAGAGGAATCGCTCACTTGATTAATTCATGAAATGACCATATAAACTAACATAAATTAGCAGTGGTTTTAAAATGCACAAATTGACAGCAATTAGCGACGATCGTTTAGTGTAGTGGTTGCGACGTTTGCCTTACGAGTTGGCGGGAGCGGGATTCGAGTTACAGAAAATTTACTTAACCATTTTCTTGAGAACCCTTGCTCTAGGTGGGTAAGATCTTATTTACTGACCGGTTAGGTTTTTTTATTTTTCAGGGTAGGATTTTATTAGTTTATGTTGTCATTTCATGAATTAATTAAGTGAGCGATTCCTCTCATTAGGAGGTCGTATGTTTTTTAGCTTATATTGTTATCAGCTTTATTTACTTCATAACGAAAAATTACAATGCAGAAAAGTTTAACTTGTGCATGAAAGCTCTTACGTACGAGTCGGTTGTTTCCCGCAGGGTAGGGAGGGTGAGGGAGATCACCACTGGCTGGTGGACTATCAGTCAGATCCTAGTGCCTGAGCTAGTACGAAGTTAATAACCTTGTGCATGATCCACACATCGGAAAGCTACGAACGTTGTCTCTGCCTCTGTACTAGAGAGAGTTCAAGGCAAACATTTGTGATTACCATTTAACGTCTATTCGCACAACAATGCGAAAAATCGTTGAAAAGGTACAGAGTGGTTAATATGGTCACATCATCAGTATGGTCCAGTATGGTCACATCATCAGTATGGTCCAGTATGGTCACATCGTCAGGATGGTCCAGTATGGTCACATCGTCAGCATGGTCCAGTATGGTCACATCGTCAGCATGGTCCAGTATGGTCACATCGTCAGGATGGTCCAGTATGGTCACATCGTCAGCATGGTCCAGTATGGTCACATCGTCAGCATGGTCCAGTATGGTCACATCGTCAGCATGGTCCAGTATGGTCACATCGTCAGCATGGTCCAGTATGGTCACATCGTCTGCATGATCCAGTATGGTCACATCGTCAGCATGGTCCAGTATGGTCACATCGTCAGCATGGTCCATTATGGTCACATCCTCAGGATGGTCCAGAATGGTCACATCGTCTGCATGGTCCAGTATGGTCACATCGTCAGCATGGTCCAGTATGGTCACATCGTCAGCATGGTCCAGTATGGTCACATCGTCAGCATGGTCCAGTATGGTCACATCGTCAGCATGGTCCAGTATGGTCACATCGTCTGCATGATCCAGTATGGTCACATCGTCAGCATGGTCCAGTATGGTCACATCGTCAGCATGGTCCATTATGGTCACATCCTCAGGATGGTCCAGAATGGTCACATCGTCAGCATGGTCCAGTATGGTCACATCGTCAGCATGGTCCAGTATGGTCACATCGTCAGCATGGTCCAGTATGGTCACATCGTCAGCATGGTCCAGTATGGTCACATCGTCAGCATGATCCAGTATGGTCACATCGTCAGCATGGTCCAGTATGGTCACATCGTCAGCATGGTCCATTATGGTCACATCCTCAGGATGGTCCAGAATGGTCACATCGTCAGCATGGTCCAGTATGGTCACATCGTCAGCATGGTCCATTATGGTCACATCGTCAGCATGGTCCAGTATGGTCACATCATCAGTATGGTCCAGTATGGTCCAGTATGCTCACGTCGTCAGTATGGTCCAGTTTAGCCTGTATGGTCACATCGTCAGTATGGTCCAGTTTAGCCTGTATGGTCACATCGTCAGTATGGTCCAGTTTAGCCTGTATGGTCACATCGTCAGCATGGTCCAGTATGGTCACATCGTCAGCATGGTCCAGTATGGTCACATCGTCAGCATGGTCCAGTATGGTCACATCGTCAGCATGGTCCAGTATGGTCACATCGTCAGCATGGTCCAGTATGGTCACATCGTCAGCATGGTCCAGTATGGTCACATCGTCAGCATGGTCCAGTATGGTCACATCGTCTGCATGATCCAGTATGGTCACATCGTCAGCATGGTCCAGTATGGTCACATCGTCAGCATGGTCCATTATGGTCACATCCTCAGGATGGTCCAGAATGGTCACATCGTCAGCATGGTCCAGTATGGTCACATCGTCAGCATGGTCCAGTATGGTCACATCGTCAGCATGGTCCAGTATGGTCACAACGTCAGCATGGTCCAGTATGGTCACATCGTCAGCATGGTCCAGTATGGTCACATCGTCTGCATGATCCAGTATGGTCACATCGTCAGCATGGTCCAGTATGGTCACATCGTCAGCATGGTCCATTATGGTCACATCCTCAGGATGGTCCAGAATGGTCACATCGTCAGCATGGTCCAGTATGGTCACATCGTCAGCATGGTCCATTATGGTCACATCGTCAGCATGGTCCAGTATGGTCACATCATCAGTATGGTCCAGTATGGTCCAGTATGCTCACGTCGTCAGTATGGTCCAGTTTAGCCTGTATGGTCACATCGTCAGTATGGTCCAGTTTAGCCTGTATGGTCACATCGTCAGTATGGTCCAGTTTAGCCTGTATGGTCACATCATCAGTATGGTCCAGTATGGTCCAGTATGCTCACGTCGTCAGTATGGTCCAGTTTAGCCTGTATGGTCACATCGTCAGTATGGTCCAGTTTAGCCTGTATGGTCACATCGTCAGTATGGTCCAGTATAGCCCGAAGCCCGAAGGCAGGATTGCAATGACAGCAGCCTCCTGTGCAAGGTTATGAAAATAAAAGCGAGATAAATCGGGCCGCCTATCTGACCATGACGTCACAATTATGAAACTGTTCGTCATATCCAACAACGCGTGGAATGTGAGCAATATACAATCTCTATGTCAAAACTCACACCGATTTTGAGCCGTCGAAAGCTCTCAATGGAGTTGCTGTGCGTACCAGCGTGTTACTGGGTGCCTTACGATCAAGAGATTTCATGTTTGCTACTGTGGTCGTCCTCCTGGATTGATAAATCATCCTCTTCTTTCCCTCTGTGCACGCCCTACCCAATTCCTTTCCCGAGCCCCAGTTTCATTTCAAGGTAGGCATAGTCTCTGGATGCTTGTTTCTTGGTCTGTCCTTCTATTACCTGGAATTGATGGGATTTGTGGTGTTGCTGGACCCTGCTAGCATTTTTGAGATTGCCGTTTTGTTTGATTGCCAGATACCAGTTTTTGTACTGTTTTCTTCCGTGGTGCATATGAGAACTGAACGAATGAAAGTGGTTTTCCCTGTGGGTCTCGCGCAATAGAGTGTCCATTGTTGCATTTTCCTGCGAAAGAAAATCACTTTATTATTAATGATGCCATACACTTTAATCACGGACTTTTTAATCAAATTCCCGGCGCTATCTTCAAGATCAGCATAAAGTGATAGAAAATAGATTTCTTTTGCAGCGGCTAAAACCTTTTTTGACTGTCTAACTTGTTCTGAAGCAGTTCAGGGCGGAACTGGTCGGTGCGTGAGACAGGTCTATTAGAGCGTGGACGGACGACCACGCCATTATAGTTACTGGGGTTATATATCTTTACAAAACAGAACTATAACGTGTGATACTGAAGGATACAGTTCACCTTATCGCCGCTTTCAAACTCTGTTTCTTTAAGATAAGATAACTTTATTATGCCTCCCTGGGCATCACAAATATCTAAAAATTAATTACAGAAGAAATACATAAAAAGCCTATACAGTATGTACAATTACTAACACTCCATAATAATTAAATCATATAATAATAAATAAAAATATAACTATGCTAAATTCAAATCAAATGATGTGTGTGTTCCAATGTTCCATTTGTTCCAATGACAATATAAAACCCAACAACCCTCACCAATGGAGGCTTGACATGACATGACGTGTATTATAAAATGAAGCTCAGCTAATATTAAACTGCACATAAGCCCTAGCCAGTTATCTTTGATATCGATTGTATATGAAGTGTATAGTCCAACGGTAGAATATTTCTTGTTTTGGGTGTTGAGTCTACGAGATATAAAGGTTTATATTTCCAATATGGTAATGTCTGATGTCATCACCCACATCTCATTATACAAAAGCATGGTATAGAGACAAATTACCTATTTTAAAATTCTAAGTTATATTTGAAGCTTATCAAAGTGATTTTACACAAATAAAAGCTAAATTAGGAAATAGCTTAATGCACAAGGACAAAGAAATTCAGCAAATGTCGGTGATGACATCACATCATTAGCATATTGGAAATATATACCTTTTATATCGTAGACACAACACCCAAATCAAGAAATATTCTACCGTTGGGCTATACACTTCATGTACAAGCGATATCAAAGATAACTGGCTAGGGATTATATGCACAACAAAAATCATCCAGTATTTTTTTTGTAAGGTCTTTAATGTTTCTTACCGTGGAGTAAACTTTGCCGTTCTTTGCGATAGCGATGTACATCTGGTGCGCAACATTCTTTATACGAATAACACTTCGGCCATACGACTGAAGCTCAAAATGACCTACAAATGTAATAATCAATTGAGCGTTACACTCCCCCTTAAATCAACAGACAATATAGGATAGTACAGTAAAGAAATGGACTGGATTTGTTAAAACATGTTTACGATAACTCTCTTTTTGTACGGACTGCCAATCCCGGTTTATACTTACGACTTGAAAACTATTGACGGACTATTCGTTTTCTTTCTCATTTAGGATAAACTAGCCGTAAGTCAGGGACACGCGTTTTGTGACTAAGTTCCAGAGAGGTTATACCTTTCCGCATTGGAATGGCGCGCCAATCTATCCAGTACTTACCGTATGCATTAGTGACGTTAGCAGACAGACTTCCCTTCAGTGTTCCACCAGGTAACATCACCAAATGAAAACCAGTCTTGCAATACAACTTAACCTTTCGTCGAAATGTAGGGGCTTTAACAATACCGGATAACTTGTTGAACGTGCTAGTTTTATATAAGGAGGTGGTACGGTACTTGGGTGTCCTTGGCGTTGGCGAGGTGGTGTTTCTCTTTGGCGGTTTTTGAGTCCTAAATAGTGACATCAGAACCAATATGCTTGTGAAGATCTGCAGGAAGAGTATGGCTTAAGGGTTATTGCTATCTCTTGTAGATGCTCCTAGGTAGTGGCCACTACTAATATGGCGACTTCTACTATTAACTACAATCCCTTGCGCGCGAAATCGTATGCGCTTTATCGCACAGAAAAGAAAGTATTGAAAACTTAAAACAGGCAAGTTAAAAACTGTTTTTCCTAATACACTGTTATTAAAGAGAAAGATGATTGTTTGTGCCAGGGGCGTGGGGAGGTCCTGAAAATTGGGGGAAACGGGAGGGGGGGGGGGGAGGCAAATGATGAATTTGGGACATTTTTATGGTATTTTACTAAACAAGCTTTTAAAAGGGGCCGTCTCACCCACAGTGCTTAGCTTGCTTTTGTTATACTTTGACCCCTTGTTCACGGCGAGAACCTCACGAACTAAGCGTATTCTTTATGTTAGTGACGTGACAATTTTGATTTGAACTAATGGTACCTTACAAGTTGAATGTGAAGTCAACAAAGTGTTATACAGCAGTACTTGGCTGTACTATAACAATTGCCGCTCACCCGTCGCTGCTATAAACAGAGAACACTCCGGGTAATACTAATAATTATGAAAGCGAGAGGTTTCTCTGGGGTTTCTCGTCTCCTCGGTTTTATGTTTACTTGCAGACAGAGAGAGAGAGAGATCTGCTAGCAGGCAATCTCGTTGCTGGCAGTTCAAGAGAGAACAGTGAACGAATTACAGCTCGTTTCAATGGGAAATTATTATCTCGGCGGCTCTGTTGTCAAATCACAGGAAGGGTTTGTATGGGAATTTTAAAATCTAGCTTTTCGATAAATATTCTGTAATAACATGAATAAAACTTACCTGGTGTCTATAAGCTGTGTCTGTACGTCGTTTCAGCGAATTTGGGCGAATTTTAAATCCCTTACTCTACATATTAAAGAAGAAATGCAAGGTAGGAAACGAACTTCAAATCTCGGGTCAAAGCCACTCACGTTTGGGTCGATTTTTTCACGAAAATCACATCGAATTTACTTTTTATCCCCATCAGCATACGCAGCGATAAATTTCCAGTCGATCTGTGCCAACCAAATGAAGACATCTGTATTTGCCGAGCTACAATCCACTATTGAGTCTGCCAAAATCTTGCCAGAAGCAGCCATCTATGCCCGTGACTCGCCAATTGACTCGCCAGAGTTGTGCCACCACAGGAAATCCAAGCTCTGTTTATGGCTATTTTATAAGGTCCGTTGGGAATTTTTAAATCTAACTTTTCGATAAACATATTGTAATAAAATGAATAAAACTTACCTGGTGTGTACAGCCTGTGTCTTGGCTGTGTCTGTATGCAGTTGCAGCGAATTTAGGCGAATTTTAAATCCTTTACTCTGGAACTAAAGATAAGCTAGATTTAAAATTTCCACAGCTTGGGCTTCCTGTGTTAACGGTTTTGGCACCACTCTGGCGAGACACGGGCATAGATGGCTGCTTCTGGCGACATTTTGGCGGACTCAACAGTGGATTGTAGATCGGCAAATACAGATGTCTTCATTTGGTTGGCACAGATCGACTGGAAATTTATCGCTGCGTATGCTGATGGGGATAAAAAGTAAATTCGATGCGATTTTCGTGAAAACATCGACCCAAACGTGAGTGGCTTTGAACCCGAGATTTGAAGTTCGTTTCCTACCTTGCATTTCTTCTTTAATATGTAGAGTAAGGGATTTAAAATTCTCCCAAATTCGCTGAAGCGACGTACAGACACAGCCAAGACACCGGATCAAAGACACCAGGTACGTTTTATTCATGTTATTACAGTATATTAATTGAAAAGCCAGATTTTAAAATTCCGTGATACAAACCCTTGTAAATAGACATAAACAGAGCTTGGGCTTCCTGTGGTCAAATTTCGTGCGAGTATAAATTTTGATCGATCCGGTGAATCCGAAAATCTCGGCGAAATCACTGTGTGAAAGCCCTTCGAAATCAGAGAGAGAGACCTGTTTCCACAAGTTAAACGCCGAAGCCCTCAAAATGATTTTAGGAAATTCCTCAATTCTTTTCGGATCGACCAAGCGGAGTTTCTTTGCCTATAATATTTTGTTGACCATAATATTTACCGCTCACCCGTCGCTTCCGAACCCTGTCATCAGTACTATAAACAGAGAATACTAATAATTATGAAAAGAGGTTTCTCCCCTCGGTTTTATTTTTCCCTGCAGAGAGAGAGAGAGAGAGAGAGATCATCTGCTGGCAGGCAATCTCGTTGCTGGTGCCAGAGAACCAGTTCAAGAGAGAACAGTGAACGAATAACAGCTCGCTTGAATAGGAAATTATTATCATGCAGTCTCGGCGGCTTTGTTTGTCAAATTTCGTGCGAGTCAAATGATCAACCCGGTGTATCCGAAAATCTCGGCAAAATCACTGTCTAAAAGCCCGATTTCCGCCCTTCGAAACCAGAGAGAGACCTGTTTCCACAAGTTAAACGCCAAAGCCCTGAAAATGATTTCAGGAAACTGTTCTTCGAGGTCTTCAAGTGGAGTTTTGTTGCAAATTGTGGTCAAGCCAACCACGCCAAAAACCCAAATCGGCTCAAAGATAGTAGATACTCGAACTAAGCGCTAATATATCTTTAGATATAAAGATTAATGGTCAGAATAGCTTCTCCATGTTGAAGGTGGAAATCGTGGACACAAACTGATAATTGTTTCCTTTCGTTGAGGGCGAACGAAACTGGCATCCATCAGAGAACTACGGCCACCTGAAATAAAACTAAAATTTGCATGACCAAATAATTGACAACACTTAAATAAGAGGCTCAATAGAAAGAGCAATAAAAAACGGTTCAACCTAGTATGATTTTTTTGACGATAGCTGGAAGGATGGCAGAGATGTAGAGAAGATTAAAACCACTACCATAAAACTCTGGATTTCGATGGCATCGAAAATGGCCGCTTTGCTATGTGAGCGCGCTAAGCACTGTGAGTTTAATTTGCAGGGTAGATCTCAATTTGTACGTATTACCTTGACATGCTCAACATCGCATGTTCTTAATGGTGGAATATCCCAGGAACAAAGGTAGGCTCTATCTTGTTCGCAGTTATGGTTAACGATCTCCTACCCTCATGGGGCCCACGTGCTAAGTTCGTAGATGACTTAACAGCTTTGGAAATTATTCCTAGAAACTCACCATCCTTACTAAATTTTATTGTAGACGACATTCAATCTTTCGCGGTCGATAATAATATGCAGTTACATCCTCGTAAATGTAAGGCTATGTCGATCAGTTGACTTTTTACACTACAATAGTTGCGTGATGCGACCCATTGCTACCGGCGGAATCTAGGGACCGGCCATTTATTAGAGGGGGGGTGGGCTGGTGCATTTTCATTTTCCTTAACATAATTTCAAGTGGCCCTGCTCATGTCACTGCATAAAGTAATGTGGCCCCCCAAGAGAGTGCACATGAAATGACATGACCCACCCTAAATCACAATAACATTTATAATAGAGTGAAGGACTGTTATACACCAGATTTTGTTGTTTTGTTATATCATTTTTGATAATAAATTTGATTGAGATTGATCCCTTCAGGACTGTTTTCTTTAGTAGAAAGGAAAATGATATGCACAAAATTACATGGCCCCTCAGAAATGGTTGCAGAATTTTGTGCAGCCCCCCATTATTTGGTGCACAAAAAGGTATGACCCCCTCCCCATTTGCACCAGCCCAAAGGTATGACCCCCCCCCCCCCCCCTCTAATAAATGGCCGGTCCCCTATATAGAGTGCGTGAAATCCTTCAAGCTTCTCGGAGTATTTATCTCAGAGGAACTCGCATGGCATGGGTTGCCCACTGCGGTTATGTAGGCAAAAGGCCAATCGGAGGCTGTATACCCTGAGGCAACTCAAAAAGTGTTGTGTTCCTTCTGCGGACATCGTTATTTTTTACTGTATACTTTAGATCTGTCATAGATATAGAATATGCGTGGGTCGTGTATGCCAGCCATCTAATGCCTTGGAAAATATCCAGAAAAGGGCATTGTCCATCATTTTTCCTCGTATTGTTTACGGTGAAGCATTGGAAAAGGCGGTATCCTCACTCTAGCCGATTGTCGATTGGCGGCGTGTCAGAAATTTATAAGCAGCATTAAGCCAGGTAATCCCATCTACCCTAATACATAGTTCAGAATAATAAACTCATCGGCGCGTACTCGCTAAGATCGGGCAAAAGCAGTAGTTATCCAATGACCACTAAGACTGACCGTTTTAGCAACTTTGTAACTGTGAAATTCCAAGGTATCTAAATTGTTTAACTTATAGTACGTATTTATTCATATAATCAGTAGCTTATTATTAGGTGTAATCAGCCTGTAATTCAGTATATGTATACACTGCAAGAGGCGTGAATAAACTAATTATTATTATTGTTGTCGTTATTGTTATTATTATTGTTATTGTTAATGGTCTGAGTGTGTAGTTTTGGATTACGAATGAGAACCAGGTCTACTATGTGTATTCCGTTCCGGCAAATTGAGTAATAGATATCGGTATAGAGATATGAGCTTGTCAACATAATATGAATAATAAGAATTTTTGGACAATTATACAGCAACTACATAAACTTATACCCTGTATTTATATTTTAATACTTATCTAACTTGTAATACGAAATGTGCGCTAGACTTTATGGTTTGAATCTTCTCCCATGCATTCTTTAATCTCAGTGATGTTGAATTCAATGCTTTAAATGGTAGCTGCATGGGGCAATTGGCTAGATTTGGATATTGATCTCTATAATTTACTACCTAACCCAGATAAATTTGATGAAAACGATTGTGATGCTATGCTCTCAACACCTTTTTCCCAATACTATTCTATCGACAAATTGAATAGGACTCTTCAAAGAGCTAGTAAGAAGTCTTTGGCATTCCTTCACTGCAATATAAGAAGCCTGCCTAAAAATTTTACTCTCTTGCATGATTTGTTATATTCTCTTATGGTCAAACCTGAGATCTTAGCAATAACTGAAACTAAATTAAATGAGAGATCAGTACCAAATATCAACCTTCCCTCCTATACTTTTTTCTATTCTGACTCAGTTACTGCAGCTGGAGGTGTAGGTTTATACATATCAAACAATCTTGAAGTAACTAGTAGGCCAGATATTTGTTTTAATATGACACTGGTTGAATCCTGCTGAGTAGAAATTGATCCAGGTCATAACAAGGCTCATATTATTGTTGGATGTGTCTACAGACACCCCACTGCTGATTTATTGCAATTTGCCTCACAATTGGAAGATATACTTAAAATGCTTAACCGAAACAAATAACAAGCCTACATTCTTGGGGATATGAATTTTTTTTTTTTTAATTTACCAGCCACATCCCTACTGAGGAATATTTAGATATGTTATACTCAAATAATTTTCTTCCAATCATTACAAAACCACATGCAACTAGAGTAACTAACCACACTTCTACACTTATTGATCATATCTACACTAATACTTCAACTGAGCAGATTATTCCTGGTATAGCGACTGTGGACATATCTGACCATTTGCCAATATTTTGCATTGTTGATATCAATATTAAAAGAAAAAATGAAAATCAATATTTCAGACACTATGCTAATTTAGACACTGGCCTTTTTCTTCAGGACATGAATTCTATAAACTGGAATGAAATACTTAGTAAAAATAAGAGCCTACATGATAAAACAAATGAAGCAATTAATGCTGTTAATCTTGTAGTAAATAAGCATGCACCTATAAAGCTACTTCCTCGGAGTAAAATGAAACAATTTACTAAACCTTGGATAACAAATGGAATTTTAAAATCAATTAAAAGCAAACAAAAAATGTATCATACACACTTTCTCAGTAACAATCCACTAAAAGTTGAAGAATATAAACTATATGCCAATCGACTCAATTATATAAAGAAAATAAGCAAAAATAATTATTATACTAAAACTTTTGCATCCTACAAAAATAACTTTAAGTCAACTTGGAAACTTATTGGCACTTTAATAAACCGTAAAGCCAAGGGACAAGTATTTCCAACAAGGCTTATTCGAAACAATAAAACTTACACTAATCAGCTAGCTGTAGCTAATCAATTTAATGATTTTTTTGTAAATGTTGGCCCATCTTTAGCTAGTCATATTCCTAATGTTCCGAACAATAACCCAACTCAATTTATTGATCAGTCTCCGTCATCTAGCCTTTTTATGTTTCCAGTTACTGAATCTGAAGTGTATTTGATGTTCTCTTCACTAAAGGAAAACAAAGCCTCAATTGACATACCCAATAAATTGATAAAAATTGCAAGTAAACCTCTTTCAATACCATTTATACTAATATATAATGAATCAATTATAACAGGTACTGTGCCTAATATCTTTAAAATTGCAAGAATAACACCAATTTACAAAAGTGGTATTTCAACAGAGCCAGGTAACTATAGTCGCCTTGCTATCCCCCTATTGCAAAACTTTAGAAAAAAATATTTACAATCAACTTATATCTTTCTTAGACAAACATAATGTTTTATTCCAATATCAATTTGGCTTTAGAAAAGGTTTTTCTACTGAACAAGCACTTCTGGAAATCACTGATGGTCTAAAACTTGGGATTGACAATAAACTTATTATGTGTGGTATTTTTCTTGACTTCTCCAAAGCTTTCGATACTGTTAATCATGAAATTCTGCTAGCTAAACTTTACAAATATGGAATAAGAGGCACTGCACATGACTGGTTTTCCAACTATCTGTCTTAAATAGTGAATTGAAATATGTACGTAACTATTGTGTTATTAATAAATTATCACTTAATCTTAAAAAGACTAACTATATGCTCATTACCTCACCTAGGACTACTGCAAAAATTAGCATGGCCACACTTAAAATGGAACAGAAAAGCTACATTAAGTATCTTAGTGTATACATTGATGACCATTTAAATTGGAATACTCAAATTAAACATATTGATAATAAAATTTCTAACAATATTGGAATTATAAACAAATTACGACATTATGTAGACCTAAAAACAATTAAACAAATTTATTATACTATGATTTATCCTTATCTAAACTATGGATTAATGAGCTGGGGCAATACTTATAAGACTAAACTATCTAAAACAACCACTAAGCAAAACAAATGTATACGTAATATCTTCTTCGCCAATCAAAGAGAAAGTGCTATTCCATTTTATCAATTACTCAGAATTCTAAAATTGGACAATATCTTTAAGTTTAAAATGGCCACCTTTGCTTTTCAAATAATTAACAACAAAGCCAAAATTCCTGCTGTTTTTCATGATATTATTAAACCAGTTTCTGATGTCCATTCGTATAATACCAGGTATTCTGCAAATCAAAATCTTTACAGACCATTTTTACGAACGAATTATGGCCAACACACTTTTAAGTTTATGATTTCTAAAATATGGGAGAACATACCAACTACGATTAAAAGTTTAAAATTTAATAGTTTCAAAATGTGTTACAAACAATATTTATTAAGTAATCAAAAGTAATTTTCATTCTCGTTCTGTCTATTAATTTCTCTTTTACTGTCTAGTATCTACTTAAATCTACCTTGCTGATGTTTGTATTTCTAAACTTAGGCTGTCTCAAAGGTAGTGGTCAATACGAAAGCTTTGCTACTTTGACCACTACACATGCACCATACTCTATAGAACACTTAAGCCGCCTTCCGTATTTATTTATCCTTTTTATACATAAACATTATTTATTGATACAACTAATAATCAGTGTGCAAATAAAATGAACTTGAACTTGAACCTCAACTTTGGGTTTAGCGTGTTTTTGCTCGTCAATAAGAAGGTTTGACTGGCGGCTTTCTTCGTAGTAGGGCATAGTGCAAAGAAAAAGTATAACACAAGCAATTGATCTAAATTTTTGCAGCAATCAGATGATTTTGACTTGTATACTGGACTGCTGGTCCGGCAAGGTGAGAATAGTTATTATATTCGCTTGTATTTGCAAAATTGTGAAGTCGTTCCGCTTATGTACCGCGGGCGCAATGTCCGTGATTGTTGGTGATGATTTTGATTTTAGCCACGAACGGTTATGCTCATGTATGGCGTTTGTTGGAATAAACTTCTACGAAAGATAATCAGGAACCTCTCATACCTAAGCTAGACCAATTTAGATCAGATATAATTATTAAAGTCGATGGACCCTATTATAATCGGCGTGCAACTCTATTTTGTAATTTCTCCAACTTAAGTGCAAGACCTTTTCCAAGACTTCCCCAAACAGTACTGCAATAATCAATACTTTTAAGTTTAAGTTTATCCGCTTTATGCTATTAGACCTTGAGAATGTAAGGAGTCATAATCAGAAGAAAATTGACTTATTGTTTAAGGCATATTAGTCTTATCTAAAATTGCTTATGGCTTGTTCAGTATTTTCGTACTAGATGTTTTAATAGATAGCGAGAGTTTATAAATCCCGTAAAGCACGGCCACGGATTCTGTATCGGATATCAAACGTCTAGATTTGAAACAATATGTCCTTTATGAAAGAAGCTTCTTTAATCTCACATAAGAATTCAAATTTTATATACTATTGACCAATTTATTATTTATTATTATTGCACATAGTTTTCTCTTATCATTATTGTATATAGGACAGATATAGGTTTTCATTTTTAATGTTAATATATTAGGTATTAGAGTAATAGAAGTAGGTCCACATAAGCTTTGGCTGCCTATAATTTAACCTACTATATACCAAATAATGTATGTATGTATATGTATACATACATACATACACTTTATTTAGAACTTTATTTATACACGAGTAAACATCAGTAATAGCATAAAACAATTACAAAATACAGAGATTGTAAAAAAATAAAATATGCCTACTGTTTTATATGAATGTCGTGTGTTGAAGTATGATAGTTAAGAATAGGTTACAATATTAATAAAAAACTTCTTAAAAATACTTATTTTATCGGAGGCTCTGACATCCTTGGGCAGTGCATTCCATATCTTTGCCCCGTCAAAACGAAAGCATTTTTTACCGAAGTTTGTGCGCGGATGAGGAAAGGAGATTTTAGTCGACGAGGATGTATGTATGTATGTATAAAGTCATGTTTTCAGTTATTTTGGCGATACGACTTATTTCAAAGCAAAAGTTTATGTAAATCAAGACGAAATATTTAGCTGCAGCAGATTTAAAGATCACTTATCGCTCAGTGATTTCCTTTGTTTTTGTTTCATGAATTATTAATGAGCTTGATAAGCGTAGATACATCTCAAAGAAGTTTTTATAAGAAGTATTTATTCCTCGTTAGAAAAAAGTGAAACGATCCATGTTTAAGAAGGCAACAGCACCCTCGAAAGCCTAATTTACAGAGCATTGTAAACATTGATCCTGTTGCTCACAATGATCATCTGAATTGCTCTGAAGTAAAAGCGCCTTCCGTCGCAATCATTCCTACATTTCTAATATGTAATGCACGCTCCTTGGCTCCAAAGATCGACGAACTGGAATGTGTTGTTTCACAGAACTCTGTTGCGGTGGTTTGTCTTACCGAATCTTGGCTGTCAGATTATATCCCATGCAGACTCAGCGGTTGCTTTACAGGCTAGGACTATATACAACCTACTACGGAAGGACCGTCCTTCCCGTGGCGGAGTCGTAGCTGCGTATATGCAATGTTCAATACCTTTCATGCAACTCCCCAATTTAGAACTTAGTGGGTCAATCACAGAAACTCTGTGCACAGGCCGCCCAAGTTCTGACTGTGTAACAAGGTTTGTATGGGAGTTCTTCCGATAACTCAGAATAATAACATAAATCTCCTGTAATACAAGGTAAATAAAGGAAGAAGACTTACTTGAAGTTGTTTTGTCGTCCTATGTGTATTTCAGGTCGCTAGAACGGTGTTTCATGGAATTCTTGAGGGGGGTGAAACGTATGACTCAAGAATTCCATGAAACACCGTTCTAGCGACCTGAAATACACATAGGACGACAAAACAACTTCAAGTAAGTCTTCTTCCTTTATTTACCTTGTATTACAGGAGATTTATGTTATTATTCTGAGTTATCGGAAGAACTCCCATACAAACCTAGTTACACAGTCAGAACTTGGGCGGCCTGTGCTCTGTGGCTTCCGAGCCGAGACCTCGGCGCTTGCCTAGGCCGTATCGGCGTCCGATACTTCTGGGCGTTATCTATCATCCGCCACAGGCGACCATGAATGATAACGACAATCTATATCATCGATCATGCATGTCCAAGGGACTGTGGATCTGGTTGAGCACCCCGACTGTCTGGTCTGTATTACCGGCGATTCAATCTCCCTTAAACGTGTGTGTGGCCTGACTCAGATCTATTTTTGCCTACGAAGGTTCGCCGTGCCCATGATACAGACAAACTTTGATTAACCGCAATGATTGCCAAAAGGCAAAAATGCCTCTCCCAATATGAGAAAGACTCGCCTGTGTTTAAATCTTGGCGTAACAAAGTGCAGCGGTCTATTATCCATTGCAAAAAGGCTTTCTATAATTCAAAGGTCAAAAACTTAAAAGAGTCTATTTCAGTGGCAGATGGTGGAAAGACGTTAAGAGTCTGTCCGGAGTGTCATCTATAGCGAAGGACAGTGGTACAGTCAACTCATAGACGGTATAACCATTGATAGTACTCAGTCATTGTGTGAGAAGATCAACCAATATTTTGTTGGGCTAACATCGGAGTTTGATCCTTTATCACCTATTGCGCGCTGGTAATAATTTTCCCTGGCTCATGTTATGAGGTGTCCTTAATAAAAGCTGGCATTCCAACTCTACAATATAGAATTGAAGCTATATGTAACAAGTTTCTCAGTTTATACTGCGAGAGGTAAGTTAATAAACAACATTATTATTATTACTCGGGCTGCCTGTGGCAGCACCGAGTCTTAAAATGCAAGCCGTTCTTTTTTTTTTTTTTTTTTGTTGGGTGTCGCAAAATTTCTGCGCATGCGTTAAAGGTCAACTTCACACCAATCGGATTGCACTGTGCTGGTCACGCAACAATCGCCAGGTTAATTTATTTACATAATTTAATACAGTAAAACAAGATGGCGGAAGACCCGCGAGGAACTTTCTCTCTAATCTCTCAAATGTAAGCCAGTTTAATGTTTTATTTAACTTCACTCGTGCGAAAGCCTTCCAACAGGCTCAGGATATTTCAACTGGCGCCATTGTCGGAGCCGAAGGACCGCGTTTTTTACCCAGATGGCCAGTGCTTTTATATACGACACGTACGATGACCTGAAGCCAAAGAAATATATATTGGAATCTATAAGCCATCGGCTCGCTGTGCTGCATTTAAAACATCCGAGGAGAACATCTTATTTTGGGTGAAGGCACTTCAAGACCAATGTTATGAGTCTCTTAAAAACTGTCAGAGATTTAAATTTACCGTAAGTTGGATCAGAGAGTATCGAGATCAAGTTATTTCGTTCCAGCGAGGATATTGACCTAGCGGAAACGGTACAAGCTGTCGAAGGATTTTACTTATAATCATCCACGTCTACTTAACAACAGGAATAGTTATGTGCCAAGGCATGGGCAAAGATAGAGTTTCCCAGATTACAGATGAAAGTAGAGCACTTAATGAATGAAGAAACAGAGGTCACGCGCGACATGCTTGAGAACATGAACATGTTTAACACTTTATGTTATACTAAGAAAACAAAACAAGTTACAGAGCCTGCACGTTCACAAATCAATGAAAAACCCCAAGAGCCTGTAGTTTTGTATCAACATATCCTCGAAACTCCAAAAGCAACATACACATGAGTCAAATTCAAACCGGAAGAGACGGAATTCTTGAGATTCTTCACGAGGATATTTGTTAGCCCGCAATAAGAACTCTCTCGATGATTTAATGACCTTGATTTGTAACATGGAGGCTGACCTAACTGTATGCGTAATGAATTCTTACTCTCGTCACATCAAAACGAAACTCAGTCATTTGGAAGACAAATTAGTGCAGCAAGATAATATATACAAGACCGAAATCAAGATGCTGTCATCACATATTATTGACCTAGAAGTTGAAAATGGCGAGTTGAAAGCGGATATTTATAATAAAGCTGAGATCCGACTTTCAAACTTAAAAAAAAAAAATCAAGAATACAAAAATGAAGACAATGAAAGACCAAGGTCTCCAGTGTTCCGAGACTACCCAACCTACTAAAGCTTTAGCAACGAATCAGTTTGTTCAAGAGCCATCTTTCTTACATGACAACCCGATCCCTATTCATCAGAATACATTTTCTGTGCTAAATGACGAGAGTTTACAATCACCTGACCGACAACCCACTACTAAAGAAAGGGACCATGAAGTACGGTAGTACGGTTAATTCTCGGGTTCAAAACAATGAATATATGCCTACTCAAATGCAGTGTGTTCAACGAATAAGTAGAGTGTTTCTATTAAAAGGTTAACATACGAGAAAAATAAAAATATTAAATTACATATATACTAGGGGAGCAGAGAATGAAAGTCACCGCGCTACCGGCCACTCCTAAAGACTGCTAAATTCAGCTAATAATTCTTCACTTTGGTTATTACTAAGAGGATTTCAAATGAAAGTGTATTTGATCTTCAATCTCATGTGGCCCGAGTGTAAGCCCAGATGGGCTCTTGTTATTATTAAAACCATAGAAAACCTTGGAACTAGATGCTATTTCAGCTTTGAATGTACATATTACACTGCGAATAAATAACTTATTGAAAAAGTTTATGATGTGTAAATTGATCAATGTGTACGGTTATCGAACTCCGGTTTGCAATTAAACCGAAGTCTAGGCCTAGCTGAAGCATGGCTGATTGAAAGCAAAAATTGATTATCCACAAGCTTTCATATTTCAACTGACAAAGCAAGGTTAATAATAATAATAATATGTAGATTTATATAGCGCTATATTCCTATAGTTCAAAGCGCTTCACATTCAATATAAAATAGAAATAATAAAATAAAATAAAAATAACATTAAATAAATAATAAAAATAACTAAAGTTCATACAAACGCTTGCTTAAAAAGAAATGTTTTTACATTAGACTTGAAATGTGAAAGTGAGCATGACCGCTTTTCCCCCATAGGAAGCGAGTTCCAAAGAGTAGGAGCTGTAATTTGAAACGCGCGGCTTCCATACGTCTTTAGGCGGTAGCATGGTACTTTAAGAAGATGCTTATTCGAGGAGCGAAGAGTTCTTACAGGTACATATTTATCGAGGAGGTCAGAAATATAATGAGGTGCCATGCCGTTAAGAGCCTTGTAGGTCAGCAGAAGTATTTTATAGGAGATTCGTTCTTTAACTGGTAGCCAGTGAAGTTGCTTCAAAATTGGCGTTATCCTATCAAACTTTCGGGTGCGTGTGACCAGGCGCGCTGCAGCATTTTGCACTCTCTGTAGTTTATCTATCAGATAAGTAGGAAGTCCTGTAAGCAATGAATTACAGTTGTCCAGTTTAGAAGATATAAAAGCATGCACTAGTGTCTCGGTATCCTTCTGGGAAAGGCAGTTCCTAATCTTAGCTATATTGCGGATATGATAAAAAGCTATTTTACACACATTTTGAACTTGTTGCTCTAAATTCATGGATTGGTCGAATATTACTCCTATATTCCTGGCTGAAGTTGATGGAGATATGATTGCATCAGCGACATTAACAACTTGTATTTGCGGGCGCGGGCGATGTTGAACACTTAGCACAAGGAGTTCCGTTTTTCCTCTATTCAGCTTTAATTTGTTACATAGCATCCAAGCATCAATGTCTCGAGCACAGGCCTCGATTTTGGAGACTGCAGCTGCGGTTTCTTCTGGTGTGGGCTTGAATGACACATATACCTGGCAATCATCGGCGTAGAGATGGAACAATAGACCGTGAACTTACTGTAGATAACTGATTCCAAGCTCAGTTCCGCTATGATTGATGCCTGAGTAAGCTAAGTCTAAACAGTCCATTTTAAATCCGTTTTTTTGTGCAAAATTCTTAGGAAATTACACCGGACTCGGCAGCTCGGCTATGAGGAAAATCACTTTGGTTTTACGCGAACTAGAGTTGCGTTCTGTTTATAAGCGATTTGTTGACTTAAAAGTATCCTCAATACATCTATAGCTAATACGCTGAGTGAAAAAAACAGTTAATCAGAATGAGTTTTAAAGCAATCGACCAGTTCGACCAAAAAGGGTCACTCATTCGGGGCGAAAGTGCTCAAAACATACCTAAAGTGGTCAACAATATAGCCACAGTACATGCTCAAATAACCTAGCCAATGTGCTACGATTCATAACTAAACACAGAAAAACAAAAAAGAAACAAATACAAAAGCAAACTAGGGATGGAGCATTATATTTACCCCCCCCCCCCCCCCCCGAACTTCATTTGCGCGAGTAAATTCTTTAACTATTCGCTACGCACCAAACATTTATTATTTATTTAATAAATGAATTACTTATTTAATGATTGCAGCCTAGTTCCAAGGTCTTCTGGCTAGTATTTTTTCTTAGTGGGTTAATGGGTTCCCTGTGGTTTGTACTGGTTTGTGACGTCACCGCTCATTGTTGCCATCACAAACTACCAGTCAGAGATTGGGACTAGGTTGTAATGATTGTATTAGTCTATGATTATCGTTAGGAATTATTACTATTCTGAATTTTCGCTACACTGGTTTATGAAAACAGAAGCGTGTGAAAATTTCATTGCCGCTCAGTAAGCATTGGAACTCTTCCAAGCTCGAGATATTACCTATGTAAATGATGCAACAGAAAAGTAGAAAAACATGAAAGGATAATGGAGAATTTTCGAAGAAATACGAAGACTCTTTTACGGGAAAGAACAGTTCCTTGAAGAGAGTAGTGACATTCTTTACCACTGCGAGTGTGAACAAATAATCGATTATCAACAACCCCGCGGACGCGACGCGATAAAATGTACATGTTTACAGGACAGTCGGCCGGTTATTGTGCAGGACACTTTCAATCCATTTCCAGATGTTTTCCTTACGAATTCAAGGTCTTTGCCAAAGACAATTACTCCACTGAAACTCAACGATCAACAATCGCAAGTCCAAAGTGAATCCTGCCGTCTTCTCGGATGAGTTAATTATGATAATTATGCGAAATTATAGAATATGAACCAATCAAAGATCACTACCAGGTTTTCTGGTAGTGACGTCACTGGACGGCATTATCAGACGTCTCTCTCGGGAGGAACGAACGGGAGGAGACGGCTGAAATTCAGGCTATTCCAAGCTTTGACAAATTAGGACTGTGTGGTTTTAAGGAATATTTTTACTCAAATATGATACCTATTTAGCGGAAGATTTTCAATTTGGTCCGCTTATTTCCGGCTCGACAGTTTAAGAGGCTTGAACCAGTGACAATGTAAAGTAAACCTGTTTTCTATACAGTATGAGCTGGTTTAGTGCGTGGGTGGAATTCCAATGAGTTGAATAATTAAAATAAAATACCTGAACTTGAAGATTGGGAAAGTTTTGTATTAGTCGCACAGGAGTAAAATTACATCCGACTATAAAATAACTACAAGTGGAACCTTCACCTTTCAACGTTATTTCGTTCTCCTTGATAGCACAGTTACAAATGGTGTTCAGAACTAACCGGCGAATCAGTTGGGGAAAACTGAAAAAAGTTTCTTGAGTTTGATACTCCTTTAATTTTGGGCATGATCGCTTGAGTTCAACAGTAATAACACTATTTCATTAACCATCGTGTTTTGTTTTGTTGGAGCTGAAAGAACCGCCTATAAGAATTCTGATTTATCATTCTCTGAAATGAAGTTTATTCAACTACTCAAACTTCGAATTCGTGGTATTTCAGAAGAACCTTTAAACTCGGTAGGACAATATCTCTCAATTCTAACTAAATGCTAAATTTCTCAGCATGAGGTAAAGAGAAGAGTGTAAGTCGATTGAAAAGGCTCAGTTTTAAGGCACTGCGTTAATATAAACAAAGCAAACAAAGTTACCATAGTTGTGATGATGGATATACCTACAGGAAACACCATGTTAGATTGTTCACCCTAAATCACCAAATAATTCCATAGTGTGTCCTATAAACATGATGTTGTATAACTTGTAGTAAGATAGTGCAGTACAGAATCTCACTACGACCAACGAGAGGCTTTTTACCGGCGACGTACGTATGTCGTGCACTTCAAACGTTAATTGGATAAATACTTTCGGAATATAAGTAATAAATCCGTCCCGAGTTAGTTCAGACCCCCTTCAAACTTAGTCAAGCCGCGCCTGTCAAGCGACAGTGCCAGGGCTCACTCGATGTTGTGGTGAGATCTTAACCTGAAAAGTCGACTAGTTAAGGTATGCTAACCGGTATAGGAGGCGAGTAGTAGCTGACGTTTCGAGCGCTAGCCCTTCGTCAGAGATCAGAAAGTAGACGAATGGCTAGTGCTTAGAGAATTTAGCTCTTAAAATAGCTACAAGGTACGTGATAGCAGCAGTAACAGCTGCAATGGTAATAATCTTAAAAATATCAGAAATATTGAGCGATAAAAATAGATCATCCATTCGTTACAAATCTAAACATTTTTCTATAGGCCACACACGCGCGCGCAAACCTAAGATTTGTTTAATCATAAACGCATAGGCTCAAAGGCATGTCAAAATAAGCGCATTTACCAGATGACATAAAGCTTTAGTGTAGCCGTGCGAAGCTAAGGGGCAGGGTGCACTCATGACGTACCTCGCATATGACGTATGAATCAACGTCACACGGTCAGTGCATGCAAGCGTTGATCAGTTAAACTGGATTTCATGTGGGTGTTAGAGAATTATGGCGACAAATCGCAACTCTGTGATTTGATTGGACTATGCAGAGGAGCAAAACCACTAGGGAAGCCATTACATTGCTGATACATGCTAAAGAAACCATATCACCCCGTTTTACAGAAATAAATAATCCACTGGTTTAGGTATCTACTCCACATGGTGATAAATAGCTGTTTTTTTTTGCAGAAATGTAACCTGGTTATCTTATATAGAGTCTATCTTATATAAATCATACCAGTGGTTACCTTATATAGAGTCTATCTTATATAGATCATACCAGTGGTTAGCATATATAGAGTCTATCTTATATAGATCATATACCAGTGGTTATCTTATATAGAGTCTTTCTTATATAGATCATACCAGTGGTTATCTTATATAGAGTCTATCTTATATAGATCATACCAGTGGTTATCTTATATAGAGTCTATCTTATATAGATCATACCAGTGGTTATCTTATATATCTTTTTGTCGAGGGTCGAGGGTTTCATGTAGCGCCCAGAAATTATAAAAAAAAATTTTAGATTATATTTTCCAAATTAGAACAGTTTACTATCATAAAGGTAGGAACAAAGAGCGGAAATTTGTTTCTATTTTAGTTTATCGAGTCGTTCTCTCGAGATACGTTTTTTTTTATTTATCGTTAATAAAACAATGAAAACCTTTCTTCTCCTGTATATATTCTAACAGCGTTGCCCGAAAAAAAATTGTTTAAACATATTTGAACTTTGTGTTTGCTGAAAAGCTCAAGGCTTATCTATGGAGCTCGCACGCCATAATAATACAAAAAAATGTTCTATACAGACATATGTATTGGTTGTTTTCATCGTCATGACAACGCGATCGCAAAATTGGTTTGCATTGATAAAATAAAACATCTTGGTCCTCGTAGAAAAATACACTGATAACCAACATTTTGGAACATTAGATTATTTCGTAACGGATCTGTGCATGGGCCAATGAATGTGCGACAATTGTACAGTACTTTGTAATAATATGCGGCCATAAAACGAAAACACAAAGCTTAATTTCCCATCCGAATCATTGCGTTTCACTTCAAAACTCTTTGAATGCAACTTTTAAAGAATTATCGAGTTAAAAAAGAAATTGACACAATTACATGGATTGTTATGCCTTCCAGAAAACACGCTGGGTCGTTCTATCATAAAATTCAAAATTTATTTAACTCCGAAACAATACACCCCATCGATGTGAAATTTTCTGTGTAAATTTTTATTATCGATGTCTAGAATATATACAAAGAACAGCTTTGTAGGTCTTATAGTTTAGATTTTAGGTTTTTATGACATCACGTGAAAACCAACAAAGAAATCTGAGAGAATTTCATGCTTAGAATAAGAGAATTACATGCAAAGCTTAGGAAGAGAAAAAAGTTACAAATTGTATACAAGTTAATCGAACTGAAAAAATAGTTGAATATATTTTTTAATATATGTCTAATGATTCACAGTTAACTTCATAGTTAATTTCTTTTATTACACATTTGGGGTTGATGTCCGTGTGATAAAGCCGTGAATAAAAACCATATCAGTGAAGTGATACGATATCACTTCACTGTTCTATTGCTTTTAAAAATAAATTTTGTTATGCTTAATTTTGTGTTATTGTATTCACTTTAAATGTATAATAAACAAATTATGACATCATCGGTTAAGAGCCTGATATCGTTTTTATTCACGAGGTTTTCGTATCGCGAACGAGCGAGTCCGCGAGCGAGTGAGCGATATGATACGAAAACCTCGTGAATAAAAACGATATCAGGCTCTTAACATGTTATATTTTCTATTTATCCCATTCAAAAGAAAATTTTGTTTGTTTTTATCGCAGCGTCATTCCAGAAACCTGTTCGCTATGCCCATGAAAACGAGTCTACGTCAGCAAAGAAAGACCTCACGCGTACGCCATTTTTTTTTATCGAACACAAAACAAAACACTTTATTCGCATTCTCTACAGTTAGCAGGTTACAAGTAAAGTATTATCCAAAAAAGGAGTCATATAAAAGACTGCAATTTTGATATTTGTAAGAATCGGCCTGGATGCTAAATAAACAGATAGTTTTAGAGTTAGCCTCTAACTTTAGATTGGCATGTAGGAAATCAAACAAAAGAATACGAGTAAACTACAAGTATTTAAAAAATAGATACATAAACACTTAGCCATATCTGATATAAATACACACAAAATAAATGGAGTTAAGTTGTCTCGCGTAACATGCATTAAAACATCACCTGAGCCTTCACGGTACGGACAGCAACCGGAAATCAAATGTTCCTTTTTTTGCGCTTTTTGACGTCATCAAGTCAAAAACGTCAACTGAAGGGTCTTGCCGACGTCCATGTAACCGAGTAGTAATCGGCCAGAAACATGAACCAGGCCGGAGTTCTCTCAGTCTTGTCATGTGACATCCACCCCCAAAGATTACGTTATCAAGCCATCACTTTTTAACCAATGAAATTTATTTCCGGTTTTCGGAGATTGACATAACTGTCATCACAGATTGAGCTCGGCAATTATTAGTTTTGAAATGTCGGCTGGATTTTACATCAAAGCTTTTCGATCTATGTACGTAAAGAAAATTTAAAACATAAGTACGGTACTTATAATTTCATCCATGTTTCTTTGTTTTGTGCTACGACTAACAAAGAGTTCTGCTGCTCCTTCAAGGATAATAAGTCTGTAATTCTCTCCCACGAAACTTTTGAGTTAAATTATGCTGCCATGCATGGAATTAGCCTCCTCCGCAGGCATCTCTAATTTTCGAAGAAATCAGATTTTAAAAATCGTGAATTGGGTTACCTGTGACTCCGGGAGAGAAGAGGAGGACTGGGCTCCAATCTCCCTCTTTTCTTCACCTGCTACAGGGAGCCCATAATCTGATTTCTTCAAAAAATAGAGATTCCTACGGAGGAGGCTAGCATGGAATAGCCCACTTCCGAGATATGCCTCACTTCTTACATACAAAGGAATCAATACGAGGCTCTGTGCATAATGCTCAGTTGTTCGTGACAAGACTAAAGCACTTCTGTAGTTTGTCACGAACGACTGAGCATTATGCACGGAGCCTCGTATTGATTCCTTTGTATCAGTAGCAAGTGAGGCATATCTCGGAAGTGGGCTATCGGTTTTGTCAAAGTGGTTCTGCTTTAATATAAGGAATGTGCAAAAATTCGCAGCATTCAAGCGCCACAGCTTTAATACTGTTCGTTCTTGTGGGCTACTCCACAGATTAACTCCTGTTCCTTTCTACCTCTCCTGAGCCATACATGCAGCACAGTTGCTAAACTCTCGTAGGTACCCTAAGCCATACATGCAGCACAGTTGGTAAACTCTCGTAGGTACCCTGAGCCATACATGCAGCACAGTTGGTAAACTCTCGTAGGTACCCTGAGCCATACATGCAGCACAGTTGGTAAACTCTCGTAGGTATTATCAAATGAAGGATTACTACCTTCTTTCGAGAAACAAGCCTTCGAGACAAAGTTTTTGTGCAGGCTTAAGACTAATATTTGGTAAGAACTGTAAAGCGCCTTCCAATGCTTTTATGAAATCCATTTCATTCGTTACTACAAGAGATATTTCAGATACCAAATTGTTGTGGTTCGCTAGTGCACTGTTGAAAGTGAGCTCGCGCGGAGCTGGCATTTTTTTGTCCAACCAGCGCCAACGTCCAGCAACTGGACCTTTGACACAAATAAGTCCTTTGCGTCAGGTTTCCCCCTCCCCATTTTTAGCTCTTTTTCACAGTATACATAAAACTGCGTCAATCATTATCGGTCCGTTGATATATTTGACGCCTTTGTTAAGTATTGTATTGCCGGGTTCATAACCTTCCACTCGGCAGAAAATCGATAGCTTTATTGAATTGTCTTAAATCTGTCTTGACCGAGATTTTAATACGTAGTCTTTATATAGCCGTTTACATTTTAATACTCATCACTCGTGACTGGAAGACTAAAACCCAAATATTCTAGACGAAGTCACGTGTTACATTGGAAAACCAATGCAGCATGTCTCAGTTCAGTGTGAAAAAGAAAGAAGGATGTTATTGATCATTATTGAATGCCACAACAAGTAATATTTTTCCTCAGATCAGACCTAGCGTTAAGCGGCAAAGAGCATATATTCAGTGGCAGCCAACACACGTATTATAGAATTAAAGCTACTAATTATGATCAGTGATGAAAAAGATATTACAGTTTTTAGGAAACAGTACTAAGAAATCTGTTTAGTGTTGAGCTAACTCAATTGGCTGAGTAGGTGGTGCTCCTACTGACTTAGAATAGGAGACCCCCAGGGGGGGTGGGGGGGGGGGGGGGGGGGGTCTTCCTGACTGAACACTGGACACGGCTGTGGAGGAGGCTAATGGTAGGGATGATCGTCGTATTATTTTAGGGGTTGAAATCGGCGATTTAGTATTTTTTAGGGGTTGTCCAAGCGAATTTCATTCTTCTTAAAAGACTGATGATTAGGGTTTAGAGTGGGCAATTTTTCACGGCTTGGTATTATTTTTCGAGGTTTTCCGACAGTCATCCCTACCCTTTTTACCTTGAAGCCGACCCCCTCCGGGAGGAAACCCCTAGCTTTAAGATACCGATGTGCTGCAGGAGTATAGTGCATTGATGCCCTAAAAGTTTCCCTCCTCTTTTTCACAGGTTTTTATCGCTGATTTAAGTCTACAATGCCAGTATAAATGTCTGTGGAGCGGCGAGTTTTTACCGGCTTTGTCTGGCAGGGTCTTTCAAAAGGCCACTCTTGTTTCGAAAACTCCTACACACATGCACATAAAATAAAATACAGTTTGTATATCTCCGTACTCACCGGAGATTGTCCAGTCATCGAGAACGAGCGCGTCAACTATTTCAAGATCTGCCCCAGCTCTTCCTTTGCGGTTCTGTTTTCTCGTCGTGAAACCAACAGAAGCACTTGAGATATAATTATACAACAGCCTCACACCAGCCCCAGTAAGACCACCAGAATAGCCCTATAGTGCATGAGAACTGGCTTTTCAAGGGCCCTACAAAATGTGAAGAGTAAAAACGTTATTGTTGATTTGAACTGCATTTCAACAGTAGCATTCAAAACCGATTACACTGTCTGAAGCAGCTTGTCCCCGCCCGGGTAAAAGGCTTGAGTACTTATAGACCTCCTATCGGGTGTTATAACATTTTTTTTAAACAATTTTTGACAATTGTTTTTAAAATAATTACTTTTGAAGAGAGGTTTATTCTCCCGCTCCTGCATGTGCTTTCATACTGAGATATTTTAGTAAAACCTCGGAACTACTCGTGGGCGGCGTTTCGCGCCTTAACTTCTGGTTATTCCAGTATATACCGTTACATACGGACCATTCCTCATTCAAGACATTTCAGATTTATTTATAATTTGGCACTTTCATTTAAACTTGAGTCCTCTTAACATATACGGTATATCCCGCTCCTTTAAAATAACTCTTACATTCATTTTCTATAATTGTAGTTTGGATGTTTCAATCATCGGCGCCACTTGCGCTCTAAGCCTCAGTAGCCGATAAAAATTGGGTTACTACAGAAACCGATCAAATTTGTATTAGATTTGTCCCCATAACTGTTCAAAGATCAGAGTAATTCATTTATAGAACAAAAAGCAATAAGAATTCAGCTTGTTGAAAGTTTCGGTAGTTTCCTTAGCTAGCGTGACTTGTGCCCAAATTACTGTCTGATTTATAAGCATCTCGTCCGTATGTGTTGAAATTACAAGATTACCGGAAAACAGTTGAACCCCAGTTTCCATACATCAAGTGGCTGTCAATTTATTTTAGCTACTCAGGTACGGGGCCGTCTGGGGTATCTCTAGAGTTATTTTCTTAGAGTTAGGGATGGACCATTATATTTTTGAGGGGGGCGTTTGTCAATTTTTTCTGGATTGAATTTTTTTATGACTGAAAGTTCTGCACGAATTTTTTTTAACACCGTTTGCTTTTTCATGAATACGTTTTTACCATTAGCACTGATTGCACAACTGTCTAATTATGCTTTATGATCTACGAGACACGGGATTGCTACCCGGTATAATGGCTAGTTGTTCTTTAATATTGTTTCTACCACCACGTATGCAAGACATTACAAGTTACAAGGAGAAATTGGAGAAATCGTAGCAACTAACTTTCAAAAGAGTGTCAAAAGAGATTTCTCGTTTTGTAAGTCGTAAGGAAGGCTGTTCCATAAAATCGCTCCGCGGTAGCTAAAGCTTCGTTTGCAGTACTTGTACGCGGATGCGAAACAGCAAGCTTGTTGGAAGAATCTCTGAGATTATAGTTTATCAGTTCATTGCGAGGTATGAATTTGGACGAGAAGTACTCTGGAGTTAAACCATTCAGAGACATAAAAAAACCATCATTACCATGCAAATGACTAGACGCTGGGTGCTTTTTGAATAATTGCTCGGCATTGGAGTCATATGATGCGCTCAATAGAACTCATGCAGCGCGTTTCTGGAGTTTCTGTAATTTATCGTTCAGGCCTTTGTTAAAAAATGTCCACACTAATCAAAGTGTAGCTGTATTAAAGGATTAAACACTTAATGTTGAAGGGGACGTATGGTCTGATACGTTTCAAAGCTCCAATACTGGAAGCAATTTTCTTAGATGTGACTTCAATATGCTTTGCCCATGTTAGGTTTTCATCGATACGGTACCCCTATATATTTTGTTGTTGTGACTTACTTTATTGGGAGAGTATTTATTAAAGGCGTAACAGTTGGTGAGACAGTGTTTAGTTTTTGCTTTGAACCAATAAGCATGTTAAGTGCCAACTTGTTTGCATTAAGCCACTCGTGAATGCATGCAGGATCGATAGCCATGTCATTATTTAGGTCATTAAGATTGTTACTTCAAAAAGTAAGACTGGTGTCATCTGTAACTGTTTTATGTCTGCATGGGTGTGAATACCCGCCCTTAACTTGCAATAACAAAACACAGCCTATACAATTACACACCCACAAAAAATATCCTGCAACTTCCATACCCTCAATTGATATCAGTGGGATCGAATAGCTGGCCTACTCAAAACAACAACCACCCTTCTTTTCTTCCTAAAACTCTCTATTACTCATTACTCCACAACCATACACCTGAGATCCTTGTTTGATCTCTGAGTGCGAATACGCTCTCCACACAAAACGCAAGTGCCACATTTGTTTGATTTCTCGGTATCATTTCTAACACTTACTACAGCATTTGACAGACAGCCATACATTTTTTATTTGGCGCCTTGCACAATGCATGTGTATTTGCCTATGACGGCAGTGCAAGTGCAAACCCCTCCCCCCCCTCCCCCCATACTCTACAGCAGCTACTATACTCCCCCTCCCCCGAGCACCAGAAACAAACGACACACTCAATTTTGTCAGGAAACTATATAATTACAAATTCTCACTATAATATGAGACCAAAAGCGCATACCACTATGGCGACAAAAACCGACCGCTTTGGCGGTTTTGTCAGCGCAAAATATGCGTCCAGAGCGCTCATTAGCTAGTTCTCGGTTATATCTCATAATATAGATATGTATATCTATTAGTATTATTTATTATATAGTAACTTACTAGGAAGTTGTCTGTTCGTTAGTATATATGTATAGTTGACCTACACTGTAATTCAGCCACTGGCTGCGAGAGTGATTAATAAACAAATTATTATTATTATTATTAAATTAACCTACAATTTCCCTACCCTCAATTGTTGTATGGAGGTAATACTCAACGCCACAACTAGGCTAACCTTCTTTCCTTGAGCTCTCTTCCCATTACTCGACAGCCATCCACAAGAACCCCGTTTGATGTCTGGGTGCGAATACCAGCCCTTTATATAAAAAACAAAATAGAAGTTATAATAATAATGACGTTTGCACGATAATTTTTTTCTTCAGTTTGTTGTGCACGATGTTTTTCTTTTCAAATCCTGTGTTCGAATTTCGGTATTTGCCCCCCCCATCCCCCTCAAAAATATAATGGTTCATCCCTTAGAGTTATAGCGGGCAAGATCTCATAACTTGGTCGTAATCGTAATCATAAGCAACAGTGGGCACTGAGTTTCATGCATCGCCAGGTTTCCGGTCTTTACAAAGACCCAGTGATCCGTCACATAATTCAAATATAGGCGAATCCAGGAGCTGGGAACTAATTAAATCGTCTCTCGTTTGTAGTGAGTAAGCCTGACGGAACTAGTCAATTTAATTGTTCAGCAAGATTTTACTAAATATTACAAAAATCATGTTATTTCTTTCTGATAGTACAAATTAAAATACAAGAACCTTGGTAAAAGGTAACCGTTCAATGAACAAAAGATTGTGTTTTCAACACACGGTTTGTATTTCAACTGACCCATATCTTGCATCGTGAGAAACTCGATAGTGAAATGTAGGGCACCTCTTTAACACACTCACTTTCGTATGGGCAATTTGGCGTTATGCTTGCTCTGCACTCATTAGGCAATACATTTCACGGGATATATTTCATGCTTTTATTGACATGATATAATGTTCAACACAACCGCATTTTCAAATGGGGGTATCCAATACTTTGTTTTGGGTTAATGGTCATTACGTGTTAAGATGTGGTCAATCTGTTTAGGGGGAAATCAAAAGAACTCGGTACTGCGATGAAGATCTAGTATTTCATTGGATGAGTAAGTGCGACAATCGAGAGTTATATAGGAGCCTAAACCTCCGAAGGTGATGTTTGCATTGAAGACAGTTTCAGGATTGTCCATTAGGATAAAACTGTAACATCCACTCACAGTATGAGATTATTTCGTCGATGTTGCATCGCTAACAACAATATATAGTAACTCACCGAATTGTCCTGTTACTTTCAGTAACTGAATTTGTCGGCTCCCCGATTGATCCTTTATAGCTCGATCTTTGATCTTAAATCACATTAAATATGTTAGTGCTCCGCTGTTCGTTTGTTTTACCGGAGGTGAAAACATAATGATCATAACGGAAGCTCTACGGTAGTTAAATGAAGTCTAATCTGAGTTGATATTGTGCCAAGTGACATGTATAGAAGCTCAGTGAGTGGGCAAGATAACTCCGGCTGAATCAGTTGCAACTTGATTGATTGCTCAGCGGCCTCTCGGGACTTTTCAAAAGCTCTCGCAACTCTTCGTAAAGAAATAGCGGTAAAACCCGCTACATTTTAATTGAAAGAAACCAAACAAATGGTCGAATGAAGGTATAAAAAGACAAGAAGTGCATGAACTGGAAAACGTTGAAGATAAGGAGAATTATCCTGTCCGAAAAACACGAAGGTCAACTGAGGTACCAAGCGACTTACTGATGGACTATAAACACCTACTGATAAAAAAAACGAACTTGGCCAATAGCCTTCCATCTTGACCTCACGCTTGGTCAATAACCTCTATAGCTTGTGAGAATTTCAGGTAACGCTGAGAACCTGGAGAGAGATCGAGTTTTGTATTGCAAAACCGTGAGCACTACTGTGAATCTGTAGTTCAATTTCTCATCCCAAAGCCATAAACATTATTTAACAAATTCTGTATAACACAATAATGCACGCTCGAACGTAGTTTATTCCACTCTTCTCTTGTCTTCTCGCCACACGGACAGCACATTGTAGCTCTATAACTATGCTCTTTAATTTCTAGACATGTTTTGGTGAGTTAGTTTCCATTTCATACCGAAGAATGATAATTAATAACTACGTCGCATTGTTGTTAAAATCACTTGATCGTACTCCTAGTGAATTATCTTACTCTCTCCATAACATATCTACATTGAACATTTAAGCAATACGCAATCTCCGGCCGTGTATAATCAGCTGCGCATGGTGATCAAGCTCAGTGTCGGATTCGAGTAAAATAATGTCAGTCGTATCATACTAATTAGGATAAATGCCAATAAATACCTTTGAAGAACTTTTATAACTGGACAGGTTAATTACAAAGCTCTTCAACTGCAATATTCAATTGGGCAACAACTATCTTAAAATAATATGAATATCTTAAACATAGTATGAATTGCTATCTAAGAGTTCTAGAATCGTATCTGAATCACATAGTCATGTTTGGATTTTCACTGAAACCATAACTACAATTATCTTAATAAAGCGATAACTGCTTGTTATGCTACAACTAATTGTGATTTATTAACCATTATTAACCATAAAAGTGATTTATTAACCATTTGTATGTGAGATAAATTTAGCAAAAACGTCTCTCATAACTATTTTTCTTTCAGTCAAAAATACTAGCCAGTCCGTAACAGTGTAAAACCCAATGTTTCTTTCTACATTCCTGAACAGATATTCTGAGTCACTAATAACTATTTTCTTGTAAATTTGTGCTTAGTACGGTGGCCCATAAGTGCACTTCGAATTCAAAACCTCACTCCGAATTCAAAAGCTCACTCCGAATTCAAAAATCTCACTCCGAATTCCAAAACCTCACTCCGAATTCAAAAATCTCACTCCGAATTCAAAACCTCACTCCGAATTCCAAAACCTCACTCCGAATTCAAAAATCTCACTCCGAAATCTAAAATCTCACTCCGAAATCTAAAATCTCACTCCGAATTCTAAAATCTCACTCCGAATTCAAAACCTCACTCCGAATTCCAAAACCTCACTCACAGGCAGCCCAAGCTCAAGCTCAAGTTACGAAAAGATAAGGGTTTGTATGGAGTTCACCGGTTGACCGAGTCAAATCCGAGTCAAGTCCGAGTCCGAGTCAAATGACCGAGTCACTCATTTTTCTTTGTTTTTCCCTCCTTTCGGCTACACTTCAGTTTGGTATTCTTCTCATGCATGGTCGTTTTCGTTTGCAAAGCCTTTCAAAGAGAATTCCAACAGCTGCTGCGTTCGGTGAAGAAAAGGTCTGAAATCTCGCCAAGCACGCGCAAAGTTCTAGAAATACACTACACCTATTATATAAGTTGATTTCATATTTCTTTAGGCACAAAATGAACATTTTAGTAGATCGATAAAACTCCCTGCCAGTGCCCAAGGACAGGCCGAGATTTGAACACTCGATCGAGCCGATTAACTGATTCGCACATAAAGGGAACCGTGGCCGTGCGAATCAGTTCATCGGCTCGAGTGTTTCGTATTCTCGCGCGAAACAGCGAGCGCGTGGTTAGACATCGCTCGTGCGGGATTTAGACCAATCTTTCCTAATGCTTTATAGCTTTCAGCCTCGATCCCCCGTTTCTGCCTCCGTTTACCAGTTGAGGCTCGTTCCAGCTCGTCCGTGAGAACACGAAACTCGATTATTACCGATAACAGACGAGGTACATAAACTTAACCGGAAATTTTAAGAAAAACTAACCGTCTCCGAGAGTAGATTAGTGTAGTTAGTGTCAGCAAGAGTTCACAAGTAAACAACTGCCTACTGTGACTCGGTCATTTGACTCGGACTCGGATCTGACTCGGACTCGGACTTGACTTGGTCAACGGATTTACTCGGTTTGTATGGGAGCTTAGCGAACTCCGTTTACTAGCCAGAAATACAAAAAAAACGGCTGAAATCAGCTTAAAACTACCCAACAAGGAGAGAAACACGACAGAAGCAAGGTAAGTCATTTTATTCAAATTTCTGGCTAGTAAACGGAGTTCGCTACGCTCCCATACAAACCCTTATATTTTCGTAACTTGAGCTTGAGCTTGGGCTGCCTGTGTGAGGTTTTGAATTCGGAGTGAGATTTTAGAATTCGGAGTGAGATTTTTGAATTCGGAGTGAGATTTTTGAATTCGGAGTGAGGTTTTGGAATTCGGAGTGAGATTTTGGAATTCGGAGTGAGGTTTTGAATTCGGAGTGAGATTTTTGAATTCGGAGTGAGGTTTTGGAATTCGGAGTGAGATTTTTGAATTTGGAGTGAGGTTTTGGAATTCGGAGTGAGGTTTTGGAATTCGGAGTGAGATTTTTGAATTCGGAGTGAGGTTTTGGAATTCGGAGTGAGGTTTTGGAATTCGGAGTGAGATTTTGAATTCGGATTCGAAGTGCACTTATGGGCCACCGTAGCTTAGTGTTTAATATGTTTTTGCAGAATAGATCTTTATACCTTTGCAATCAGTTGTCGGGAACAGGTTGCCTCCGTTTACTTAATATCACTCACTTGTTGGTTTTCATTAGTTTTATTGAAGATTTCACTTGCCACGATCACCGCAGCCTTCACAATCACGTTTTGTCACAGTATCGAACTCTCTCCCTTCATCTCTCGCTTCGCTATATATATCTACCGATTTTAGATCATTATGACATGGCGCGTCGCCACAATTATTTAAATGTCAATCAACGTAATAACAAACATGATAACTACCAATCTCCGACACAGTTTTCGATTGCTTTCGTTAGCCAGTTAGAATAATTAGTTCAATTTCTTTTTTGACGCCGAATTCATAATATTCATGCCAAAAATCACTTTGAATATCCAACACGGAAATAGATTACGCTAACGCTCTCCCGGCCATTTAACATGTACAATAAATACTTGTTACCCTTTAGGCTATTTAGGACTATTTACATATCTCATAAGTCTGTCAAGTGCGACACGTCTAAACAGGACTATTTAACAACAAGAGCCCATCTGGGCTTTCACTCGGGCCACATGAGATTGAAGATGAAATACACTTTCATTTGTAATCCTCTAGTAATAATTATTAGCTGAATTTAGCAGTTTTTAGGAGTGGCCGGTAGCGCGGTGACATTCATTCTCTGCTCCCCTAGTATATATATACGTAATTTAATATTTTTGTTTTTCTCGTGTATGTTGAGCGCCCCCGCCAAGACTCAGACAAACAAACCGCTTTTCTTGTATCAACTTACAAGAATTGACTAGCACTTCAGTTCGTCCTCTGTCTATTCTACCAGAAATGACTGCTTTTCTGGACCATATTTTGAAAGAGAACCTGATGATTATACTGTCGAACAGCTTAAACCAGAGGATTGAAACTAAGCGACAAACGTCGATCTTGTCAAGCGAGTTTTGCATCTTCGCTGGCCAACCAACGAGACATGCTTACTATATAGACTGTCAAGTCCTATTTAAACTGTATCCCAAACTCATCTTTTCCCATGCAATATCGATGTAAGACTTCACCTAAACATTGAAAAGTTACAAAGGTCAGGTGGCCAAAACAAAAGAATGTAGCCGCGTGCCGAGTGCATTCATCGGCGAATGGAGATAGGAAATTCTTCAATAAAACTCATCGGAGACCAAAGCTGTTATGGCTGGAAGAGCATCATATACATTAAAACTATGAACTGATAGCATCCTAAAATTCGGCAATCTTGCCTATGTTGGTGTGCTCTTTCAAACCATTATATTATTGTTTGCATTTATCGAGTTTTCAAATTTAATACCTGCAGCTCCGAAAGAAATTAACTTCATTTGTGCTCAGAAAATAAATCAAAGCATTGTAGATGTACTGTAGACGAGGCTTTGCTTCCAAACTTTATTTAGAATCCACTGATAAATTCAAGTAAACTTAATGGTTGAACAGTAGTTCCTTCTCATTGTTTACTGGTGGATACATAGTCAGGGTTTCACTAATTTATAGCCACTTACGTTTCATTGCCAGACCTAGTCTCGTTGTTCTGTGCTTTTAAGGTCTCTTGTACAAACATTTATCCAACGCTGACATTTCTCACTGAATTTGCTGTAAAGGTTTTGGAACAGAAAAGCTCCTCCTGTGTGTGATCAAAAAGGCCGAGAAAAGATGAGAAACCTCTACTATAGCGGTGTACCGATCGATGCTTCATTCTCCGAGACATATCTCTTTGAGCGCCGGATTTATGAAGGTTTTTCACATCTAGAGTCACTCTTACATCTCCCCCAGCAACAATGCTTGGTAGTCACCATTACTGATATGACTAGGAATCTTACTGAAGCAGCTGAAGGCATTGATTCTTCTTTTTAATCGAAAAAAATACGAATTCGGTCCTAATTTAGTCTGCTGTTCTGCAGGTTCAGAGTACTAATAGATGAGTGTCTCAAATGTATGTTTATATTTGTCCCATATTATAAGTTGTATCCTGTCCACCTATGATGGAGCTATCACTGTATTTCTCTACTGTTCTTTCTACCCTGCGGCTCTTTGATCGCGTCCATATCGGTATTTGTTGGACTAAAGATTATTAACTGAAATGCCCGTTTTGTTTATCTCTATTTAAAAGCTTTTACCCTCCTTCCCAAAACTGCAGTCTGATCATTATATTACAGAACTATAAAGGGAACTGTTGGAAGCCTTTAATTTCTCGAACCAAAACCTCGGCCGTGAGAGGAGTCTTGTTTACCGTGAGAGTTGAATAACTGCTTCGGTCATCATATTCTGTGCCGAGTGTTTATTACCTACGAAACGTACCTCAAACAAGAGCGCCAGTTGAAATATCCTGAGCCTGTTGGAAGGCTTTCGCACGAGTGAACTTAAATAAAACATTAAACTGCTTACATTTGAGAGATGGGACTCTCGCGCCGTCGTCCACCATCTTGATTTACTGTATTTAATTATGTAAATAAATTAACCTGGCGATTGTTGCGTGACCAGCACAATGCAATCTGATTGGTGTGAATTTGACCTTTAACGCATGCGAAGAAATTTTGCTACATGAAACAAAAAAACAAAACAAAAACAAACAAAAAAACGGCTTGCAGATTTAGACTCGGTGCTGCCACAGGCAGCCCGAGTAATTAGCCCCGCAGCCTGAATGGGCTCAGTACGAGTCAATAGCCCATGTGGCGCAGCCGAATGAACTATTTAACTCGTAGCCCATGAGCCACACACTATATATTGGCAAACTCGCAATCTGATTGGTACGCAGCACCGGCTATTAAAGCCGCTGTGTCATGGTTTTGCGCAAGTCTGGGATCATTGTTTGATTGGTGGCTGTTATTTGGCTTCAAACAGTTAAATAGATCAGTTCGCGGTAAATTCCGACATTTTGAAAGGGGTGCAAACACGGTGCGAAATACAATGTTTGTATGGGAATCGATGGGAATCCGATGCCAAATAAAATCCGTAAAATCAAATTTCTGAAATATTCTTCAGATACAAACTTAAGATTCCAGGAAAAAGATTAACATATCGAAATTTGAGGGATGTAGCTGTGCTGGGAAGCGTGCAATCGTGTTTTTAGTTTTCCATACATTGTCTGTAAATTTTACGCGGAATTGGACTCGTTTTTACAGAGTCCTTAATGCTTGATTGAAAGGATATGCAATATTTTCCTTGAAGACTAGATCTGCGCACAGTTTGTTAATCATTTTGCACACATCCATCCTACACGTGTGCTAGGCTAGTTAGTTGATATGAAAACTACTGAAAATAATGCCGGTTGTTCCGATATTCAGACTAGAAGGACGAGCGCGCGCAAACGAAAATTAACTAGAAAATTGGGGTTATGGATACTTTCTGAAACAACATGAAGTATACTGCAATGCACTCTTGCTAAAAATACATTCAATTACTAATAAACAACATTAGTATTCTGTTTTAAGTTGCTAAGCTTATTAGAATCCTGTATGTAATAGATACAGAATGCCAACTAAGCTTATTATAATCATGCACGCATCAGTTACAGAACACTAACTACGCTTGCATTAGTACGAGGGAAGTCTCCGACACAACCAATCGCTGCCCTCCTCTACTCTGGGTCAAAATATCAAAATACAACTCCAGCCTTGTGCATACAGACCGTCTCTCCAATGTGGGACCTGTTTTAGTGTTCGCTGCGCATGTCCGTGACGTAAACTATAGCGCCGAACTCTTATTTTACGCTTTTCATCAAAATTTAAGAAAAGTTTCAATTTCATATAGTTCATTTAATAAGTAAATTACAATATTCACGTCCGAATTGTATCGGATATACAACGGCTCGCCTAACCAGAATAGGTAATCCATATATATGACTATATTCGCTTGAAATCTAGCCGCAAGTTTCATAGTGTGCAATTTCAATCTATCAATACAATACAATACAATACAATACAAAAACCTTTATTTAAACATGATTTGTTTAAACGCAGCACAATTGCTGATGTGGTCGTGTATGAAAGAATACAATTAAAAATGATATATATACATATACAACAGGGTATAAACACACACATGCAGTTCACACATGGTATTTGTACACATATGTACAAATTTCAGAATTAAGAAACGTTTTAGAAAGGATGTATATAATATAAATTTCGCCAATAGAGACAGAGTCGCTGCTCTTGTCCGTAAGGCATCATACACTATAACCAAGTCAGAAATTTTGGACGTAATCTAGGATGTAAGATAATATAAAATGTTACGGATCAAGTGCAGCGTCTCTCTCACTGATGCTTAATTGCTGGAAAAGCGTAAATTTTAATTTATTTAGTAGGTTGTTCTTCTTGAGTTGACGCGCAAAAGGATTATGAGAAAGTTCTATGATACTTGCAGGTAACTTATTCCAGAGGATCGCTCCCCTGTAAGCTATGGACTTATACATTACATCCGTTTTTGGTGCTGGTAATTCTAATTTATGGCGACCCCTGAGAGCATATGCGCTGATATTGCGCTTTTTAAACATACTACTGATTTGCTCTGGTACATTGTTATGGTAACTACTGTGGACGAGACATGCTATCTTATACTTGTATGTCCACATAATTGGATGCCATCCTGCATTAGTTAATGCGTCACTGCTGTTCATTGACCAGTCCAGCCCATATACGATTTTCGCAGCTCTTGCATGTATTTTTTCAAGGCTATCAGAAAGGGAAATGTTACAATTACCCCAAACTATGATTCCGTATGTTACAGAGGGTATGGTGATCTTTTGATTAAAAAATTCAGTTAGCATCGGCTTGGGTAAGAAACGCATAGATTTTAAAAGATTCAGTTTACACGAGAAGCTCTTTAGGACATCTTCAACGTGATCAGACCACTTTAGTTTATTGTAAATAGTAACACCTAAGCATCTCGACATCCTGACCCACTTGACTAGGTTGTCGCACAAGGTGAGTGGGGGTATGGGGCCAACGAACCTACTACGGTTGAGAATCATGCTTTCATACTTTTTGTTGTGGATAGTCATGCCAGAAGTTGAGCACCAACTGGATACTCTTCGTAGGATTTTATTTACAAGAGTGGCCGTGGAGTCGACAGTGTCCCCTACACAGTACAATGTGGTGTCGTCAGCATACATTTCTATGGTTCCCTGGTCACCGCCGACATAGTCTGGGAGGTCGTTGCAAAACAGCGAGAAAGGTATTGGGCCGAGGACAGATCCTTGTGGGACGCCATAAGTTAGCTTTTGGGACTGTGTTGACCCGATGGCTGTATACTGTAATCTCTCACTGAGGTAGTTCTCAATCCATTTCCATAATGAATCCATTTCCATAACTCGAACACCGTGTAACGCTACTCAAGACTCGTAACACTAAATGCGAATTGATTTCTCGGTCATATTCGGCTGAAGGTCACGATCTTGACAAATGTATTCTCGAGGCCGGTGGAGACTCATTTGTTCTGGATCCTGGTTTTTGTACGTCAGCGGAATGTCATGCTATGTTAGATGGCAACTCAAACGGTTCTGCGCTTGCGCGCATCAAGTGTATTGCGTGGTAATAATACATGTTTTCATTAGTTTTGAATGGTTTTTCTCTTCAGTTGTGTTAAAATTGCTTTCCGTCATCCAGCTCTTTTTGCCTCTTTTTGGAACGACGAGACCTCGACCTCAAATCTCCTTGAACCACCATTAAAAATTCACTTTCTTTTGCTGTCTTTTTCCCCTTCTTGTGACAACTATAGGATAGCCCTGTTTTTTTTGTTAGTGTTTAGAAAGGATCGTCGTCGTAAATGATTATTTACTACAAAACTGCAACATGCTACAAAAAGGAAAACAGGAAAGAAAAGCACCGTGTGTAAAATATTAATTGAAGAATTTACATGAGTTCAAAACGTTCTTAAAAGTTCTCAAGTACAATCTCTGTTTGTACAATATTATTCGAAGTCAATTGCGTGTATGCTGGTCAGTCCTTCGTTGCTTATATAATATTAGTTTACATGTATTCAATTACAGATTTCGTACAAGTAAGAAATAGTATTAATCGGGGGCGTGTGTGTGGCGCAATGGATTAGTGCCCAGTCTTCTCTGATCTGAGTAGCTTGTATAGCTTTGAATTTCCTTAATTGTGAGCTCTGTCAAGATAAGGGGGTAAAGTTGTGCACCGTCAGCCTCCTGGAAGAGCAGTCGGTTAGACTCTGCAGGCGCTACCATAGTTGTACGGTAACTGTATAGCAATGCTGTATATATAACTCTGTACTTCATTGGATCAGGACATGCGGCCGGGAGCTGTTCATCTTACGATCAATGGCTTGGCGTGTTATCGGGTTATATGTATGTTGTAACTTTCTACTCATAAGCGCGAAATTTGCTGCATTACATCCTATACACACGGCAACGCTGATAAAATAAAATAAAAATGGATAAAAACCTGGTCAAATTTGATCAGGAAACAATCCCTATAATATTGCTTGAAGATTGTCACTTTGTGTCCACTTTGTGTTCACTTTGCTAGGCTGGCTAGCTGACTGACTGGCTGACTGGCGAGGTTTGGCAACCGTGAAAGAACATGCTAGCTTTACTTTATATCTCGCTAATCTGTAGAAATATTTTAACAACGCGCATCACAACAATCCTCCTTGAGTCCGAAAATGTAAAGGTGTATTAATTAATTAAACCATTAAACCGCGACTGCTTACATAAAACAGATCAGTATGCCTAGAAATGTATATATGAGCTAGTGGGTGTCACTTGCGATCGATAATACTGAGGTATATGATGCTCGGCAATGTTCAGTTAGGCTTTTTAATCGAGTACATTCTACTCAAGTATATTTAGATACGGTTCGAGTGAAAACATGATTGCATTGCAATCGAGGCATAAGACCTCCTTCACTTAACAGCATTAAGTATCTAATATATCACAAGAGCTTAATTGAGATAATGGCGAGAGTCCTTTTTATAACCATTTCAAATACAGAAGCTCTAAATTTCTAACGAAATAGCCGTGATACAGCTGCTAACGACATTGGAATAAAAAGATCGAGAAATCGATGCAGGCTGCGTGGTACGGCTCCTGTGTGACACTGCTATAACTTGTTACAATTAGCTAAGATTAGTTTAAGGAAAGGGAGGGAAGGAGTGAAAAATTAAACTGAACCTCGGACCTCGTAGGACCTAGGCTGGAATAAATCTATGTTAAACTTACAATTGAATACGTGAAGCTATACAAAGAATGGCATGCACTTATCCCTTGAAACCCCATCATCTCACTTGTACTTACTGTTATAAATAGTACTTCATACATAGAATGTCCTCGCGATCTATTTTTGATAGAGTAATCTCTTGGACGTGCTTGGTATAAATAAGTCACGTAGGGATGGCAGTTGATCTTCTGCCTGCTCATGCTGACTTTGAACAGATCTCAGGTTATTAGGAATCATTGGCCAATATTAAATGAGCCAAAAAGTGCAAACATCAAATCACACAACATTCTTAGAACTCGTGCTGTTGTGTTTTAGCGAAAACTTTGAGCCGGAGCATCATGGCCAGCCGGATCAACTGACTGCTACATGCCATGCATGCCCTCAAGCTTGATCGTGTGACGCTGATCATGAAGCTCCTGCTGGTGGTAGACCTTGGGTGATGAGTAGGACAACAGGGCCGAATGCGCATGCATGCATGCAGTTCTGATTCCGTCTGCCGGCTGGCTCAGAAGAATTTACACGGCAGTAAACGAACAAGCTTGCGTACAATAAATAGCTGGCAAATTAGAAGGGCTTTTCAATTCGATGGTTGAGTCCGTATGTAGTAATCACAGAAAGACGAGTGTGTTACTGTTAGCCAGATACTTGCTTACAAACCTCTTTTTTATATAATTTCGTTAAATTTGACATCAAATTAAACAAAATGTACTGGTTCAGTATATATTTTTGGCTCGTTTCGTAGTGATCGATTTTGAGGTAACTTATGCCATGTGTGTAGATACTTTCTTACAAGCCTCGTTTTTTTTATAATAATTTATGGTACAACATTTTCACTGATGACATATGAGTGTGCAGTTAAATCTGTCCACGTACCTTTGAGATACTTCTGTGACGAACGAGATTAGAAAATAACCTTCAAATCTTTACAGGAACTATAACGACCATCAGTTCATACTTCCCTTGGAGGAGAGCTACTAATGAGCTAATCACGTTCGCTGTATTCTCTGGAGAAACTCTCAAGATTACTGCCGGATAAATTGAATGGCAGTTGGGTACAACGCCCAATAGTCAGTTTCTAGAAATTTCATCCCAATCTTCATTGGTAATTTTAACCCATTATCAAAAAAAGACATCATCTACAATAGAATGCTAAAAGTGATCTACATCTTTATGGACGAGATTAACGATATCTATACATGTACAGGTGTTGTATGGATAATATATTGCCATGTTCGTTGCGCGTCATGTGTATATTTTACTAGCCCGACTAATAATAATAATAATAATTAACATTTCTATGGCGCAAGTTAACATATATATATATATATATGATCAGATGCGCCTTACAAACTATGTAAGAAGGACTATACATAATGTATAGGTTACTATAACTATTTATAACTATTTACAATCACCATGTGTATATTCTAAACAAGTTAAAAAGCATGCATGCTAAAAAAACAAATACTAATTAATGCACCTAAAATATGACCATAGAATAACAATAACTACTAATAAGCTTTCCTAAATAAAAATGTCTTGAGCATGGTCTTAAAACGCGTAAAATTGACCTCTCCTCTGATTGCGCTTGGTAGTTTATTCCAGAGTGCCGGGGCCGCAGCAGCGAATGCTCTGTCACCAAATGTCTTCTTCGTATTAGCAGTCGGTGGCGTGATACAAATCAATTACCAAATATATATATTTCTAGTTACTTCACTGACCTTTCTGTAGTACATAACTACAACACTAGCTCGTTCAAAATCAAATATTAACTACTTATTAACCGAGCGTGAGGTCTGTACAGAGAAATATCAGACCGCGGTTTTTCTGTACAGACAGAGGCTTTGCGAGGTCTGTACAGAAAAACCAAGGTCTGATATTTCTCTGTACAGACCGAGCAAGCGAGGTTAATAAGGTGTTTATTATATGGCATATTTTGTTTTAACTTTTTAACTTTTAATTCGACCGGTTCGTGTACACAAACACTGCAGCGGGAAAATCCGTATTGCACGTGGGCATTACGGGAGAATTCCGCCCGCTAAACGGCCAATCAGCGCGCGCCATTTGACCGGAAGTAGCTCCTGTCATATAATAAAAAAAATTATCTACCTCGCCAAAGGCTGAACTATGCCGGCAAATTTGGAGTTAAATTTGCTTCCGTCAAAGTGTGGAATGATATTCCCGTAGATATAAAACGTAGTCCAATAACTAGATCATTTAAAAAGGTGTTTTAAAAAACACCTCCTTTCTTCTTCCTAACAAAAACTATATAAATACATCAATCATTTATTGTCTTTATGTAGAAAAATGCAAACTCCTGACATTTCTTGTAAGTTCATTTATTATTCATTTTCTGTGTACGTGTACAATAACTATTTGAAGTTATCTGTTTCTATCTTAGAGTGATCTGTAATTAATGTTAATATAAAGGGTGCACCAGAGCCTTGTTAACCCTTTGGGTTGTATCCCATGCACCCTCTACGTAGTTAGTTTGACCTTTCTATTTCCTTTTTCATATTTGTAATCTTTGTAATTGTGGAAAATAAAAAACCTTTCAACCTAACAGCAGTTCAGATTTAGAGTGAAGACTATACATAGATTGATTCTTAACATGAATTAAGCTACAAATGTATTCTGGAGCTTGACCATATATGGCCTTAAAAGTAATAACTAAAATCTTAAAATCAATTCTAAATCTAACAGGCAGCCAATGTAAAGCATATAAGACAGGAGTTATGTGACAAGCGCGGAATGGAGCAGATTAGCCTAGAAGCTGCATTTTGTACGCGTTGCAGCTTATTGATATGAGTGGTCGGTAAACCGTAAAGAAGACTGTTACAATAATCAATACGGCCCATTACGAAGGCATGCACAAGAGTCTGGGTAGACTCTTTAGTAAGAAACTTCCTTATGCGTCGTATGTTGTGCAAATGATAGAAAGAAGCTTTACAAGTCAAACCAGGTTGGTGTCAAACCAGGTACCAAGGTTTCTTGCGACAGGGGCGACTCTGACGTCGCCCACTGATAACTTATCGATGTTCACCTTGCTAAGTTGTTGTCGCGTACCAATTATCATGAATTCAGTTTTGTCATCATTTAGCTTTAACTTGTCAGTTATCATCCACGCTCTGATTGCCTTTATGCACAATTCCATTGCTTCAATTGCCTTAGACTGACTTGATGTGGTGTCGGCCTTAAAAGATATATAGAGTTGCGTGTCGTCTGCATACTATAGAGATGTGTCCTCCCTGCACTGTCCAGTGCCAGACACCTGGTAACCAGCACATGGACATCAGGCATCTATAGTTATCTATAGTCATCTATAGTTATCAGCCATTTAGAGTCGCGTGTCCTCTGCATACTATAGAGATGTGTCCTCCCTGCCCTGTCCAGTGCCGGACACCTGGTAACCAGCACATGGACATCAGTCATCTATAGTTATCTATAGTCATATATAGTTATCAGCCATTTAGAGTCGCGTGTCCTCTGCATACTATAGAGATGTGTCCTCCCTGCCCTGTCCAGTGCCGGACACCTGGTAACCAGCACATGGACATCAGTCATCTATAGTTATCTATAGTCATCTATAGTTATCAGATATTTAGAGTCGCGTGTCCTCTGCATACTATAGAGATGTGTCCTCCCTGCCCTGTCCAGTGCCGGACACCTGGTAACCAGCACATGGACGTCAGTCATCTATAGTTATCGTCTTCTCGCCAAAATTAAACAAACGTCAAGGCAATGGAATGGAAACAAAAACGTTCTCGTAACTTAATACGTATAACAATATTTTTTACTAGGGCGAAAGTAGTCACCTATGATTATATCATGTGAAAGAGCCACGTGTACAGAAAACATGATCATTACCATGTGAAAGAACCACGTGTACAGAAAACATGATCATTACCATGTGAAAGAGCCACGTGTACAGAAAACATTATCATTACCATGTGAAAGAGCCACGTGTACAGAAAACATGATCATTACCATGTGAAAGAGCCACGTGTACAGAAAACATGATCATTACCATGTGAAAGAGCCACGTGTACAGAAAACATGATCATTACCATGTGAAAGAGCCACGTGTACAGAAAACATGATCATTACCATGTGAAAGAGCATGTTGATATCATTGATCTTGAGTGCTGTAGCTAAAACAGCCATTTGAAATTAGAGATTTGTATAAGAACAACAATGGAGGCCTTTCTAGCCTCGCTTTCATTCCGTTTTCCAGCATTAGACTAATGCCTATAAATCAACATCAATTCTCATTGTTCTCTAACTGAACAACTTTATTAGTTATCAAATTGGCTCCTGCCCTTATTTACTCCACGATAAAGTTTTAAGCTTAAAGCTTGTAGGGTCGTAACTTAACATAAAGTAATTAATTAACGAGCTAAAATAGTTAATTTGTATAATTAAGATATTTTTGCTAATACCTATACTTATTTTAAATAATACTAGAAAATACCAATAACTGGAAATATATTAATAAATACCAATAAGTAGAACGATTGATGCTAATTAAATCTAAGCCTAAGTTCTTAAATGACCTTCTAAATCTATTAGTCTGCACAGATATTTTCAGATATTTCCTTAAAGTCAAGATTTCTTATTAGATCAGATTTGGAAGCGGTTTTGATGAAGGCTGAAATAGTGGTCGTTTGGTGACATTTACGTGGGAGGGCGTTCCTCAGCACTGATACTCTATAGGATATTGAGTATTTCATGATGTTCGTATTAAATCGAGGAGTAACTAATTGGTTAACTCCCTAAGGTCGTACATTTGTTGTGACTGCTCGTCTGTTGATAGGCTCTACGGTACGGTAAACCAAAACTGTTATGGTATGGAGCTTTCAATTCCACATGTAAGAGTCTTTTCGTAGCAATTAACAGTAAATGTGTGCGTTCGCTCATGCAGTACCAACATGGAGCAAGCCGTCAAATTACAAAGGTAAAAGCATTCATTTGTTGTCTATTTTAACATAAACCGGAAGGGGATAACTAGCAAAACATATCGGCGGTCCAGGAAATTTGAAATGAAGATTACATTTGCTTGAAACGGTGAAAATTGACTTATGCTTCATGCAATTTTTTGTAAAATATATTGGAGGCGCTTGTAAAGTAACGTGGGCGCGCGGTCGCAATAGTCGCTGATGCACGAGTAAAACTTGGAACGCTTCCATACGAGCCACAAACGTTTTGTTTTTCGATGAACTAAGGCAAAGGAGCAATTCTGACTACACTGGGATAGTCGCCAGACAACTCCGTACTCTAATACAATTACGTAATTAGTATAAATTGTATTCTTAACGAATGGGAAACTGCCAGATACGAAAAACCGCTAAAACCACGAAAAAAAAACACCTGGGGTTGTGGCCAAAAAAACGTACTCCTCGAGCTAATGCAACACTGAACCCGAATTCTCGAGGGCTAGAGAACCAACTATCGACTTACTAAGCTTACCAAGTTAATACAAAGTAACCGTGCTATAATCAATAAGATATATAAAATAAATTCGAAACAAACGTGGAGGTGACTGGCCTAGAATGACTACTTTTCCCGCTCGAAGCATGATATGTGCAAGAAACATTACCCATAATGCTATCGTCTCCTCCCCAAACCTCTTTACCGTGCCGGCAGAATACCATTTCTGACTATATCGCTCCTGCGTCGCTCAAACGTCAGAAATTACATGTTTTGGGACCAGTCGAATGTAGTTAATTAGAATTTCATTCATTTACTTCTGACAGCACGCATGGAGTTTGAGATCTGTCAGGACTGAGCCCATTACCCGAAGCGTCTATCTCCCATACTACCTCTGTTATACAGCGTTTTTATAGACCGGGTTATTTTTAGAGTTTGGTTCCACTAGCCAATGACAAGCATTTGCGTAATTTTAATTCAAATGATTAATGATGTTGCAGCCATGTTGGTTGACTAAACAAGAGAAGCTTGTTTAGTCAACCTCCCAATATTAGCTTCCCTCCCAATATTATCCCAAACCCTAGACATAATAACTTGACGTATTATTGTCAGCTACAGTGCAATGTTCTTGCCTTTAGCTATTCATCAGTTTACGTTCGTACAATCCGCGTATGGAACAAATTACCTGAGCACGTGATCAATTCTCCATCGTTACCTCTATTTAATGTTGCTATTGGACCTGCAATCAAGACAGTGAAGACGCCTCCATATCTTAGGCGCTTATAAGCTGACTTTATTTCAGCAATCATTATTTATCTGATTATTTATTTGCGTGTTTATTTATATATTTATCACCTCCATTGTTGCACCTGCACGTTGTTGTTGTTATAAGGCTGTATTTTTTCACTGTTTTATCCTTTTATGCACTTTCCAGTATTAGTGTAAACTATGAAATAGGAAGTAAATATCTAAGATCTAAGCTAACGAGGCATCTTTTGCCGGTTGACAACATTCCGCGATGGAAGCGAACAACGAGATGTGAAATCAAAAATAACCCGATCTGTTGAAACGCTGCATCAACAAATGTATGACAGATGGACGCTCTGGGTGTATAAAGTGTAATTATCGGGATGACTGTAGATCGACTGTTGTTTGAAGTCAATAATGCCCGCTCTCGTTAACATGACTATAATGAATGCATTGATTCCACATGCAGGGTCGCACCTTATAACCTTATAGCATGCACCGCGTGAACTGTACCATCAACTCTACCTTATAGCATGCACCGCGTGAACTGTACCATCAACTTTACCTTATAGCATGCACCGCGTGAACTGTACCATCAACTTTGTGTCATGAGATTATTCCACTGTCAACTAATAATGACAATAGCTCCTGTGGGCCATTTATACGAGAGAGGACTTAGCCGCGGTTTATCTAAGCCGTGGCTTACTTAAGATGCGAACCGGCGGTCGTATATATGGATCAAAAACTGAAGTTCGCGACTAACCGAAGCCACGGCTTAATAGCCCTCGTATCAATAGCACGTTTTTGTTAACTTCACGGCTAAGTTAAAGGAACAGTGCCACGGTAATGCGCACGCGTAACACGTGATTATTAATAATGAGAAAGACAATGGAAAATCACGCTGTTAATGACACGTCACGTCAAAACTCAACTGATCTGGAACGACCTTTGGAATTTTCGCTAGCACGAAATCTAGAGTTAATAGTTTTGTAATTTGCATCAGTTGAGAAGTTCAGAACTTAGAATCGTATAAACTTTACACTGGACCATGAGATAGTGCTTCGAAGATCTACATGTATGGTATTCGGGATAATAGTTTAGGAACCACTCGGCAATGCCGACTCATAAACAAACAACAACTTCTGTGTGAATTATAATATTTCATTCTACTGCAGTTTCGCGAAGTGAAAGCGAAACTACGGGGAAACTAACGTTCTGACTTCATAGCTTTGGGGCTTTGTGATTTTAGGATGAGTTATTGTACAATTATAAGAGCGCTTCCACTACAAAATCGGGTAAGAAAAGAGTTCGATTTTGCTAAATAGCGAGGCCTTGAACTGTCAGTACCGAACGGAGGCCGTGTTGACACTTCAATAAACACACGCGAATCATATTCAGCGACTTACAAGCAGAGTAAATGTCTCCCCTACATTCTCACTGTCTCCAAGTTTCCTAGGCTGTTCATTGTCTCCCTCTCAAATGCTTTGGACGAAACTACCAGGAGACGGAAGATTTCTTCTGTAGCCATTAAAACCTCCGCTCGACGAACCCTCCAAGGGCACTGAATTCAGAGTCAAAATTACGGAGACGAACGAAATACCATCTTAAATCCTAGGATATAAAACTAAATTACTATTCTAAATAGGTATAAGGTCAAATGAAACTTAGGCAAAGCCGATGGAAGAGGATTTCTTTCACGTATCAAATCTCCCCCCATCTTTTGATTTCTGGACAACCCAACCAAAATTCAAACATTCGCACATGCGCACTAAGGATGGCACTGTTCCTTTAAGCTGCGGCTGACTTCCTCTCGTATAAATGGCCGTAATGGCTCAATCATCCAAGAATACATCAGTTTACCTTAGCGGTTTTAGCACTGTCAGTAGTACTAGTAAGCTGCTCTGTTTAGTTGTGCTGTTTGTGAAATCTTCTTAAGGCATTCACCGAACCCGTATCAGCACGGTCTATCAGTGGAACCTAGTCGTCAAGAAAAATGTTCAAGATGACATCATTAGGCCGGCTTCATTATTAAGTCGATTATCACAGGGTGCCCGAGGCAAACCAATGATTTGATTGCAGTTTACGTTCTTTAACGTGACTTGATTTTGACCTCCAGATAATGGCGACCTGTGCTTTCTAACAAACACTTACAAACATGCCACTTTTACGGCAGAAAGGGTCGCTAATAACGAGATAGAATACATACATAAGATTTTATTTTGATACGCTAAGCCATTACAACTTTCAACTTCAAATTTACAAGTAAAAGGCTGATTTCCAAATGGGGCGTATGAAAACAATACCTTAATGTAGGAAATTAACGAAGCCCTATATTAACGCGACAAAAATTAACACGCCATAAAATTAACGCGAATTTCTGAAAAGTTACATTTACGTGTATTAAATTAACGCGATTTTCCGTCCGAAATATTTTTACGTGCATTTAATTAACGCGAATGTGATGTCTTAGGTATAATAAGCTATAGCAAACTGCGCATTTTACAAGACATAACAACAACTTCCAACAGAACTCAAAGTTTAATATCAATCACATTTGATTATATGTACCTATCTTAAGCAAGTAGGTACATGTAAGCATGGCTTAAGCCTGTAAAATACAGCGGATTATCTATACGTTCGAATCGAAAGGTATATTACGGTATTGCTCAATAGGGTCCAGGGATGAGAAACATCCCGTCTCTCGACATTTTAAAGTCCCTGTTACTTGAAGAGGTGTCAAGTGAGTCTGAAAGTGAAGCCGACTAATATGTAAGGTGTCTTCAAATAACGATGCTGTAAATTAGTGGTATTTTAATTAACGATGCTATAAATTAAGGGGCATTTAATTAACGCGAATTTTTGAAATTCGCGTTTATAACATGCTTCGTTAATTTACTATATTAAAGACCCTGTGTCCGAGCCCATGGTGCTTTGCGCTCGCAAATCATTTCCGTAGGCTACGGAAATCCGAAAGATCGTTGTTGTTGTTATGCGACTCTCGAATCTTTCGAAATCCATCCCTAGTTTGGGCCATCGTGTAATTATTCATAGGTATATATGCTTAACTGACTTTCTTTTATCTTAACTTTTGAATATATTCTTTTTAAAATGAAACTTTAGTTCGAATATTTCTTCGAATCCCGGACTAGAAACAAAACTCCTTCGGGGAATCAAAACTCTTTCGATCGCGGCACATTACAGTATATTCGTACCTGAGCCCCTCTGGAACCAGGGTAGGACTAGAGTGGCGAGTAGAGGAATTCCGGAGAAAGGACCGAGACAGCGAGGCGAAGCGACTCGACAAATAATCCTTCAGCAGTCCACATTTTACTTTCTCTAGATCTACAAGAGAACACTTGTGGTTCAAAAGGACTACTACGTGAGTTTCCCGGGGATTTGCTGCACTAATGGACCGGCGGGCTTCGTTGGAAATACAAAGCACAAAGCATGCAACCACTTCTGGCATCAAGATCATTCGTAATTATAATTTCGCATGGCTAAGCTCCACTGAGGTGTTACGACGTATCTGTATATGTTTTGCATTTTTATTAGCAGAGAAAGCAATGTCCTTAACCTTTTTTTTCATCCTCCAGTAGGTCCAGAAAGTCTTACTACCAAAACTACGATCGCGGGTCAAAGTCCAATCTGTCGAGTTCAGCTGTTACTTCGCTGTGAGTTTGACTCGAGTACGAGTCGACATTTCATTTTACACTCAAAATATATCATTCGCAAGGAAAGTAGAGATCTTCAAATATAGCTAAGCAATACTGGAAACATGAAAACAAGGTAGCAAGAGTATGTGTTTGCTTGTAGAGTTGTGAAAAGTCGCACTCGTAAACCTAATTAGAATCTAAAGACAGAACAACTGGCTTCCTGCCGAGTACTGTTACTGAATCATATTCGAAGCATCCGGGGAAAATTCGTGGGCTCGATTGGGTTTCTAATCCGGTAGAAATTATGAAATTCATTATCCAAAGTATATGGGTACTTCTTTTATGAAACTTATAAACAATCGATAGCATTTTAGTTCGCCTAAAAGCTGGCCTTTAATTTATGCGGCCGTTGATAAACAAACTAATCATAACATTGGCGCAAAGCACCATGGGCTCGGACACAGGGTCTTTAAGGTAAAATACATGCACAAATTGAAAATATTATATCATTTTGCAATTGTATAAAAAGTGCAGGCTTAAAAACTGTGTAAAGCCTTTAAAACAGTGTTCAGCATAACTCAGCACGCATCAGGTAATAAAGTAACTTCCCTTTTAAATTGTCGAAGCGTACTAGCATTTTATCCGCTTCCGGACGATTATTCCAGAGCACGCCACCACTGTACTTAAAGCTACGCTTGAAGAAATTAGTTTTCGACCTTGGAAGTGCTAAGTCAGTTTCTCAATTTCTAAGGTTATAGTTTATGCCACTATCTGAAAGTCGAAGAAACGAGGTACTTATAGATTTGAGGCAAATTGCTTATTAAGAATTTTATAAATCATTGATGCTTTTATTTCCTGGCGCCTTATATGAAGGATCTTCCAGTTTAGGGAGTCAAGGACATCAGCGGATCGAGTATTATAATCAGCCCCGGTTAGGTTATAACTCTCGCCGCACGGGATTGGACTTTTTGTAATTTATCTTGCAGGACCTTGCCACAGGTATCCCACAGGTATCCCACAAGGGTGAGCAATAATCGAAATAAGGTTGGACTAAGGCTTTGTATATTTTTATCAGTGAGTCGAATGGGACGAAGGGTTTTATTCGTTTTATGGCGCCAATATACCCACACTATAGCTTTCTTGCAAAATTTCTCTATATGACTCTCAAAAGAAAGTATTTCATCAAGTTCCACTCCTAGGTATTTATGGGATGAAACTTGCGAAACTTTAGTTTTGTCGATAAACACAGTACTAGATAAGGCACCAGCTTTATTGGTCAAGCTGTAAGTTGATCCAATAAGCATGAGTTTTATCTTTGAAGGGTGGAACTGGAGCTTATTGACGGGGAGCCAATCGCATACATTTTCGAGATCAGTATTTAGGTTAGAAGCAAATTCAGCCATATCATAAGAAGATGTAAAAAATTGTGTATCGTCAGCATATATGCAAGGCGTAGTAGATGTTAAACAGTTGAGTAAGTCATTGATGTAAAGTAGAAATAAAAGGGGACCGAGGATCGAACTGAGGTACTCCACATAGTATTTCTTTTTCTGAAGATAGATGCCCATTTACAAAACACTTTTGCTGTCTTCTGGTGAGGTAAGAGTTGAACCATTTAAGTTCAGGGCCGGAAATTCCTGAAAATTGCATCATATTTTTGCAATTTTAGTAAAATCACCAAGGAACCAAAGAATCCGGCGATAGATTAACTGAAAGGGGCTGTGGTGGCTACTGCGCATAAGTACTAGATCCCCAGGTACCACGAACAAAACACAAACTGACAAGTTACAGATGGAGAATAACTTAATGTAACAATATCTATTTTGAAGCTATTCGTTCAGTATTTCGCTTGGCACTCTTTGCACAGAAAATGCCGTTGGGAATATTAGACGACATTGAAGATGTTGTTTACGACTGCTCAATGCATTCTTTGCACTCTATCTTCCAGGTGATAATCACTTAAATGGCCACAATGTCTTTAAATGCTCGCCATGTTGTCTTGACCTCAATTGTATTACTTTTATCGAACACACGAGTGACTAACTGGGGCTGTGTCCAGTTTTGGGTAACATTCATGTAATCCGTCTGCAATTCTGGATGATCTGGGAACCTAACAAGATGATTTCACAAGCTCGAACACATGAACTCAGACGTGAGTAGCATAAGATGTCTCTGTGTCTGGATTTCGTTTTTTGGTTATTTGCGCAAGTAAGTCAAAGCATCACTACAATTTTTCGCTAATTGCATTCTAATCTCACTAAAATCTTCCAACTTTTTACTGACAATCTCCACTTAGTGTATGTGCTTACCTTGAACTGGATGAGATCTTCAGTATCGTTTGTATTGATATGATAGCAAACGCTTACAGATGGCAATTAAGAACTGCTACCTTACATATCAGCCCTAGTTCGGGCTATTAGATACGTTTTACAGTCATGTCTTCCATGCGCAACATTGCGTGCGAATGATTGCATCTGCTGTGTTCATTTAAAATCAATAACCCCAAGAATGTGATTACAGCACGAAATCTCGTTCATTGACAATTAAAAAATAATCATTTTCGGGTATAAAACAACTAAAGACATCACACTGGAAGATTCCACATATCTGAGATACTTTGATGTTGCCGGCTAGTGTAATGCGCAGTAAAGTTCAGGGGTCAACGTCAGTTAATTTGGCAAATGCACAGGTTGCATCGGAAAACAATAAACACTGCCATTTCCTTGCCAACTTACGATGTGGCACAGTGTCACGGTAGAGGAGGTAACACAGCTAGAACGATTTATCTGTGTGATGGTATGCTTAGAGAAAAGCTGGATTTATAAAGGTAATGAGATCTGCTAGATTACACTCCTGCTGAAATTCAGAATGGACTAAAGAATGGGACGAGACAGGATAGAGCCGAATCGAGAAGAGAGCCGAGGTGGGCGGCTTCTTTCCCTTCTCTATTCCCTCCCCCATCCTAATTTCTTAATCCATCTTTAATAAGATAAATGTTACGTAGTCATGTAACAATCAGTTAGAGAATAAAATAAAGGAAAAATTAAAGGAAAATTACTTTTTTTGGAAAGTTGTAATATTTTTAAAACATCATTCCCATAGACGTTATTCACACAGCGGCCATGTTGGAAAAAAAAACAGCCGTTTCTGAACATTCCCTCAGCCCCAACCATTCTAGTACTGACATGCTCCTTATTCCTTTAGAAGTCATCAAGAGACTATATAAACGTGATTCCGTGAGAAAAGCACGTGAATCATATCTCGTCTATAAAGCTAAAACTCTCGAACCACTCGGAATGAATAAACGTGATGAAATGTAATTTCACCGGTTGACCTTTATTGTTGGCTGTTATTCGTATCTGCATAATCTTTTCAAACTATTTCGTAATTTTCTTTTATGTGTAACTACTGTTTATAAAGCCATGTAATAGATTTGTTATTTCCGTTCATTACGTAATTACCGCCATTTATATAAGCCTTGTATCTAATAGGAGATATTGTAGTTGAGTCTACGAATAGCAGTTTCAGCGGTATTGACCCGAACGCCTCACTTCAATGTAATGAAGCGCCATTGAAACCATCATTCTTACACGACACCAACACCCTCCTAAACAAGCACGACTAATTTCAATGGCGCTTCATTACATTGAAGTGAGGCGTTTGGGTCAATACCGCTGAAACTGCTATTCGTAGACTCAACTACAATATCTCCTATTGTGACGTCCACTGTAAAATAAACCTGAAGAAGGCTGGTACTGGCCAGCCGAAATATCGGACACTTTATCGTCATGTTGAATTTCAGGAGGATAAACACCTTTGTTTTCCCCCGTCTAACCTCGTTCTGAAGCTACTCAGTGTGAGGCTACGCGTGGGTATCTATTGTTGATCAGATGTTGCGGGTGTTTTGACCAATCAGAGGAGTTCAACAAAAGTTCTGCTCCAAGCTCTGCTTTACGTTGAAGCCGGCACTTCTTTACTTTTTTTCTCTATTCAGAAAAAAACTCCGGAGTGTTATCTAAAAACTGAGACATATATTATTTTTGAACGTTTCGTTAAGTATTAAAACAAATATACAACGGCACCTGTACCTGTAGCCACGAATAAGCAATACTTCATCTAGAAAGTCGAGTTTTGTTACGGTAACGCTGAAAAGGAGCAGTGAATTGTATGCTACTGAGTTTCTCTCTCAGTCAGTTCAAGCAAGGCAATATGTGTTTATCAGTGTTTGTAAAATTCTAGAGCCCTCCTCTTCTCTGCACCATCGTTGGATCTTAGAGTATTTTTAATTAAGAAACCATGTGATGGCTCTGTTTCAATAGCGTACAGAAGTGGTTCTTTTGGTGAGGAAGGGTACAGAGACCACAATGTCAATCTGACCGCGATCTTAACCAAGCTAACTCGGCCCAGAGAACTCTTTATTGAGAAGTAAAGTGCTGAACTGGTTAAGAGTCAAGTAAGACACAAAGAAACGTTTAAGTAAAGGTAACTTGTGTTGAATTTATTTTAGATTCGTATTTATATATAGTAAATATATTATTTGGTAGAATGACAAAACGTGGGAACGTGTTTAGCTTGTGATGCAGTAGTGTCTTCATGTCATTGTTAGTACATCTCCACGGTATCGCTAGGGCCGCATGAGCATCTTCGTACAGGGATTGGTCCTCGTCTCAAATGACAGGGAGGGCTACTACAAGTTATTGTGCGGTACTGCCGTCTAGTTGAGCAGTTGCACTGAAAAACAAATATGATGACAGTGTATTAAATCCAAATTTGAGATTTTACTTTTTACGATATAATATAACAATCAAGTTCATGTTTGCGGCAAGGGCCAAAATCACACTCAAGCCCCAGAACTATATTGCCATTTGGCGGACATTTGAGAGTGAAAACCTGGTTTATTGGCCTTATCAGGAGCCCATAACCAGTCCTATATAGCTGTCACAGCGTTTTCACAAGTTGGGCTATTTTTAGATCAATGGTCCCGCCAATGAGTGGGTTGCATCAGTGGCGCAACAAAAGATGCATCGTTAGCTACTTTTGTTATACCAACAACATGGCTGCTTCGCTTTTGTGATTTTATTCCCTTCTAAAAATAACATAACTTGTGAAAACGCTGTGACATAGGTCTAGTATGTGGGATGAACGCTCCTGGTTATAGGATTCTGACCTTATAAAATAATAGTATATACCACACAAGTAAACACTTTTCGCGCGCTCAGATTGTCTACTCGAACAGTAAATATCATTTTATATTCTACTCCGAGCGAAGCAGCGATCACCTCGCGCGAGTTTTTGTCCATTTGACAGAAAATAAAATAACCATTGCTGGGTTGCATGTGACGTCATGGCCGCCATGTTGGTGACAATAACAAAAGATTCCTCGTTAGCTTCTCTTGTTAGTTCATCCAACATGGCGGCCATGTCTTTGTTATTTGAATCTCTGGGGATTGGGTTGCAACCCACCAAATTGGTTCTGGCTATTCACTTGCAGTGTGTCGGTGAATAGTGGTGGAGCCGAAGTGGCTCGGTAAATATCCACCACTATTCACCTCCACTTCGGTGAAAATTTGTTAAATGTTACTCAATAAATCATAGAAGACATCGTTAAACTGTAGGTATATATGATAGTTCAACAGGTTTTTAAAATGCCAGAGTCCCACTGTAATGACCCATTTCGCAGTTCATACTTTCGCGACGGTCACCCTCTGGATAAACACGGGAGCGAAGCGATTTCGGGCAACGCGCGGGTTTGTTTGGTTTTGTTGTGAAACCCGCGCGTTACCCGAAATCGCCTCGCTCCTGTGTTTATCCACAGGGTAACCGTCACGATAGTATCAACCGCGAAATGGGCCATCATTAGATCTTACTCGATTTTGTTGAGTTGTTCTTCGTTCAGCTGGGATGACTGAGAACTTCATGAATCTTCCATTTAATGTTTATTACCAGGAGCCCATTACCAGGAGCGTGCATCTCCCAGATTAGGTCTGATGTAGCTATTTTTAGCTTTGTGTTTTCCGCGAGAAGAAACAAAGGCCGTCACTTTTGACGAATCAGGATGCACTGAAAAATTGTAATTAACACGGTTCAAACTGCTAAAAATACTAAAGCGCAAGAGAACAAAAGACAACGTAATCGCATACCAGAACTTCGCGACTATAAATAGCCACATCGTCTACTGTGCTGTGGGCGCTACCCATCACATAGGTACGCTCCTGGTAATGGGCTCATGTTATTATTAAACAACAATTAACAGTTCCTGATAACTAGAATAAATACACGAAAGACAGCAAACGCATTGGCTTTACTCTTTTCTGATTGGCTACTGCCATAGCAACAACCAGGTCTACATATAATAAAAAAAATTTAGCTCGGAGAATAGTGAGCCGCAGTGCCTGCTATATTGTTGATTATAATAATAATTGTAGTTAATGTCCGGATACTACCTTTTGCCATTCGGAGACTATGTAGTAATTACCTCCTGCAACAACCAAAAACATAATCAGTTTAACAGTAAAAACTACTTTCTCCTTGGATTATGCCCACCCTTTAGTACGACATTCGAGTAATGGACCTTATGTGAACATGGCTATCACAATTTACATCCAGTCAGAAACTTTGCTTATTTGGTAAACCTATAATATCACCCATTTATTAGAGTACAGAGTATGATATCAGATACAGCAATTTCAGTGAGTTATTATGGTTCGGCCATCTTGAATAAAACAATGTTTTGGCCCTGGTAGCCTCGTACTGGTAAGTGACTTTATTTAAGTGTCAATGTATTTACCTTTGCAGCTAATTTGGGACACTAGTCCTACTATTTCACGTCATTATCCGAGAAGACGTGAAGGTCTAACCATTTACTGTATTATGTAAAGGCAGCACCTTCTACTCAAGTGCCACTACGATCATATTTTGACATATCAATGTTTTTGCATATTCATAAATTAGAGTTGATATATTATTACCAGTTCAAATTGTTTCATACTTTTTGAACTCCGAATATTGAATCTAAACGTCCGCCATTACTAATCAGTTCTAATGTGACGCAGGCTAGCCATTACTGGAGGCTGTTCCCTTTGTTCAGCTTTAAACAAAGGTTTATTCACCGGAAGTGATGTCATACACTTAACTCTCGCCTGCAGAACACAACGCCTGGAGGCATATTTCTACTAAAAACGTCTTCACGTACATAAGAACAAAGTTGTATTTATCTTTACGAGGTTGGCTACTTTTTTATGCACACTATTTCGCGCCACGAGGTTGTCGTGTTAAGTGTATGACATCACTTTCGCTGAATACTGAGAACGGCTTCCAGTAATGGCGGACAGGATTTCACCGGTAAACTTTACTAAAATTTTGTGGTTTAACTTGTCCATTTGGAAATATTTTTTACTATTTCGGATATTTCTAACACTAAAAAAGTAACAAATCGAAACGGTAAATGTCCATCGTAGTGGCACTTTTAGACCCTGAGTGTTGGTCCGGCCTGGGTTTGAACCCGCGACCTCCCGCACGACCTCCCGCACGACCTCCCGCACGACCTCCCGCACGACCTCCCGCACGACCTCCCGCACGACCTCCCGCACGACCTCCCGCACGACCTCCCGCACGACCTCCCGCACGACCTCCCGCACGACCTCCCGCACGACCTCCCGCACGACCTCCCGCACGACCTCCCGCACGACCTCCCGCACGACCTCCCGCACGACCTCCCGCACGACCTCCCGCACGACCTCCCGCACGCTTAACCACCGAGCTAACCGGACGAAAACAAAGGATTTTATTCTCCTGGGACTCTCCATGGCCGCCGCGTGATCAAGGCCCATAGACCGATTGTACATTTGTTGTCCCAATTCAGATCATGTGACAGCTCTCCAGAGCATTCACTTCTTTGTTTTCCAATTAGAGAAATGTGTACATTTCTTCTTGGGATACAGAAGAAAAACAAGAACACATTATTCAAGGAAAGTCAGGTGACCTGAATTGGGACAACACATGTACAAGGTAAATCGGTCAATAAAACACGAAGTATATATAATAGGTTAGCGCCTCCTCTTTAAACATGAAGTATAAACAGGTTAGCCCCTCCTCTTTTCACGCCTTGGAAGCTCGAAATTTAAAATTCAAATTTCTGAGCAGTGAAGAAAGCAAGCGAGCATATCAGCCTCTACTTTAAAATGCTAGGTTTTTAAGGTTTAACATTAAACAAGCCATAAAAAAAGTGACCAGAGGGAAGATAGTTGTCCATTTATGACTGCCAATATGGTATTTTCCTAACCATAATTCATTTCGGTCTGGGAATACCCTTATGTCACTTTCCATCAATAGATTTAATGCAAAAATGGCAATTCTGAGATGTATAGTGCCGTCACTATTGAATGACATCATGCTAAAGAGTACAGCGCGATTAGTGATACTGTGAAGTTTGGTTGTGATTGTGTAAAATTCAATTTACAGAGATTTATATGGCTAAATATGGACTGACTACTACGATTTTCGCAGATACAGCTATTTCAATGAACGTTGTCTGGGAGCCGCCGCCGGACGTCACATCCCAATAGATAGATAACTACGTATACTAAGTTAACTAATTCTTGAATGTGACTGATACTCGATAATAACAACGTAAGGTAAACTGAGCCCTCAGTGTCACTGGAAAAACTGCACCTCTTCGGCATGGAATGGAAATTTAAAAATTTGTTGAGAAATAGTTTGAATTTACATGGTTTTACACACTTCCAACGGATTGAAATATGGTGGAAATACCTTGGAAATTTTGTTGGAAACTCTAATTCCCAAGAAATCTCCATCCCATTGAAGAGGTGCAGTTTTCCCAGTGTGTTGCTGTTACTTACTTCGTTCGCGTTCCATGTTTGTGTCAAACTGGTCATCGAGTAAATCTGTGAACCGTGAATATTATGCTGATCAGATGAAACTGTTGCGTAGATGTTGTGTTCCAATAAAAGTTCGAACAGAATGAGTGTCATTTTCACGGCATTACTGTAATCAGTGAAGCGCGCGGGAAATTCAAACTTTTGGCTCAATAAACAAAGGAACAAGTCACATTCGACACTTGAAATAAATATTATTGCGCTCATATATTTAAAAGTATTGAATTTTATTTTTTATAGTCTGCAAAAGTGAGATTATTAATCAAATACTTGAAGGTGAATGTGATGGAAATATATGAACGTTAATCACCCTCAGTTTTGTTGTTAAATCAGTGGAAAGACTGGACCTTTCCATGGGATGAAAGTTTGTTGGAAGTTTGAATTTCCATGGTTTTGCACACTTCCAACGGATGGGAATATGTTGGAAATACGGCCTTGGACATTTTGTTGGAAACTCTAATTTCCATTCCATGGAAGAGGTCCAGTTTTTCCAGTGAATTTTGCAGGAGTAAATTTCGCTACTTTTTAAGTCAATCTGTCACTTCTCAATCTGTTATTTCTCAGACTGTGTTAAGAAATGTTTAGACTTATACGGCTGCAAAGCAAGGATATAAATACAATAACCTATTTCTGGCTTCGAAATATGCCCTGATATTTCGTCCGCGGACATTGGGAAACTGTGAGCTTCGAGGATCAGATAATGTCCATGGCCAAGGACAAATATCAGGGCATATTTCGCCTCCACAATGTAGGTTATTGTTGTTATTATCCTTCAAATATTTTCTGTGACGCGCGCTTATACTATACGCTCACTGGGGGTGTATTCGCTGATATTTCACGCTCGCGGAGAGAAAATATCGGGTCACGTGACGCATCCAACCAATCACGCGCGAGAGAAAATATTTGATGGGTTGTAATGCTCTATTCTGCGTTAGTCAGTACCAAAATGATTTAAATTTGAATTTTTTAGACCTGTTTTGGTATAACGAGGGTTTGAAGTCAAGAACATTCTTCATTACTATGCAAACACGGTCAGAAGTTCCAATGGATTTCTGTTGTACAATCTTTAGGCCGAATTAACATTTGAATAGCGCCTCATTTGACTATGGTAATTCTGCGCTATGAATACGGTGAACTCTTTTCTCCGCTAAGCTAAGTTTCTATAAAGGTGTACACGTGTTTGCTCACTTAGACAACGAAGGCGATCGATCATCCTACTGCGTTTACTTGGAATGTGAGGACTCTTGAAAAGTAGCTATAAATTAAGTATGCTACAAAGAAAGGTAAATCTAAGACCTGCTCAAGCACTGTTAAGGCTTCAAAGAAGAAATCGAAAATATTCTTCATGACTTTATTTTGTATTAGGCCCGATTCAAACGTGGAACTTTTCATGCGCCGAACCTAATTAGATCAAAAGAAGCCGCCTAATTATCTTTTGTTTCAGTTGCGTTCGGCGCATGAAAAGTCCACGTTTGAATCTGGCCTTGTTTGACAAAATCTAAATCAGACGACCAGCCACGTGACAAAACAAAAAAACAACAACTGAAAATGCGCCGACGAGTTTACAAGAAATAACACATAAAATATAGTTTAATTTATGCTTCCAACTAGAGTCTGTACAACATTCAGTTTATAAAGAAAAAAGCCCCCAACGAATGTGCAATAAATTTACAAAGTATGTGCGTTATTCGGCGATACTACGAGCTTCTTTTCAAAAACATTAGCGTAGACTCCGGACTGAAATACTTGAGCTGTTTAATTAGTGTTTGCGCCAACTGTCATCTTCCGTTACGGCCGCGCTTTCATAAAACAAACGTATGTGGAGAAAGTAAACAACGTCATTGCTTAGAATACCTCGCATTACCACGTATGCAAATTCGCTTATTTAAGGAAAGAATCCTTAGTTTCGGTGCATTTTTGCCAAGTTACGAGAACGGGCAACGAGAGAGTTTCGACCCACCCTCTAACTACGCACTGCTCCCTCCACCCACAACTTAATTACGCTGAGACAATGAGCGGCAATAGTTAAGAGTGAAAATGGTTTACTATTTCAAACACGAATTGTAGTGTTTTATCAGGGGTTCCAAATATTGAGAAAATATTTGGAACCCCTGATGAAACACGAACAATGAGTACTTCTCATGTGAATGGCTACGGTGAAACGAACCTTTACTGACGCTTCTTTTCAGACATCATTAGCAAGTATTGTTTACTGTTTGTCTGTTGTATATAATTATTCCATAAATGTACTAGTTCTATTCTGCGTTCTAGAGAAGCGAGACTAGGATTAATATTTTGTTTTATTAATTCATTTCAAATAGCGAAATAAGCAAAACTGTCATTCCTATGAATGGGCACGGAAAACAATGCACTTTACGTGACAAAACTAGGCGAGTTTATTGTTAATTTAAATATCTCCGAAGAACGTCAATCGGCATGGGCGTATACCACGCTATACCTTGCCTCAATAGTAACGAACGCATACATCAAGGAACAGGTGTACAGCAGTCACAAACATGCCACCGCACAACATCACCTCTTCCCTTTGAATGTACTACCGGTGTGATACCATGAAATAAACGGTATTATACATAGTCCTTTCTTCGCCTTTCCTTTCCCAATCAAGCTGTTAGCACCGATACAATTACACTTTAAACATCAACGCAGATATACAAGCAAACAGCACTACACAACATACTTACCATTCACATCATGAAGACCCCGAGCTTCAGTCAGTAACTGGAGTGCCATCATCATACACGCCATTGCCACTAGTTGTATTGATACCTTCATTGTGTAAACTGAGTAACAAGATAAAACTGCGTAGTACTTCTTCTAAAGCGACGTACAAGGCATACTGAATTTCTCTGAACAGTCTGGTCTTCTTATACGCCCCGCGTACAATGGAAACAATATGCTCGTCTTGGTTCGATTGCCAGCGGCATCTGCTTTTATCCTTTTAATAGATTAGATTCTATCGGTTTGGACTTCATAGCGAATTTCTCTTAATTTTAGTGGGGTGTCTACAATACACTGTTTTCCGTAGGATGTCATTTGGCACATGGTTAATTTTATTTGAATATAGTCGTTAATTATAGAGACATGGCAAACACATCAGTAAATCCTTTGACACTAACGGCACAGATCGATATCTCGGCTAGCGAATCCATCCATTGGCATGACGTTATTCGATTATCACCATTTTAGATAATGAAGGTTCCGTTTTTCTCTTTATACGGCATTTGGCTCCGACGACCCCCGTTTTACGACAATCAGTAAAACGTTCCATTGAGAGCATTTTTATAACGTTAACTTATACTTCCTTGATGAAATCAAGCTTAATTGTTCGGTAAAAGTAGTTCCGTTAAAACAATTTACTCTTAACTTCAAAAACCCTTATCAGCATCGAAGAGTTAATTTCCAAAGGCGTTCGTATGAAATCTTAACTGCGGTCTGAACAAAGACAACACGAGGAGTCTCCCATTGAAATAAAAGGAAAAACTGTAAATAGGATTTCCAAGGCTGACATCTTGAGTTGGGAACATACTAATCAATAATACACAAATCGTGCCGAAACATAAGTTACATTGAGTTTGTAATTGATGTAAACCAGTAGTTGTACGGTTGCGGAGAAACAGCCTTTCTCGATTACGTTTTAATTTGGCGTAATTCATAAAAATATATTGTTCGGTAAAGTTATAATGGTTTCAAGTCACTTTAGAGTGAACGTGAAATATAATAGAAATGTCTTTAGGCTAAATACATCGAAAGTAATCAGAGAAACTAATTATTCGTCGCCATTACTCAGCCTCACTTCCTGAAAATCAGGCTACGCCATTACATGTTTAAAAACTGATGCTATTACTCCAAAGAGAATTTATTATTGTCGTAAAAAATATTTCTTGATTTATCAAAATTATTAATTTGTCTTCAAATATTACTGGCTGGCAACATCGAACAACGCCGCGCAGGCCATTGATGTGTACGGAATTGGGATTCCTTTGGTTTGGTGTACTGAATGCTGAGCCAAAAGGCATTCTTATATTTATTTGGTTTCTGTTGTGGCCACATTTTTTATTGATAATAATCATATTTTACCTGAATGGTGTCAATAAAAGAAAAGACTAAAATACACACAGTTCATATAGTAAGCGAAGAAGGGATTCGGCGCTCACTAGAGCAGCGTGGCACGAAATGTTCATTCATTACGCTTATTTGTTGTGGATCCCGGCACAACAATTTTGACCATACGATGACGCAAAACGCGTTAAATAAGAGGACAACCACGATAAACTATCGTCAATTTGTTTTTACAACAACAAACTAAAAATAGTGAAGCGAGCACGGGCAAGAAGACAAGGAAAAATTGCGGGGGAAAGTGATTCGTGCTAACGCAATCAATCGCGTAATCAAATGAACATATTTCAACGTCATCGAGCGGTAGGTTTGACCTCGTTTGCTTTTCCACGGACCTATTGAAGTGAATGATTATCAAGTCGGTGCTTTCCAGAATTAAAACTTTTAAACAATATAGTTATACCTTGCATGGGGTTTTTAATGAAAAGACGGTGTATGGTGCATGATCTTGGTTTTCAAATCATTTTAAAGTCCATACTACTGAAAGGTTTTACAAGTCAGAGATCGGCTAAAGAGGGTATTGAATTTACTGTTGAAGGACCGTGAGAAAAGGATTTCTGAACCTCAGACTGAAAATGAGGATGACCATGCACGATCTTTTGTCTTACCCATTCCAACATAAATCGTAGCACCATTGTTTGCCCCTTGGAAGTTTGCCGCGGGTTTCGTAACCAACCACTCTATTAACTATGCTCTGATATATCTGAAATCTTGAAAATCTTGGTTTTTGATTCGAAAATCTGATTTTTGATTTTCAAGTTTGTGTTGCAAATTCAAAGTCAATTTTCTGATTTTCACAATCGGAAAAATCTGATAAGCGAACATTAAAGGATCTAATTTCAGACACAAAAACCATATCAAAGTGAGACAAATATATATATATATATATATAGTTCGTGAGAGAAAGGAAAGGGTTTTAAGTCACGAAGAATGACCGATAAAAATGAAATGGAAAAATCTGTAAATCAGAATGAGGTTTGAAAGACGAAATTCAGTCTGCTCACTAAAAAGCTGATTGCGCAACTGGTTTACGAGACTCAAATCCTTTCAAATGAATTAAAAACGAAAGTTTTATGTTGTTCATAATACGGAAATGTTGATAAAAATTAATTTCCACACTACACAATTCATTAGAAAATTATGAATATTTCTCATTCTTTGGTAACTTTTCCCTTACATTTTAACCTCTGTTTGCTAGTAACGTCTAAACAAAAGAGCCATTAGGACAAGACAGATAATAATCCGCCACAACACCCCCGGCATCTCGATTCGATCCCACCTGGCTGGGTTTAAACTTTTTTATCTTTTCATAAAGAAATATCTGAAAAGTCCTAAGTCTGAAAAAGTAATTGATGACCGTTGAATTACATAAAATGGTATACATATTATCGCGACATTATTAGAATCTCTTTAGAACCTGGACAGAGACTTTAACAGAATCGTGGCAACGGAACAATAAAGTGTAAATGATTTCTCCTGCTAAAGTTATGTATATAAAGTTTAATAAACGATCAGGTTTGAAATGTAAGGGCGCAGCCTGAGTGTTTCAAAGTGCCTACGAAGTTCCTATTATTTTATCAAATTTTAGTCTTCCCTTAGTCATTTTGTGCAATTAATAATAAATTTTGAGAGAGCGAACATAAAAGTAAAAATATGGCAGACGGCAAGGCTTTTTTGAAAAAAAAAAAATGACAGATGGCAAGGCCCCACAAACAAACGCACTGTATTTTGTGGCAGTTACGAAGACGAAGCCACTCATATATATATATTTAACGGCATAAAAATTGTCGCCTAACTTCGACAGGAAAAAATAGGTTCGAGCACAGGCAGCCCAAGCTCAAGTTACGAGCTCAAGTTACGAAAATATAAGGGTTTGTATGGGAGCGTAGCGAAGTCCGTTACAACTGCCAGAAATACTGTAAAATATTTGAATAAAATGACTTACCTTGTCACTGTGATGTCTTCTGTCGTGTTTCTCTCCTTGTTGGGTGGTTTTAAGCTGATTTCAGCCGGGTTATTCTTTTAGGAGCTCTTCTCTCTTAAAAGAGAAGAAGGCTGCACACTCGATTTGACAACGCTCGACATCCAGAGCGATAAATCCCACTTCAAAAGCATTCAGAGTTCACAAAACCTCTACGAATTCCCGGCCCAAAGGTTGTTCCTTCCATAGAATGCCACTGTTAATCCATTCCTGTATTATCAAGCACACACAACGACATTTTCTTTCTCGAACTCCGTCCATTTGAACTCCTAACCGCCGTCAGCACACTTACTCCCATACCTTCCCAGCAAAGGCAACCTTTCACGGGTGTGGGAGGTCAAATTTCTTCTCTTTTAAGAGAGAAGAGCTCCTAAAAGAAAAACCCGGCTGAAATCAGCTTAAAACCACCCAACAAGGAGAGAAACACGACAAAAGACATCACAGTGACAAGGTAAGTCATTTTATTCAAATATTTTACAGTATTTCTGGCTTGTAAACGGACTTCGCTACACTCCCATACAAACCCTTATATTTTCGTAACTTGAGCTTGGGCTGCCTGTGGTTCGTTTGAGCGTCTAAGCTCTATTTTGACGATTTATTGAATTTCATTTTAGAGCAAACGGGCATTCGAACTAAAACTCCATACTGTATAAATTTCAAATATCGTTTGGATTCATACGCACATGTAGTCGAATGACAGATCACAACTCAAGGAAAATAGACCCGGTGCCGTTTTAATTGGCTCACCGAGACAATAGCCGCGAGTCAAATTCACACAAGGGCACCCTGGCCAGTAGCCGGTAGTTTTGATGATCGAAATTTGACCTCCCACACCCGTGAAAGGTTGCCTTTGCTGGGTAGGTATGGGAGCAAGTGTGCTGACGGCGGTTAGGAGTTCAAATGGACGGAGTTCGAGAAAGAAAATGTCGTCGTGTGTGCTTGATAATACAGGAATGGATTAACAGTGGCATTCTATGGAAGGAACAACCTTTGGGCCGGGAATTCGTAGAGGTTTTGTGAACTCTGAATGCTTTTGAAGTGGGATTTATCGCTCTGGATGTCGAGCCTTCTTCTCTTTTAAGAGAGAAGAGCTCCTAAGAGAATAACCCGGCTGAAATCAGCTTAAAACCACCCAACAAGGAGAGAAACACGACAGAAGACATCACAGTGACAAGGTAAGTCATTTTATTCAAATATTTTACAGTATTTCTGGCTTGTAAACGGACTTCGCTACGCTCCCATACAAACCCTTATATTTTCGTAACTTGAGCTCGTAACTTGAGCTTGGGCTGCCTGTGGTTCGAGCTCTCCAAATTTATTTTTTATTGCACAAATGACGAAGGGAAGACTAAAATAAAATAAAATAAAAAAAACTGATAAAACACATACTGCGAGTTTATTAAACGGCTTCAAAACATTTACGTTAAAAAGATAATTTCCAGACATTTTGATTAAAAGCGAAGAACCTGTGTCGTGCATCACTGACATGCGCAGTTGGAATACGGAGCCCATACACCCAAAGAGAGTATATGCTCTCTCCCAGGGCTCCTCTATCTTCATATCTTCACTTACCTTTTAAGTAGTTTTCTTATTTTTTTGACGAAACAGTTCACAAATGGATACTTTTAAGCAGAAATTTTAAAATCACGGATATGTCCCTGTTGTTTCTTATCAGTTTTCGCGGGAAACCGGGATAATATAGTAAGAAATTTGAATCACCGAGATTCCTATGGTGGAACGATCGTCTGAGCGGTCTTCCTGTGGACGATTCAGGTGAGAGGGAGGAATCCCATTCCAATGATTTATCGGGGAGTTGCCTGTGGGGGAGGCTAGTGACGCAACTGGCCTCGCTTTGGTGCTTTTATGACTGAAAATAATAGTGGTCCGCTAGCGTAGGAATCTTCTGAGCTAGGAGTATATACTCCTGTCTGAGCCTTGTAGCCATATCAGCTCGTTATGACCGTCTGTTTGGGAGAAAATCCCTGAGTGTCGTTTTATTGATATAAGTCTCCACGGGTATGAAGGTTGCGAATGTGACGAATTATACTCCCTGTTATTTGTCAATTCTCGAGGGTTTTTTTCTTCATTTTTCCATACTAATTTCCAGACTTCGGTACCCTGGGTAAGTCTTCGGCTAAGAGTATTCGAATCAGTTGTATAAGCAAAACAGCAGCATTTTGCCGTTTGAATGCCTTCCTGGAATCCACGGTGATTCTCGAAGAGATTGTTCTCATGAAATGTCAGCCGGACGACGACATACAAGAAGCCTGTGTAGAAACATGTTGAAATGGAGGTAATTCAAGATGGCGGACGTTTTGGAAAACTACCTAACCGGTTTCTTGTACCCAAATATATACTTTCCCTGGAGCGTTTTAGTAAAACTTGTTCGAACGAGTAATAATATATAGTTTTACCAAACAGAGCCTCGAATGGCCGACTGAAAAAGTGGTATCAATACATAGTTCGAATTCCATTGTAAAGCCGACTTTGATAAACAATTGCATTTACTAAGATTACGCATGCTCTGTGTGTCCCGAGTTGGCCCGGTTAGGCGAGCCAAAGTGTTTATATGAGAAAAAGTTGGCTCGCCCCCCAGGGTCACCCTACCTTGTGAACCGAGTGCCTCGGGGAGGAGGGTCACCTGCGCCCCCGAGCCAAGTTTGCGGTTTCTCATGTAAAACGACGGTTGACTTCGATCGAGAATTATCTGTGCAGTTGTCTGTGTCCCGGCAATAGATTTTACGGCGAATCTACATTCCAAAATACAATGGTCTAACATGAAATCGTGAGTGATAAGAATTTACTAGAGAGTAAAAACTGTATTGAAACTGACTGATCTGCTACAGCTTTTACAGCCGGACGATCACAGAACCAAACTTCGCGCGCCCCCGTTTCTGTTTGACCACAGGCAGCCCAGACTCGACATATGTTTCCCGCTTAGAAGTATGTTGGGTTACCTGTGGTATGTTTCATAAGCGATCTCGGAAGAGTTTATATAATTGCTCCTTGTGAATTCTCTTTTTCGATCCCTACGAAATAAATCTTCAAAAATAAAAGATTGATACTTAAAGAAGTTGTGTGAATAGTTTTGTAGCGATTTTGGAAGTTCTAAAGCAGTTTATTAGGCCTCGAAGTTTTGACGGTTGGCCACGTGTCTACCTCATAGCACAGGCAGCCCAGACTCGACATATATTCCCCGCTTATTAGTCTGTTGGGTTACCTGTGGTATGTTTCATAAGCGATCTCGGAAGAGTTTATATAATTGCTCCTTGTGAATTCTCTTTTCCGATTCCTACGAAATAAATCTTCAATAATAAAAGATTGATACTTAATGGAGTTGTGTGAGTGGTTTTGGGGCGAAAGCAGTTTATTAAGCCTCGAAGTTTTGACTGTTGGCCGCGTGCCTACCCATCGGATACAAATTTTCACAAGGTGACCTCACTCGCCGCCGAAATTCGACAAGAAATTCAAATCTATTTCGCCTCTGCTTTCGGCACACAAATCCAGAGATGTGTAAGCACTTCTCATCCACGTTTCAGGCCAAACGACGTGAAAATCTCGAACAAATCAGCGGTAGACATCGCAGGCATTTCAAGTAAAATAATAATATTTACCCTCGATAATTACTCGGGCTGCCTGTGGCAGCGCCGAGTCTTAAAATGCAAGTGGTTATTTTTTTTTTTTTTAATCAGTGTCAGACGGCTTCTGCGCATGCGTTAAAGGTCAAATTCGAACCAATCAGATTGCACTATGCTGGTCACGCAAACAAAGGTTAGATTTCCTCAGGCGCGCTCAGATAAGAAAATTCAAAGCTCAGACTAGGCGAGACAAGGAGATATCAATTTCAAATAGTCATTGTCAGAAATCTATTCCATCGTGGGCAATGATGCAATACAACCTAAATTTGGGTCAGGTCCATGTTTTACGACAGAATAACCAGAGTCTTTCTACTGGATTCGGAGAGCTCGAGACATTATACAAGTCTGCTAATATGGGGAAAACTGAAACAAAAAATGAACTTTGACGGCAGAAACCCTCATATTTGAGCCAAGCGGAATATTTACATGATCCGCTAAGATTTTTACAAATCTAATTAGTTAAGCAGATGTACGCAGTGTATGCCAACTGAAATGCTGTGCTCGTTTTGTGGTTACGGCTCAGTGGGGCAACTACACGTACAAGAAGCATGAACTGCCAGCAAAGAGAGAGGAATTGATCGGAGACGTTAAATTACGTTACTGTGAAGAGGATCAAAATTCAAGTTTTGTAGCTTGAGACTGTCTTCTGCCGTGACTCGTGAGAGAAATTGGAAAAGATCTAGCTGTTTCATTCAGACACTGGCACATTTATTGAAAGCTACGGGCTTACTTTATGAGATTATTATTCATTGTGGAATGAAAGGAAACAGGTTAGCTGAAAGTTAAGTTCGAGGTAGGCTTCGACTTTCATTCCGATTCAGTGCATATGTGCACGAAGGTGTCAGTTACGTAAGTACTGTAAGTAAACTCTTTTTGATTTGAATAAATTTCCTCTCAGTTTGTCTGTTAATGTACTTTTCCTTCTAATTATCGCTTTATTTAACATCTGATTTAGAGTATGCGTACCTCAGAATAAATTATTTGAAAGGTCAACTGAATTCTTGTGTCGATAAGCGCAAATGTTTTTTGTGAAACAGTCTGTGTATATGAGAAGCGGCTTAATAGAAGAGCTTTCTCATTTATAGGAATTACAATTGTTTTTCTTGCTATGAAATTTATGTTTCATTTCACATTTATTCATACAGTTTTAGCCGGACATTTCCCCGAGTTTTGATCTATTTTCAATCAAATTCAAAGTCTGAATATGTCATTGTATTGCATTTATACACTTGAATTTGCCAGTATTCTGTTGTTCGAATCCTGCGTTATCATAGTCATGCCATAAAAGCGATTAATAGACCAGTCTGTTTTTTTGACGTTCTCACTGGCGAATTAAAGCACGACTTGATACTAAGAGGATTTCAAATGAAAGTGTATTTCATCTTCAATCTCATGTGGCCCGAGTGAAAGCCCAGATGGGCTCTTGTTACTCGGGCTGCCTGTGGCAGCGCCGAGTCTTAAAATGCAAGTCGTTTTTTTTTTTATTATTATTCAGTGTAGCACGCGATCTGCGCATGCGTTAAAGGTCAAATTCACACCAATCAGATTGCACTGTGCTGGTCACGCAACAATCGCCAGGTTAATGTATTTACAGAATTCAATACAGTAAATCAAAATGGTCGACCCGCGAGGGCGAAAGCCTTCCAACAGGCTCAGGATATTTCAACTGGCGCTCTTGTTGACCATAAAAATACATGAACAACCAGGAGCCGTAATACATTCGATCAGCGCTGTTTGGACAGATCCAATGTACATTTAGAAACGTAAGCGAAATACAATATCCAAACACGTTTGGATATCAACGGGTATCGAATTATCATCAAAGGTTAGATCTCGTCAGGCGCGCTCAGATAAGAAAGTTCAAAGCTCTCAGACAAGGCGAGACAAGGAGATATCACTTTCAATGACTCATTGTCAGAAATCTATTCCATCGTGGGCGGTCTTGTACAGCTAAGGCATGTTTTACGACAGAATAACCAGAGTCTTTCTACTGGATTGAGAGCTCGAGACATTATACATGTCGGCTAATATGGGGAAAACTGAAACAAAAAATGAACTTTGACGGCAGAAACCCTCAATTGAGCCAAGCGGAATATTTACATGATCCGCTAAGATTTTTACAAATCTTAGTTAAGCAGATGTTTACTGTAAGTAAACTCTTTTTGATTTGAATAAATTTCCTCTCCGTTTGTCTGTTAATGTACTTTTTCTTCTAATTATCGCTTTATTTAACATCTGTGATTTAGAGTATGCGTACCTCAGAATAAATTATTTGAAAGGTCAACTGAATTCTTGTGTCGATAAGCGCAAATGTTTTTTGTGAAACAGTCTGTGAAAATGAGAAGCGGCTTAATAGAAGAGCTTTCTCATTTATAGGAATTACAATTTTTTTCTTGCTATGAAATTTATGTTTCATTTCACATTTATTCATACAGTTTTAGCCGGACATTTCCCCGAGTTTTTGATCTATTTTCAATCAAATTCAAAGTCTGAATATGTCATTGTATTGCATTTATATACTTGAATTGCCAGTATTCTGTTGTTCGAATCCTGCGTTATCATAGTCATGCCATAAAAGCGATTAATAGACCAGTCTGTTTTTTTGACGTTCTCACTGGCGAATTAAAGCACGACTTGATACTAAGAGGATTTCAAATGAAAGTGTATTTCATCTTCAATCTCATGTGGCCCGAGTGAAAGCCCAGATGGGCTCTTGTTATATATAGCACACTGGGTGCTAGTTTGACCGAGCCTATAATTAATGATAATATAATAAGAGAGCCACATAATTAGAGAAAAAAGGGGAAAAGCCTATGCTGAAACTATAAAATACAAATATCTATATATACATATATGTGTTTAAAAATATTATAAAAAAGATATTTAAAAAAACGAATAGAATTCGTGTTTTCGAATAAAAATTTTAAAAACTGGGCATGGCAACTGAAACTTTTTAAAGATACCCCTCCCCACTAAGAACAATTGTCATGTACTTCAAGCAGAAATGAGGTCCTTAGTTGGGTGGGGTAGTTTCAAAAAGCGTCGCCTGCGATGTCTGACCGATCAAGTTGCAGATCGTATACCAATTGAGAAATTTTGAATTCGGGAATTATTTTCCAGGCCGTTTTCACGTCGTTTCGCCTGAAACATGGATGACAAGTGCCTACACATCTCTGGATTTGTGTGCCGAAAGCAGAGGCGAAATAGATTTATTGTCGAATTTCGGCGGCGAATGAGCTTCGAGGCGCACCTGCAATACCTTGTGTATATTGGTGTCTAGGCACAGGCTTCCCAGACTCGACGTATATTTCCCGCTTATTAGTCTGTTGGGTTACCTGTGGTTTATCGATTACTTTCATAACGATCTCAGAAGAGTTTATATAATTGCTCCGTGTGAATTCTCTTTTCCGATTCCTATGAAATAAATCTTCAATAATAAAAGATTGATACTTAATGAAGTTGTGTGAGTGTTTTTTTGGCGATTTTGAGCCTTCTAAAGAAATTTATTAGGATTCAAGATTTTGACCGTTGGCTGCGGCTCTAAAACAATTTACAAGGTAGGCAACAAGACCTTGCCAAAGCACAGCCATACCTCAAAGATCACCCAAAAATCGGCACTTTTTTTCCTCGCTCGCTACCCGAGATTTAGGAAAATCCATCAAATTTATCACCGCCAAACCACAGGGAGTCCCTAACCGATAGTAGAATATTGGAAGACTGGATCGAAACGTTAGTTTTGATGCGTGTGGGTTGCCTGTGGTTTCTTTGCCGCGCGAGAGTTGTTGTGAATTTATCGTAGTCTGTTTGTTTTTATCCCAAAATTGTTCATTCGCAGCATAAAATTCGGACAATAAAGTTATCTAGCTGTAAAATGAACCAGCTAAATGTGTAGCTTATTTATTATTCTGTAGCCTGTATTAGTTTGAAGACACTGGATAATGTTTTGAGCGAGATTTAAGCGTTTGAGTTCACGGACACCTGTTCTCTCATTTTCACTACTGTATAAGTATTAGAAAGGGAAGACACGGTGAGCCGAGGTTTTTACTTTTTGACTGCAACGTATAACCCCACGACGGGACATGCCTTACCATATCCTAGAAGGGAGATACGTCACGCGACATTTTTCGTGACTCATGACGACTCAACCCTTAGTAACCCCGAAGGGATTTTTTTGTCAAACTATATGTTCCTGGTACCTCCCATACTGAGTCGTTTTTTGGACAACAACGTTGCAGCGAAAAAGTAAACACCTCGGCTCACAAAAACGAAAATGAAATGTGTTCAAATGTTGTCCTAAACTATAAGGCTTGCCAAAAAATTCACATCAGGAGTGAGAAAATGCTTAAACAACTCACACATGTGAATTGAATTAGAGATTATGAAATTTGCAAAGGACTTAATTCTGGTCGGTTTTCTGAACGCTGTGTCTTCCCTTTCAATACTTTATAGCAAGGCGATCGGCAGCGAAAATCAGCGAACAGGTATCGGTGAACTCAAACGCTTACATCTCGCTCAAAACATTATCCGGTGTCTTAAAACTAATGCAGACTACAGAATAATAAATAAGCTACACATTTAGCTGGTTCATTTTACAGCCAGATAACTTTATTGTCCGAATTTTAGGCTGCGAATGAACAATTTTGGGATAAAGACAAACAGACTACGATAAATTCACAACCACTCTCGCGCGGCAAAGAAACCACAGGCAACCCACACGCATCAAAACTAACGTTTCGATGCAATCTTCCAATATTCTACTATCGGTTAGGGACTCCCTGTGCGCCAAACGGCCTCCTCGAGACCCAAAAACAAACCGCACTCAAGTGACAGTGGTCGATGGCGACCACTCCGACATGTGTACAGTAACCGGCGTCCGGTGTACCACAGAGTTCCGTACTTGGACCCCTACTCTTTCTTTTGTTCATTGATGACCTCCCTCAAGGCATCCCCTCTCAGATCAGTCTTTTTGCTGATGACTGCATGTAATTTTCCTAATATGGAGGAGATCGCGGGAAGTTCAAAACGACACTTTTGCTTGCTATTTTATTGATATGTCTCCAGTTGTCTTCTGCACTCTCTCCCGAAGTACTTCAAACTGACCTTGATACCCTATCATTATGGGCCAAGAAATGGCAAATGCGATTCAATTGTGAGAAATGCTTCACAATGCATATCTCGCGCAGCCAGTCTCCAATTATTACCACTTATTTCCTGGATGGCAAGGCTCTTAAGAAAACAGACTCTCATCCTTATCTTGGAGTCATCCTGTCCTCCGATCTTCGTTCCAATAAGCACTGCGACCATGTGTCAAGTAAGGCAAGCAGGACGCTGAATTTAATCTCAAGGAATTTCTATCATTCTACTCATGAGGTTAAGGCTTGGCTTTAACTCACTCTTGTTCGCCCCATGATGGAGTACGCATGCTCAGTATCGGATCCTTATACTCTGCATAATGTAAACCAGTTGGAAAAGGTGCAGACGTGCGGCACGGTTCGTGTACCGGGACTACTCGAGGGAGTCCAGTGTCAGCTCCATGTTGTCTAACCTGAACTGGCCCCTCCTTTCTAAACGGCGGGAGTGCCTCCGCCTACGCTTTTTTCACAAAGCCACCCTTGGCCTCATGATCAACGCTATTGAGCCAACCCAGTATGCCGCCCTATCTACCGGGGTTACACGGCGGAAGCACTCTAAAAATTGCAATCACTCCAATGTGCGCACTGATGCCTTCAAGTACTCTTTTATCCCCGGCACTATTCCTGCCTGGAATAATCTCCCAGAGCATGTAGTAAATACAAAAAGCCCCGAAAGCTTTAGTAAGCAAGTCCTATCTTTTCTGCAATAAGCTTATATTTAGTTGTTAATCGATTTACTGATTTATGTATTTATTAATTTATATTGGTTGTATGCAAATAGCTTTACCGATCAAATAAACAGATACAGAAAGTGCGACCTTCCAATGATCTGTAAGGACCAGACCGACCAAAGCGGTCACAAATTTTCCCGCCCCTACCCAAAATGATGCAAATCGCCTTTTATCATGGGGGCCCTCAAGCGTGAAATTATACTTCCGCTCGAGGAACGGAAACAAATATATCGCCAAGCAGAGGACCAAGATAAATAGTGAGCTGGGGTCTTCACCGAGTGTTATGACAGTTTCATGTGAGAAATTTTCGCTAGTTCTAAATTTAAAATTAGTCGGTAACCGCCAGTTTCGTTAAAAGCCTAGTTGGCGATATATTTGTTTCCGTTCCTCGAGCGGAAGTATAATTTCACGCTTGAGGGTCCCCCATGAAAAAAGCGATTTGCATCCTTTTGGGTAGGGGTAGGAAAATTTTCGACCCGGCTTTGGTCGGTCTGGTTCTTACAGATCATTGGAACTGGTCGCGCTTTTTGAGTCTTGAGGAGGCCGTTTGGCGGTGATAAATTTGATGGATTTTCCTCAATCTCGGGTCAGATGTTGCTTGATAACTATTCCCTCCTGTGCCGAAAGCTGAATAGCGAGCGATGAAAAAAAGTGCCGATTTTGGGGTGATCTTTGAGGTAAGGTAGGCCGCCTGTGGTATAGGTTTCCTGTAAAGGTTTGGAAGAGGAAGAGTTATAAGCGAGCTGTGAAGCAGCAAGGAGAGCATGAAGTTTTTTTTAGGGTAAACTTCTTTCTTTATGCTATAAAAAAATAACTAAATTCCAATTCGGGCCTGGTTTATTCAATGGCCCTGTCTTGGGAAGGCCCCATAACGGCTCCCTCAACGTCTACAATAACGAACCATTTGGCATACGATTACGGAACGGCTGCGAAGGATAATGTGGGGTCCTGCAGAACCAGCGATCGCCAAAAAGCCATGCCCATAAATTGATTTCATTTATCAACCGAAAACTGTCAACCTCAACCTGCACTTTGTACCCTCCGTGCTCGCTAGCTTACTTGACTCGACTCATAAATAATCCGGATATACAGAAATATAAACACACAGAAATCCACGTTCTTTCAAACTTGCAGCGATTATATGCTGGCTCGCCTATGGCTAAGGCTTCTTTATTGGTTAAATAACATTTTGAATATTAAAATATATAAAAGAAAAGGAACTAATGAACTATCACGAAAGTGATAAACAAATAGCTACGAGCCGTAATGATATGCTAGCTTTCCAACTACGAGTTGCTTCGTTATAAAGCATCAATACTATTCACTTCGCATTCCTTTTTGCCAACATCTCATAGAGGGACATGATTTCCCCAACCTCGTGCCGCCATCTTGGATCTGACCGAGAAGACACTGGGGACGAGGTTGCGATTTCACCATCCATCCCGATAACTAGTTCCTGCGCTTGCGCGCATCCACGAGTTAAAAATCAGGAATGCAATTTTTAAAACAGTCACGGCGTAAGTGAATTCTTGCTTAAGTACCTTATTTTATTGTACGACCATCATTTTTGGAGGGGGGTAAGAAACGAACCATGCAACATTTTGTTCCACTCTGCAAGCAATTTATTTAAACGAACAGAGAACTAGTCTTTTTGCCTTTGCAAAAAAGTGCGTCCCTTATCCGGGTGAGACATCTTTTCTCGTTCCCAGCTGCGGAGTCTAGTTTTTGTCCTTATTCATGGTTCTGGCAGACAATCTCATGGCTCTTTCAGTACCCGTTACAGAATAATAACCACAAAAACGGATTTAAAATGTTGGTTTTACTTCTATAAAATACAGTAAATATTCGAATTAGCGCCCCTTTACAGACTGCATATAAGTAGTACACTGCAGAAATGCCTTAGCCTGTTCATAGTGAGGTTGGTTATCTTTGATGTGCCGCGTTCATCCATCCCGCTCAATTACCCAGAACATCCGCTGTCTTATAGAATAAAACCATCGGATACATTACATTACACTGGCCCGGAGATGATATACAACATCCCAGGAACGTTATAATTTATGAGTTTAGTCTGGAAATCATAGATAACAAACTACATATAAAATATTTTTAGGTAGCACATAACTGGTTTCGAACCGAATGAATTCTGTCATTTCCCTTCCCGGCTGTTCTATTGCAGCAATCGTTGGAAATCTTTTAAAAAACTAATCAAAATCCTTGCGATAAAACGTTAATGGACCTTTCAAACAGCTATAAATGGATTTGCATTTTACCATTGGCTTAACAAAACACCCTAACCTTTAGAACGTACAGTACAAAAACAATAGAGCTACAGTATACAGGTTTCGAGCGGTACTGTATTACTCCAACCCTTTCCTTATGCTCCCCAAAAAAACTGAAACGAAACCAGTTTCTGTTTGGCGTGGGAAATAAAACACAACAAACTACAGCTGCTTATAGAACAGGTTTTCAGCGGCATTTACTGTATACTGAGCGTTAATTCAATGTTTACGGTAGTTCTAAGTGTACGTAAGTGAGGAGAGCTTTCTTCTTCCTACTTCTCCTCATCCTATTCTTTTCATCTCTTCTGATCACTCGAAGGACGCATTGTGCTCCTCCTTTCTTTGTGCCTGAGATAGCTGTGGATCAGGATTCAGTTCAAAATAATAGTAGAAAGGTCACGTGAAACATCGGGTGATGAACTGTGCCGTATCAAGTATAATTAAAATTAACCTTTATCACTCTACTCTCCAACTAGGGTTGGAACACTTGTACAAATGCGTAGTTTTGTATTTTTTTCTTGAACATTTATAACGGAGTAGGTTCCAAAGTGTCAAACATCGTGACTTGATCCACTACTGAACAACACTGTCCTTATCAATGCGTTAGATGGTCACTGAGTTGGTGGCTTACTGTCTTGAGCTTTGTTCTGCGGAGGAAAGAAAATGCAGACACAATATATATAATGATGATGACGAAAGGGCATTCTTAATAACATTTATTAGCTCACATGGTGACACTGGACAAGCGCACTCAAAGTATATTGTAGTAAGGAACCTGAAGTAGAGTCTTATAGTTTCAGATTACACCAGAAAGCAAAAGAACTATTTGATCAGATCTGCCGTTTGTTAACATTAATGAAAAACTGTCATGGAACTTTCCCAGCATATCCTTGATTTCTGAATACTTGCAAAACATGTTTAAGACACGCGTTTGTTCGATTGCACGCTAAATAGCGGTTTTCAGTTTTAAATTTAGAAACCATTGGGTTACATTAGTCTTTGCTCTTCCCATTAAAAAAAAACAAAGTATTAAAGCACATTCACGCTTGAATTGTAGATATGGTTTAGGGGTGAAGGCAGGGGGAGGGAGGGGGGAGGGAGGGGGGAGGGGAATACTTGCCCTATGAAGTGAAAAAAAACAACGATTTTCGTGTTAAGTCAGGCATAATTGTCAAAATCATGCGACAATTTTTATGCCGTTAAAACTATATTAGTCACATGCATGACGTCAGTTGGTTTGCACATTTATATTCACAAGAGTAAAAATAAGTCCGACGTCAATGCTTTTTTGAGAGAAAAAACGTGACAGATGGCAAGGCCCCTCAAGTAATACATATTTAGAATGAAAATTAGACAAAAAACGCACTATTTGGTTTTATTCACGAAGACAAATATAAATGTGCAAGCCACTTGACGTCACGCATGTATTAATATATGTGGCATGGGTGGTGGCATGGGTGGTGGCATGGGTGGTGGCATGGGTGGTGGCATGGGTGGTGGCATGGGTGGTGGCATGGGTGGCGCAGTGCGTATGCGCTATGTCCCGGGTTCAATCCCGGCTCGGGTCATATGTGAGTTGAGTTTGTTTGTTGAGGGTTTTTCTCCGGGTTCTCCGGTTTTCCTCGCTCCTCAAAAATCAACATGTGAGCTTGAATGTAGGGAGTAGAGAATATATGGGTCTAGTGTGAGCGTGTGTGGAGTGAGTAGAGAATATATGAGTGTAGTGTGAGCGTGTGTGGAGTGAGTAGAGAATATATGAGTGTAGTGTGAGCGTGTGTGGAGTGAGTAGAGAATATATGAGTGTAGTGCGAGCGTGTGTGGAGTGAGTAGAGAATATATGAGTGTAGTGTAAGCATGTGTGGAGTGAGTAGAGAATATATGAGTGTAGTGTGAGCGTGTGTGGAGTGAGTAGAGAATATATGGGTGTAGTGTGAGCGTGTGTGGAGTGAGTAGAGAATATATGGGTGTAGTGTGAGCGTGTGTGGAGTGAGTAGAGAATATATGGGTGTAGTGTGAGCGTGTGTGGAGAGTAGAGAATATATGAGTGTAGTGTGAGCGTGTGTGGAGTGTGTAGAGAATATATGGGTGTAGTGTGAGCGTGTGGAGTGAGTAGAGAATATATGAGTGTAGTGTGAGCGTGTGTGGAGTGAGTAGAGAATATATGAGTGTAGTGTAAGCATGTGTGGAGTGAGTAGAGAATATATGAGTGTAGTGTGAGCGTGTGTGGAGTGAGTAGAGAATATATGGGTGTAGTGTGAGCGTGTGTGGAGTGAGTAGAGAATATATGGGTGTAGTGTGAGCGTGTGTGGAGTGAGTAGAGAATATATGGGTGTAGTGTGAGCGTGTGTGGAGAGTAGAGAATATATGAGTGTAGTGTGAGCGTGTGTGGAGTGTGTAGAGAATATATGGGTGTAGTGTGAGCGTGTGGAGTGCTAACAGGTTTTGCTAATAGCACTACCGATCTCGTACAAGTACCTTTAAATATATGAATTAAGATTATTTTGCAACCCAGTACAACCACGTGATTGAATTCCTGCAAAATGCCATTATGCCTGACTTCAACAAGAAATAATAAATGCATTCATATACATGTATATGTCTCGATACTAAATTGTGCACACTATTGGGCGGGTTGATCATTAAGAAAAATATATTGTCTTCCGTCTTCAAGTAATTTTCTTTTTATAGTTTTTATAGAACATCAAAGAGTTCGGTTCTCGGCATAGCACACTACTCACATCATCAGCTGGTAGACTTTGCAGTCTATACTGCAGTAGAGCCTGGGTCAATGCATTGGAAACCTGAAGCGCAACAGATGCATCTTCTTCAGAACTGACCAATTTTCCCTGAAAAGAACGAGGAAAACATTTCAAAACCCTCTTTTCTGCACATCATTCTGCCAAAGTTCAAGTCAGCTTAAGGTTACCGGATACCTTCAGGGTGCGTTTCCAGTCTAAATTATGTAGCGCCTCGAGGAAACATCGTAGATAAATCATTCATGTATAATTTTAAAGCTTATAAAATTGGCTACAAGAATACATAAAACGTTTTGAGTTCTTTGAAAATCTCGATTTTTCCCCCATCGTTTTCGTTTTGAAGGTATCCGCAATTTTTTCCTATTTCAAGTCGTTGGGGAAGTGATTATTTATGCTTCAGTTGTTCAGAGTCAGTTAAATTCTTCAGCTCTATTAAAGTGCATATAAACCCTAGCCAGTTATCTTTGATATCGATTGTACATTAAGTTAATACTTCAACGGTAGAATATTTCTTGATTTGGGTGTTACGTCTACAAGATATGAGGGTTTATATTTCCAATATGCTAATGATGTGATGTCATCACCTACATCACTCATTATACAAAAGCATGGTAGAGACAAATTACCTATTTTTTAAATTCTAAGTTATATTATTTTGAAGCTTATCAAAGTTATTTTACAAATAAAAAATTCTAAATTAGAAAGTAGCTTAATTCACAAGCACAAAGAAATTCTGCAAATGTCGGTGATGACATCACATCATTAGCATATTGGAAATATAAACCTTTATATCTCATAGACGCAACACCCAAATCAAGAAATAGTCTACCATTGGACTATTCACTTCATGTACGATTGATATCAAAGATAACTGGCTGGGGCTTATATGCACTTTAAGGTAAATGAAGCAATAAACAATAATAATGATAACAATGAAGATAATAAGTCATTTCCCGAAATGTCATAGACCCACTGCATAAATGACGTCCAATTGAATTAGGTATTGAGCCTCATGTTCATGTGTTTTTTTTTCATGTTGCCACACAAGTGTTTTCACATGAATGCGAGACTAAAGATTCGCAAACAATTGGCCACTACCAAATTGAATAAAGGACTGAGGCGAGTCTGTAAAGTGAATCCAATTAACAAATAAACCTCAACGTAAGAGCACCTCGCAATTAGTAATACCAAGTTTGAGCATGACTTGGTACAGAGAAACCGAATAGCAAGCTTGCAAAAATCACAAAAATAAGCGACGTTTGTATGGATTGGAAGAACAAGCGTCCTTCCAATCCATACAAACGTTCTTGATTCTGCGATTTTTGAAAGCTCACCACATGGTAAATATCCAACGAAACGTCCCCACATTTGGAAAACTTCCTAATTTCAATGTGCTCTTTATGATGATGGAGTTCATTTCTTAATTAGATTACAATTAGATTAACTTTACAAACTCGGCCGTCCTTTGTTCAATTTGGTATCACTTTGTAATACTATTATTACAGAGGAACCGAGCTATATATATTTAGCCTTGAGCAACGTTTAAGACCCAGTCCTTTGTTCAATTTGTTATCACTTTATAATACTATTATTACAGAGGAACCGAGCTATATATATTTAGCCTTGAGCAACGTTTAAGACCCAGTCCTTTGTTCAATTTGGTATCACTTTATAATACTATTATTACAGAGGAACCGAGCTATATATATTTAGCCTTGAGCAACGTTTAAGACCCAGTCCTTTGTTCAATTTGGTATCACTTTATAATACTATTATTACAGAGGAACCGAGCTATATATATTTAGCCTTGAGCAACGTTTAAGACTTTGACTTTTTCTCATCAAACAACGCAATATTGTATTGGGAATACTTGCATGTGAAATTGGATGTTTAAAAAAAGAAAAGATTTTCACTGAGCCATAAAATAGATAGGGTAAACAGGCATGTGACCAGGCTGCTATCAACTCATGACCTGCCATAACCTGGTGTGCCAAGGGACAGTCGCTCAGTTTCCTCATTAGCATGCTCTTATAATTAGTATGCATACTGATGAGGGAATTTACAGATTAAATGCCTGTCAAGGAACAAAGAAAACCGAGGTGATCATGGTATTATAACAATACTAAAGGCTCTTTACTAATCTCCAACAAGCAATGTTCTGGTTCACCCAATCCAGTATAATATAGTAAAAAATATAATATTGTGCAATGATTAATAATGTCTAAGAATAATGACTAAGAATGGTTTAAAAACTAATACAAACCTCTATATTTAATAAATACTACTGATCTAATTATTATACTGAAGTCTAAAATCTATTACTGCAAAGGACACTATACGTATTTAAATAAGCATTATTTTATTTAAAAATATATTTTAAGGTGCGATCGCCAAATTGGAATCATAAAGATTCACACTTTTTGGTGGAAGTTTTCGACACGTTAACACAGTAGTTTCCCATGGTGTTAAACTAGATTACTGGGTAGAATTGGAAGCAGTCATCATAGTTGCCTGACGTTTTGCAAGGAATTGACAAGCATAATATTTTGCAGTAACATTTATATCTCTCTTGCTGTAGAAGTTTCCATTCCATCGATGTTATTGAAACCCGTTATCTCATGGGTTAGTTAATCTATAACAGCAATTTAAAAACCATGTATTGTGTCGTTTTGAAGGTTCTCATATTTTACTTAGAAACAAGGGGTTGAAAGTACTTAAATGTATATCTCCAAAAATATTACGTATCTTGGAATTCTGTTTTGTGTTACTATTTCTCAATATCAGGAAATGCATGCTGCAAAAAATCTCCGAGATCGGCCAAAATCTTTCTGCTGAAAAGTGTGAATCTTGTATACAAGGGTACAATTAATTAAAAGATGTTGTATACTGAATAGAATAAGGGTTGTACCCTATATATCACTTGTGTTGATTTAAGAATCAATTCCACAAAGACTTGAAATGATAAATCATTGCATCATAGGTAAAGAGGTGTATTGTAGCATTGTGTGAAGCAAAACAATATTTGTCTCTGAAACAATGGGTAATAGAAGTGGAGATCTGGTCCTGGGCAATTCCACGTTGCAGACATTACATTTAAAGACCAAAAATCAGATTACAAATGCTTCCCAAACTTAATTTAAAATAGCTGTGCTACTTAAATTTATACATAGCACACCTTAGGTGGGCCTCTCTATTTTCAATTAAAAAAAATATAATTTCCTCTCATTACTCTTTTTTAATTAATATCTAAATGTCTGTTGCGGACATTACAGCAAAAAACAACCACAGGTTTGAGAGAACTTTTTAAATTCTTAATTCCTGTGAGCTGTGAGGAGTTCCAAGAAAACAAATGGACTTTCTGAACTTGCTAATAACCAGAGTTCCCAACTATAATGATAAAGTTTAACAAAGCTCACTGTAGTAGTTTTTATTTGCTTTAAATATGCGTTGCGGACATTACACAAAAATTCATTGTGGACATTACATTTTGGGAAGGCGCTTAGACTGCAGAAAACAAGGCCCTCACGGAGCATTCACGCCAACATTCACAATATCTCACTTGTATCTGATAGACCAAGATGTCTGCTCTTAACTAAAATAAAGTTTGCTAAAAAATTATAGATTTGAAAGTTTTCATTTTCATCATGTCTCGTGTGGAATTGCCTTCCTACAATTTGATAATGCAGCCATGCACATTCCATTAACAGGTCATTAGTTGGTTAACCAGTTAATATGGCTGTACATGTTTACGAGCCATAAATTGAAGGGCTGTGTGCAAAACGGGTGTAAGTGTCTCCTGACCACATTCTAAATTCTCCTTCAATTTCTTTCTTTTCTAAGTGAGAATTTCGAATGTGATCAAGAGTCACTTACACCCTTTTTGCACACAGCCCCTCACTTATATATGTATTTTGGAGAGTCTGTAGGCAAGCTAAAATGGAAATGACTTGTAAAATGCACAGCCATAATATTTGGTTTGCAGACTAACAAGTTATTTATTGTATAAATCTGGAAACATAAATAAACATAATATTAATGCTGAGTGGTTGGTATTCTTACCAAGTCCGAAAGACCCTTCAACAGAACCTGAGTAGTCGAATCAGTGCCACTTGCTGTAGGAGCTTGGGTTGGAGCTGGAGGCTGGTAACCAGGAGCTGGAGGCTGGTAACCAGGAGCTGGAGGAGAACTGATGGCGGGATGGTCAGTTGCTATATGTTGGTTACCAAATATGGGCTGTGAATCTTGTGAAGATCCCTAGAGGAATCAGCAACATTAGCATTACTCTACTACTGAACATGAAAATGTAGTATACAAATGGCCAAATAAAGGAGTGTGGAATGCTCAGAACTATTGAGTCTGACCACTTTACCAGGTCCTGTCAAGGAGATGACACTGATGAACAGGTGATCCACAATCTAATTTCATAAAAATAATAATGTAGGTGTGAAAAACAAGACAACCAAGGATGACACCATGAGAAACTTAAGCTGTAGAGTGTAGAGTGACCATCCTAACAACACAGGTGTTTTATGCAGCCTCCTAATGTCACCATAACTCCAGCCCAGGGAATTATTTCATAGCCAGATTATCTTCACTGATTACCTGTCAGAATATCCCACAGCATGCTTTATTTGAGCCTTCAAAACCAAAACAGAGGAATACAAATATACATGTACATGACTTGTACATACAAATGTCAAACTGAGCATGTGCTATGCAGTAGACTTGTGTATCCATTGGGTGCCTATTAGACAATGAACTAGCACATGTAGCAGTAGCTGGGATTGAACATCACAACACATGTGACTTAGACAATCTGGGATCAAAATTAATGGTTGTCCAGTTGTCCCAGGCAACCAAATTTATGCTTGGACAACCAAGTCCTACTGGAGGCAACCTCAATTTTCATGGGACTTATGTAAGTATCCAAAAATTTACTCTTTACACCTTTCACTCTCTAGTGCCATATTGCATATTGCATTTACTGGTTACTTGCTTTGAGGGTTTCAGTCTGACTAAGTTTAAAGAGCAAGGCCCTGAGATTCCTACACAGAATAATGTATAAACAAATGATCCTATTGAACTGCATTAGGCATACTAAATATGAATAATATTTCATCTAAATCATCCTTTCTTTGCATAGGTTAACCACAGTTAACATTATTTCATTTCAGAAAGGAAAAAAAATCACCTCAGATTCTAAATTTTCTTACAAAAAATGCATGTTTCACATCAAAACAAATAATAAAATTATAGGCTTTCAAGTTGACACTAACCTCACTTTCTGTCCCTGAACACTCAAACTTGCCCAGCACCAAGCCATTCATTCCATAAACACTTCACCACAAGCTAAATTCAACCACTCTGATCACAAAGCATGCCGGAAAACCCAACCAATCAGCTGCAAAGCCCTCACCTCATCTTCATTCTTCAAAATATATAGAAGCCTAAAGCCATTTCGACCAAATACCTTCACATTGGAATCAATGGCAAGCAAATGTTGTCCAATATTCCAAAAAAGCTATGATAGATGGCTCCATACCTCCATTTATAAAGCCCATGCTAGAGTGACTGAAGACATCCTGGCCCATCCTACACTAGTGTGAAATGAAGCTCTTTCTCCATCACAATAGCATGCATAGACTCAGTTCTTCGAGAAAATGCTGATTTAAGCTTACACCGGTCTTAATGTCCTCCAGCATTCTATAAATGGGGAAAAAGGCTTTTAAAAGCCTTAAATTCTGAGTGTTCCCTCAAACAAACTTCCCACCATCTCCATAAGATACACAGACAATGCCTTCAAAATGGCTGACTTAAAACTTTGAGCTCCCAGTATTATAGGTCAATTGCAAATTCAATGGTAACAATGACAACATTGGGGGGGGGAGGAGGGTTTCTTACAGTCTAGAAATAGCCAAAAATCAGTTTAAATTCCCTTGGGGGTGATAGGGTTAAAGGGTAATAAAGTTAAATACCACAAAGAGAAGCCATGAATATATTTTCATTAAATAAACAAACATAAGTATCTATACAATTGTATAGCATCAAAGATTTGTAAGAACTATGTTTTTTGTGGTATTTCACTATTGTACACAGCCATCAACCCATGTCCAAGTGAGTCTCCTATGCCTTTTTGCACTAATTTTTATCTCCAAACATTATTTTGTTTGTTTAGTGGAACAAGGGCAACCAAATATTTTTGGGGGCAAGGGAGACCCCCCTGGGATAAATAAACATTAAATCGAACCCCGACACTGTACTATTGTTGTCAATTGAAGAAGCAGACATTAGACTGCTGCAAACAGAATGTGCACTTACCCATGTACTCTGCTGTCCCCCTGTTCCACTGTAATACTGGCCGTCACATGATGGGTTGTAATTGTAAGGTTGGTCGTAGCTCTCCTGTTGTCGTGGAGGGGACCTTGGACGAAATGCTTCTTTTGGCAGCATATGTGAACTTATTAAGGAAAGACAAAAAAATTATGTTTAAAATGTGACTTTGGAATCTTGATAAAGTTAACCTACCTTGGCTAACAATGAAAAGACAGTAATGTTACACATTTATGAGTTAACACAAGATTAGGGCAGGCCTCTCCAGAGTTGTATGTAGATACATGTAAGAGCCAGCAGCTGACAAAACTGTGCCTGCTACTCTGCCAAGTTTCACTGGCTTATTTCTTTATGGGACCTAATGCTCACGTGTATTCAGAATTACCTATTACTTCCATTCATCTCCTTTTTATGATAATATTTAATATGCAGTTTTAATAGTAAGCCTGTTTAGGTTGTCTTGTGCATGTTGGCAGTTCAGTATGCATATTGCAAAAAATATGCATTCCAAGACAGAAATGTAATTAAAGTTATGGTGTATTAGGTTTGTACATTGTAAGTACATGTATGTTATACATGTAAGTATTCACAGTTCAATGACAATAATATTATCAGGGATTCACTATTTCTCAACACTTTTTTTGCTATTTGCTGGGTTCAATCTTTGATCACAACATGCACTGTCAGAAGAACCATTTTAAATTAAATGTTACAGGTGTTAATGCAATATACATATGGCATCTTATGAGCTTGTTACCCCTGGTTGGATTCTGTGAATGTGCTTTCTCCAGTAGAATACTGCTGTTGCTGATAATAGCTTGTAGATGATGATGATGATGGAAAGGGCTGGTTAGTAGTGTGGTAATGCTGTTGCTGTCGTTGCTGCTGTTGTTGGGGTTGGTACTGCTGCCCCTTCCATCCTCTGCCTTGGCCCCTGTTTGACTGAGTCGACCCTCTTCCACCACGGCCACGACCACGGACTTGCCCAGTATTTGCAAAGTTCTGACCACTGTTAAATTGCATGCTTGTGTTGCTCTGGTTAGTCCAATTTATTGGCCGACCACTCCCTCCACCCTTAAGAGGGTGACGTACTCCATTACCTCCTCCCTTGAGCGGATGACCTCGCTGTCCTCTTCCCTGCACATTACCTCTTCCCTGCACATTACCTCTTCCAAACCCACCACCCCTTGCTTGTCCTATGAATGCAAAATAAATTATGAACAAGTACCACAAGTGTAAATCATGAGCGACACTATTAATTACATGTACCGTATTTTATCACGTATAAGCCACCTTTTTTGACTTTCAGATTTTGAAAGTAACAAAAAATTGCCACAAAGTTGGGGGTGCAGCTTATATGAGAGTGTTTTCAGAAAACTTTTTTTGCAATGACCGTAAACAAAGCCATATGAACAATAGAAATGGCACATTCAATTCACAGAACAAGAGTGTCAGCAAGATTTCTACTCAAACTCATCTCCTTCGCTTTCCAAAGAAAACTAGCTGTCCAGTTGCCTGTCATCTTCTCTGCTAACTCCTCGAATGGTTCCTAGTGTTGTTAAAGGCCTTAATTGGTCTTGGAAGCCATCAAATTTTCAAATAAAGTATAATTCTCATCGAATTCATGTTCAACTTCGGAGCTCGATCACGCTCGATCGGACGTTTGAGAAAACTCTCGCCCCAGGCCCCCTTGAAAATCCAAGATGGCGGACCACGGACTCAGACACATGCTCATATAGTTTCGCCAGAAAATCTTACTTTCTTGTGTGCTTAAAGGAATGAAGTTCCTTAAAGTGCCCCTCAACTCTTTTGCAATTTTTATATATATGAAACTTTGAAAGGTTTTGAGTACTTCTGCGAAGAAATTTTTGGCTTACAGAGGATACTCTTGTTCTAGGCTTGTTTGAAATGGTCAAAATGTGACCTCTCCTGAACCATTACCGTGTAAGAAAAAGCCTGGGTCGATTCCCTATCTTACGTCATCCAATTAATTCAACTTTGCAATAACTTGAATAAATATTTAGCATTTTGTCTAATATAGCTGTTTTCTTTACTAAAATCTCACAGACTGTGTATATTCTCTATATATCGATGCTGTTGTGATAAAAAGGCATCATGGACAATAATGCATTAATGAGGTGACGTAATATAGGGAATCGACCCAGGCTTTTTCTTACATGGTAATGGGTCAGGAGAGGTCACATTTTCACCATTTCAAACAAGCCTAGAACATAGAGTATCTATATAGAAGTACTCAAAACCTTTCAAAGTTTCATATATATAAAAATTGCAAAAGGGTTGAGGGGCACTTTAAATATGTTGTATGGGGGAACAACAGCAGAAGAATTCTGAAGTGATTTAAAGACAGCAGGTTAAAATATACACAAGAAAGGACAAGGAAAGTTGTAACCAATTCGTTGTTGTGATATGACGATCTCTTATGAAGAAGTTTTGCTTCAATTACGGGCATTTATGAACTCGAACATAAGACTACTCTTACTTTGTGGTGGTGCGGCTTATACACAAGGTTTTTCCTTAAACCTTTCACGAAAAACAAGCTTCTGTTTACCAGGCTGAAGTTAGGGGTGCAGCTTATACGCGAGGTGCGGCTTGTACGTGATAAAATAAGGTAACTATTTGAAAAGGTAATAATTATAATAATATTTATATAGCGCTTATACATTTCTGTTCTAAGCGCTTTACAATACAAGTAAAAATCAAAGAAATGTGTTAATGACTAACTATACAATCATAGAACTATAATAATAATAATAATAATAATAGTAGTAGTAGAGGTTTATTGAATATAAAATTGCATGTGTGAATTACCTAATATTTTACAAGTACCGTATTTACCCGTGTATAAGCCGCACCCTTTCACCCAAAATTTTCGTTCAAAATCGGGGGTGCGGCTTATCTACGGGAACACCTAGAAAGGGGACCCAACATTAACATATATTTACATACATGTATCATGAACCTGAACGAAGCTTTTATTATGTGACGGTGCGTATATTACAATCAGGTTCAAATCGCATCCGATCGTGTAATATAGCAAATTAAGCATATCATTGGGGGAAAAACACGCACTTTCAAAGAGTTAAAGCAAAAACTCTTCTAAGACCCACCTTAGACCTAATATATTAGAATTTCGTGAATATTTAAACGTGGTTAAGCTTATTTACCTTCCAAAACAGGCTGATTCGCAGCGGTTGTCAAAGCATGCATCTAAACAACCAGGCATTCTTCGCAATTTTACACGTGGGAGATTGGCACTAGTTAATGAAAATCCAAGATGACGGCCCTCGGACCTACTCGTGCAAGTATTGTTTCGCCAGAAAACTTTTCTTGCTCTAGCGAATAAAAGAAAGCGGTTCCTTGGAATTGTTGTTAGTTAATTGGGGAATAAATGCGGAAGAATTCTGGAGTGATTTAAAGACTGCAGGTTAAAATATACACAAGAAATGACAAGGCAAGTTGAACCATATTCAATCGAATTAAAGTTGTGATTATTTATTTATGACAATCTGATGAAGTTTTGCTTCAAGTACGAGTGTTTATGAACTCCAACAAAAGATTATTCTTTTTTTGAAGAAGTTTGGCATCAAGTACAAGCGTTTATGAACTCAGACAAAAGATTTTCTAATTATTGTTTGTATTTTTCAAAAAAGTTTTTTTCCCTAAATTCAAGCTTCAAAACTTGGGGTGCGGCTTATCTACGGGTGCGGCTTATACACGGGTAAATACGGTAATATAGATGAAACTAAGAGTACAAAAATGGGAAACTGGCACTTACAATCATATCTATAACTTACACCGGGGGACTGGATCCGGTTTATAAATAATATATTACTGTGTCCTACAAGCTGAGTTAAAATATCTTACAATACGTTAAGCTAAGATTATTATTATACAATTGTATATGAATATTGTATATGAAGGACTTATTAAAACACATCGCAGGAAAAAAGCTTCTCTGATACCTTTCAGTGCGACACTTAGGCAAACTAAGGTTTTGGCTATTGCGCAACTCTTGGCCATGTGCGCGTCAGGCAGAAGGTGGTGGAGACATGAACTAGGGCTCTTTAGCTTCCTGAATACTTTAGAACATAGTTCATGCCTTCTGGTATCAAGGCGAGAGCAGTTACATGTACATAGAGTGAGTGCTTCAGAGTAACTTTGATATGGAGAAGCTCAATTTTGTCAGTTAAGTAGCATGGTAGGCTAGTATGCCAAACAGCACAACTATATGCAAGAATGGATCGCACCAACGAAAAGTAAATTAGAACAAGATCGGAAGGAGGGTCACCACTGCGGCGGATGACTTTTAGAATATGAAGCTGTTTAGATGCCTTTTTCACCATATTATTGATATTGTCGACCCACTTTAGATTATGTTGAAGAGTTAAACCGAGGACCTTATAAGATGAAATACGTTCAAGCATTTGATCATTAATATTGAGATAAGTGGCGTCAGGTTGATGATGGAGGAAACTAATGGACATCTCTTTACATTTCTTAGGATTAAGTTTCATATCATTACATTTCGCCCAACAAGATATTTCGACCAGGTCAGATTGAAATTACCGTTCACCGTTAAAGATTCCAAAATCGTAATGCCATCAACATATTTTCAATGACTGGTGTGCATCGATTTTAACGAAAGATCGTTGACCATAATCAAGAAAAGAATTGGTCCAAGTTTGGTGCCTTGGGGTACGCCTGCACTGACGGCTTATGACTAAGAATAAAAATAGATTTGAAATTGAACTTAAATATAACAAAAAATTGACTATAAAAACTAGTAAAAAGACAACCTATAAATTATATGCACATTTTAAAAGATATGTTTTAAGCTTAGATTTTAAAATGTTCACATTGCTACTCAATCTAATGTCTATTGGTAGTTTGTTCCATAACCTGGGAGCAGCTACTGAAAATGCTCGGCATCCATAGGTTTTTAAATTACAGTCTGGTGCAATAAGATACCACTTGTCAGACGATGACCATAATTGTCGGCAAGGACGATACAATTCTAAAATATCTTGTATATACCGTACTTAGGTGATATATTAGTTAAAGCCTTAAAAGTGATTAAATTAATTTTAAAAACAATTATATGCTCTATAGGCAGCCAGTGCAGTTCCCTCAGAGTATCAGTTATATGGTCATATTTACGAAGACAAGCTATTATCCGAGCAGCTGCATTTCGTACGTTTTGAAGTTTGGCAATCTGACATTTCGGTAGACCATAGTGAATTACAGAAATCAAGTTTGGAAGTGACAAATGAGTGAATTAAAATCTTAGGTGTCATAACTTATGTATTTTCTTATTTTTGCAATGTTCCTAAGATGGTAGTAGGCTCCTTTTACCATGTTATTTATTTGGTTAACCAGTCATATTGGTGTCAAAAACCACTCCAATATTGCGAGCTTTATTGGTTGGAGGTATATTGTCAGTACCTACGGTGATGGGAGGGAGGGCAGATGACTTACAAAATTTTGAATGTAGGAGAAGAGTTCCGTTTTGCCTCTTTAGTTATATTTAAGTTTATTTAAAATCATCCAGTTGTTAACGTTGACAAGACATGTTTCAATCCGGCGTGTAGCAGTAGCAAGTTCAGCATTGTAATTACAGGTAAAAGTCGTGTACAGCAACCTTACTTAACATTGTTTGTTGGGACGTCAAACTTGAGGTCAATGGGAGACCTATGATTTTTCATAATAATAATTCCAGAAGATGTGAAAGTCTAACAATTGAAGGGCTCTGTGCAAAAAGGGCGTAAGCGATTCTTGATCATGTTCTAAATTCTCCTTTAGAAAACACAGAAATTGAATGAGTCAATTTAGAATGTGATCAAGAGTCACTTATGCCCTTGTTGCACACAGCCCTTCAATTTGCAGTTTGATAACAACAACATTATTTTCACAAAGGCAGCACCTTCTACTCAGTTGTGATGGTTATATTTATACTTGGGAAGTGCAAAAGAGATGGTCATTTGAGCTGAATCTTGAGTTCAAGCATACTAAATACAGAGGTTATTAGTTGGCTGAGTATCTACATAATATGGCTGTGTATTTTTACGAGTTTTTCGTATTTTGGTGAGCCTTTGTTTATTACTTCTAGAGTCTGCCAAGAAATAAAATTTTCTTTCCATAAAAACCAAAACCTATTTTTTATTTATTTCTATTTAAACAATATTAAGACTTAACATTTGCTCTAAGAGCATGCCTGTAGAAGCTCATCTAGAGAGCTTAATGTTAAATAAATTACAATGATATAGCTGTGTTACAGGTCAGACAGTTAATAATAATAGTTGTAGAACTATTATTATTATTAATAACCAAAACCCTTGCATGCTCGCTCAAGAACTACCTAAAATACGGTCTCATATTTGGTGTGTTCTAGTACAAAATTATTTTGTACGTTCTTGACAGAATTATATAATAAATGTTCATATTGTACTGTTCACATTATCAAGCCTTTACATGTTTTCATGGCTCACAGTCACAAGCCAGTCTGCAAAGCAAAGTAGAAAATCAGACATCTTCATTGTAAATTGACCAGCTTTTGTGGCCCCAGGGGGTCAGGATTTTACTTGATTTGCTTCACGTAAATGTACTTTCAAAGTTTGTGGGAGGGGTGGGGAGTTGGACCCCAGTTCATCTCTACTTCATTCCATGTGGCCGTGACATGCCATGGTGGTGATCGTCTGGTAAGGTTTTAGCCTTTGTTTTTCATTTCTATACAAAAAAGTCATTACTACATTAATGCTATTGATAACAAGATAAAAGCTAAAACTATTGAATAGATACTGAAAAAATACATGACACTAAAATGTACTAATTAATATATAAATTTAAGGCAAGCAATATAAAATGTGATTTGCATTTGGGCGTAAATTCTGTTGTGACGGTACAATCCCTAATGTCTGCTGGCAAGCTATTAAACAATTTAGCTGTGCAATCCTGCAGAGTACCAGTAGTAAGTGGTACTACAAGTTTACGTTGGCTAGATGATCGCAGAACTCTTGCTGGTTTGTATTCCTCTAACTGAAGATAACATGTCATGTTTTTCATTTCATGTGTCTTTATCCTCCAACAGCTCAGTGAATATCATTTGAAAGCTATACAAGACAAACAGCAGAAATGGACTGATTCAAATTTTGACTTCGAAGAATCTAAAAGTATACTTTAAAGTTCTTAATTGGTTTGATATACTTGCACCATGGCACCAACCAGTTGAGAGTTTGTAACACTTGACTGTTGGGCTGGTTGGTGCTCCAATTCAATCTTTTATAAACAAGAGAGCAGCCATCTTGTTCCATATAGTGGATTGTGAGCACATAGATCTGTGAAGCAGGTTTTCCTCCTTGTTTCACAAACAAGACCAGTCTCCTTTACCTTTGTACTGGTTCCCCATGAGTGGGAATGGGCTGTTGACTGCAGTGAATGGACTAGCCTCCACTCGTGTCTTGACTTGTTGACGGCCTTCCTGCCTCTCAAGTTTCAATGCCTCATCTAGTAGCTTGCCAGTTAGTTCTGAACGCTTCTTGATTCCAATACGAAGCTCTTGGGCCACAGTAGGACTTTTCTCCTTCTGTTTTTATGATCAAGTTAAAATTAGAAAACTGTGGTTAGAAAAGTAACTTATAAACCAGTATTTACCCATTTATGGCCATTTACTGTTATCAGCTGAGAAAAAAATCAAGTAGAAAAACAGATACAGAGGTCCCAAGTTTGAATAAATGAAATGCAGGTCAGGGACTGTGCCACACAAGTGCCGAAGGTGTGAGCTGCTAGGGGGGTCCAGGGGTATACCCTCCTGGGGAATGCTCTGAAATGCAATTTTGATGGCATGCAAGCATCAAATTTGAGTAATTTCATTCAGAGTGCAGGTTATTCGCAGAACTATGGTTTGTTAACATCCTAGGCTGGTCAGCGGTTTGGAAGTGCAAATGCAGGCCAAACCCGCCAGCCATGGGTCACTTGGGACCTACATGTATGATGAGATAGTCAACAACGATAACAAAGAGCATAGTATACATGTATCCATGCACTTTTCATTTTATATTAAGGAGATCACTATCGACCACCACGAGAAAACTATCACTTTCTCTAGATACATGTAAGCAGAGTAAGCTTTCCAGGATGGCAAAGACTACAGTGAAGGAAAAATAGTACTTTACATAGAAATTGAGAGCAACTAAATTTCAGTAAAAGGTGTACATGTACTGAAATCAAGTTGCTAAAATAAGATTTGCCTTAATTTGCTTTTTTTTAATGAAAAATATTTGAAAGTATATCAAGAGGTTATTTTGTTTCACCATAGCTTACATAAATTCACATATTTGTGACAGATTTCAGCAAAACAAAATTCCTTACATGCGAGACAAGACTGAAAATTAAATGACTGGAAATGCAGGAACAGTCCCCAGCCTGTTCTATTAAAAATATAGCCAAACTTTGTAATGAAAATCTGCTACACTCTTATTGTTTATTTTGTAAAGGGTTTTGTTGCATGTCTAATAGGCACTAACAGTTAATAGTTTTTAATCAATTATGGGTACAGTCAAAACTGGACAAGTGTTCCTCCATAGAGCAGAAATAAAATTCATTATTGGAAATTTGATTTCATTCTTTGTTTCAAACTTCCATAATTGTTGCTCTTAAAACTTGCAAAATTCCAATTCAGCCTCAATCAAATTTTGATTGTTCAAAAGGCTTGTCCCTTGTATTCAATACCGTAGCATAATTATTTGAATTTATAGGCTCATTTTGAAATTTGGAAGTTTCATTTCAACAATACGCAAATTCATTTCAGAGATGAGAAAACTGTCTGAGACAGGAAAGTTGTCTCATGGAATATCATCTGATTTGAATAATGGTAAATTTGTCTTTAAAACAATGACTGATGGGAATTGAAGACATATAAACTAGAGTTATTGAATGAGAGGGTCTGGGACAAATATCACGCAAGGTTACAGACGAGAAAAATGGCTGCTGTGACAGCTGTCGCAGCTTTCCTTTTAAGACAAAAACAAAAATTATTGAAGATGTGATGCCATTCAGAAGGATATCAACTTGTAAACAAAGGAACTTTTTCCAATAATATTGCAGCTGCAGTTGCTTCCTGTCCAACAATTAACTTTTTCTTGAACCCACTGTCAACTCATGGCATTCTCCTGGAAGTCGTCTTTGTATCCCAGAAGCCTTTGCTTGAAATCTAGTTCCAGTCTTTTGCTGCTGATCAAAAATCCATTGTTTTACCTGTCTGATATGAATTTATGAGGACTAAAGATGAGTTTCTCATCTAAAATGCTTTTCCCATCCCAGATTTCCATCTTGAAGACAGGAATCTGGACAGATAAATTTGAGACAAGAAACATTCATATCTGACGAGTTTCTTGTCTAGGGACGAGTTTCCCATCTTAGATGAGTTTCATGTTCCTAATGTGAATATGGCAAATGGAAATTTGAAACAAAGACTTAAATCAACTATTGAATAATGAACTCCATTTCTGGTTCTAGGGAGGAATGCTTGACCTGTTACTGTCAGAGCAATAATGTGTTGACTGTACTGAAACACTAGCATATTTATCTGCTAAATAAAATGCATACATTGTATGTACAGTGTACATGTATGCACAAATTATACCTAATAAACATGACTTACTGTTCAAGCCAAGAATTATCAATTCCATTTATTTAGCAATGTTTTACGCAAGTCTTTAGGAATACAGTGAACAACAGATACATTGTCATGTTCTATTGATCACCATACATCATTACATGTATTTTCAAGTATGGAACTTCAACAATGATAGTGATGAGGTCAAGACTAATGAAGCTTATTGAATTCAATGCTTTCTTAGCATCAGAATTTATTTACAAGGGGATGCAAGAGGGATATCCTTTATGGTAAGGCTTACCATAGTCATATGGAGCAGCTGCATAACAAATTATCTATTTGAAAATTCACTGGTGGAAAGGGAAACTTTCTAGACAAAGAACTACACAGAGTACTCCAAATAGTATGCATATACCACACACTAGTATTTACGTCACACTGTACCACAAGACAACTACATGAACATTAACCTTTAATTGAAGTGAGTTAATAACATGTGTGGTACAATGTATTTCATTATTTCATGGAACTCAATGATTGGTTATAGGGATACATGTCAAGCACTATTGAGATCTTTTAAAGCAAGATCTACCAGTAATAGTTGCTTATTTCTTTTTCCCCACATACATGTAGCAGTAAACATGTGTAGTGTACATGTAGATATAATTTTTGTATGGCTATTTCACTGGTTGGTGGATTACTCAAACACTAAGGTCACAGTCTTCAGACTTTAATGTATAAAAAGTTTGACACTATTTTCAAATAGACACAGCTGTTCCATGTGAATAAATGTTACATGATAAACCTCATTAGTCTGAAAATAACCTCTATCATTGATCATTTCCTATACCTTTACTCACCAGGACATTAAAACGATGCTTGGCTCCAACAAGATGTGGAAACTTGAGGTTGTGGTCAAACTTAGCATCACACAGTTCACAGTGGTACCTGGGACTTTCTCCTGTGACCTGGATTTCTGTTACATATTCCAGGCCTACAGGGCAGAGGGAAAGGACAACACAAATGCCAACAGAATAACAGGTGAAAATGGAACTCAAGCACATTTTCACCACCGTACCGTACTTTTCTATACAAAGAGTAAACACTCCTTATTTTTACAAGTCCAGGGTGAAGACAACTGGTCAGTCCAACAGACCACATCAAGGGTACATGACTCATATGGTACATTATTAGACCCATTGCATAAATGGCGTCCAGTTTAACTAGGTATTGTCCTGGAGACTTTAGCCTCAAGTTCACGTTGCCACACAAAAGCATTTCCACATGAATGTGAGACTAAAGATTCCTAAACAATGGTATTCAAATTGGATGCCATTTATGTAATGGGTCTAATAATGTACCATATGAGTCATGTACCCTTGATGTGGTCTGTTGGACTGACCAGTTGTCTTCACCCTGGACTTGTAAAAATAAGGAGTGTTTACTCTTTGTATGGAAAAATACAGTAGAAGGCAATTATCTGAATTGATCCTTGTACATGTACATGCAGAACATAAGTACATCTACAATGTACATGTAGGGAATGTTACACTATCTGTCAATTGTCCTAGCTAGGGTTACATATTATCACCACATCAATAGGACAGTATCGGGACAGTAATTCAGCGTTTTTTCACAAAAACATAGCAGCACATGTACAGCAGCTGCTCACCCAGGCTATGAAAACCTTGAACAGAAGGACTGACAACTGAAGGAATTTGACCAGCATCATGCCTTGTTGAAAATCTATCAGACATTGTTGCCAAATGATTGGTTCTAGTTCTGTCCTCAACTACATGTATCTGAATCCCAGCATTCTGAACATCAGCAACAAACATGTATATGGAGAAGGAATTGTGTGAATTTTGCACAGTTTTTATTAAATACATGCATGAGCATTGATAAAATAGCATGTGAAATGCACAGTACTAACATGTTTCTCAACAATCTCATATTTCTACTGATTCTTATTTTCTACACACCACTGCAGGCCATTAAAGCTGAACTGCTGCAGCCTGTCACTTTAAAATTAATTGTTGGAGCTGAGGATTCAAACCTTTTTTCCAATGAAGAGCAATCACTCGACCCTATAATGTACATGTATAATGTATGTTGGAAAAGTTAATGAGCAGCAGAGCAACTACTGAACTCTTTTGTTTGTTACACCATTCCAACAAACATGTACACATAATTATATGGCATGTACAAAGGCTCTTCCGGAACTCTAGTATCTTTCTTCAAGGAAGAAGTACACTATAGAAGTTTACATGTAGGTTAATGTTAAAAATGATCCCTTACACATGTATACCAATAATATTACACGACAAGATGAATGAGTGCTAGCAACATGATATGTATTAAAAACAATTTGTGAATGATTTCTAGCTAAAGCCAAATAATGAAAAATTATATACACTGTATATCAGTGATTTTACTAAACATTTTGTCTCAATCAGAAAATAGTTTCCATTACAAGGAGAAAGAAATGACAGAAAATTCCCAGTTTTACATCATTAGCTTATTTGAAATCTAAACACTGATAGTTCATAGTTGCAACACTCAAATCAAGAAATATTTTACTATTTAACTATTTACATGTACTTCATGCAGAATCGATTTTAATTATAACAAATTTGACTCATAATTATATGCACTTAAAGTTGAGTTTTGACATTTTTACAATTTAGACCAGTTGTGACATTCATGTAAGTATACAGCAGACACAGTAATGCAATAATCAGCCTTGTTATTATCACATACCTGCGAGTGGAACAAGTACAGCTAAATAATAATCATGGCACTTTGTCTGCATACATGTATGTTGCTTGTGGTTCAATGTTACTATAGTTACCACTGCATGTATTGAATGTTCTGAATTTCTAATGAGACCTGAAACAACCATAGAAGCTGATCAAAGTCAGGACCTGGCTAAACCACAGATCAAATTGGAATTTAGCGTGTTGGTTTTAGTTGTGGGAGGAAAACCGGAGAACCAGGAGAAAAACCCTTGGAGCAAGGGCAAGATAGCAACAAACTCAACTCACATATGGTACTATGCTTAAGGAAAACGTAATTTCCATAATCAATCATTTTATCCAATTAAGAGGCTAGCAATGTTTTACATGTACTGTACATAAAAAGACAGCAACTCTGATATTTTGTTTTTGTAATATTAAAGTGATTTTAAAAAACAATGAAGTTTGACACACAACATTTTGTACATTATGTTATCATATCTATTGGGTCGTTCCAGCAAATATCCATACCCCTACCATGGGCAGCATATTGGAATTCCGGATGCAAGGGGGCGGCTATCCAGTCATTAGTGGAATTCTGGATGTAAGATCATGCCAAGATCTTAGAGGAATATATTGATCAAGATCTTGCTAAGATCTTGATGGAATCTTATCAAGATCTCGTAAGATCTTATTAAAATCTTGTAAGATCTTCGCAAGATCTCAATAGAAATCTTATCATATGTATCCAAAAATATTGTATCCTGGATTACAATTACATTTTTTTATTCACCATTTCTTTTTTATATCAGTAACAAAGTAACAATAGTAATACTGACTACAATACAAAGTGGCCTAGTGGTTGTACAGAAATATTATTGACAGGAGAAAGTAATAATTAAGGTATTTGAATAGTTACAATTATAGATTTCTTATACAGAGAAATTAACTACATGTAGTATTAACAATTTATTTGACTAAGAATATTGTGCTAAATACAACAAACAGTTACTATTAGTTACAAGTTAAATAAGTGGAAGCTTAAGCAATTATGGCGAGGAGGCCTCTGGAAACCACAGGGCTTATAGAGTAGAGACCTCCTCATAAGATTAATGTAATTAAAGATAATTATAGATGTGAAAGTGTAAAGAATGAGGTTTCATTTGTTAGTAGCAATGTGGTGGAAAAAGTTTTTTTAAAATTCGGGTAGTGTTAAAGACTTAGTTAATGTAGAGGGGCAGAGAGTTCCATATTTTTGGTCCTTGATGAAGAATAGTAAATTGTTGATATTAGTATGACAAGAATGTGATCGGTAATTAGTTGCAATTCTGGTACTATAACTGTGCATCTGATCATTTATAGGAAATAAGTTTGAGAATAGAGGGGGGAGTAGTTGATTATGATAGAACATAAATTTAGCATTGTTGAAACTGTTCAAGGTAAAGATGTCTAGTATTTTTAAGCTGACAAAAATTGGTTGCAGTATGGGCACGATAATCGGCAGAGGCTAGAATTCGTACAGCACGCTTTTGAAGAAGAAATACTCTGTTTAAGTTTGAGGGATATGTGTTTGACCAGACAATATTACAGTAGGAGAGGTATGGGTAAACTAATGTATAGTAAAGAGATAATTTAGATTTAGAAGACAGATAAAATAGAAATCTGTAAATAATACCTATCGATTTGGACATTTTCTTACAAACATGGCTTATTTGAGTTTTCCAAGTGAAGTTTTCATCAATAAATACTCCTAGGAATTTTGTAACTTGCTTTTGTTCTAGCTGGTGGTCATTAAATAGGAGGGGAACATTGCACGAAATGTGCTTTTGTCTAGGTTTGAAAAGGATATAATTGGTTTTCTTTATATTGACAGTAAGTTTATTTGTTTTTAACCAGTCATCTATCTGTTTTAGTTCTCTATTTAAAAAGGATATCAATAGATTAGGATCTTTGTGGGAATAAAAAAATACTAGTGTCATCACTTTTTGTCTTTTTCCTCACGCTCGGAAGTCGGTGTTTCATTGACATTCTGGCGACGTATTGTCTAATGATTTTAATTTTGGACGTCTGCATTCGCGAAGATTTGGTATTTTTTTACTTTTTTCGATTTTGAAGTCATTTAATATAAATTCTCCAAAACGAGCCCGAAATCTGGGGTGCATATTATACATGGGCACGTATTATACATGGGCACATATTATACATGGGCACATATTATACATGGGCACATATTATACATGGGCACGTATTATACATGGGCACGTATTATACACGGGCACATATTATACATGGGCACATATTATACATGGGCACATATTATACACGGGTAAATACGGTATACCCAGGAACGTTGACTAGATCAGAAGTTTGATCGTTTCTGAAATTCCTATTACTGCAAATTGTCTGAATTAATCGAAGTTTCCGTATAAACTACGAGCATTTATGTGCATTAATGAAAAATTGTTGGATCATGTAAGGTTAGAGAGTTAACTTCATCTTCAACAAAGTAGTTGCTGGGAGAGGCACAGAAAGATAAATTTTGGTCTGGGTCAAGATCATTCATAAATGATAAGGATTGTGTTTCGGTAATTGGGTTAAATAATAAAGAATTTAAACTATCAATGTTGTAGTTACAGGTCCATGGGCTAGTTCGTAAACAGCTACATCAAAAGCATTATCGTCTAAGTGGCAAAAGGGTAGTACGCTTTCAAATAGAGACATCAGAAGTATTAGGTACAGTTACTCACGAGTAGCACCACTAGAAACTGGTGCTGTTTATCTGAAATTAGGTTGTCTTATTCCCTCATCCGGAGATCTGGTAGAGTTTGGTCTTTCATGGATGATGAGTTTACCGAAACGCAGAAATGCAACTTTGCCGTCCTTTCTGGCGTCATACATTCGCGGGAGAAGATCTCGCCTTCTATCCAAAACTCTCTCCAAGAAGTCTTCTCTTACATAGATTTCAGTTCCTTTTAGCTTTTTTGTTGGCCAAGATGGCTTCGCGGGTTTTATAGTTTAGAAACTTTGCGACGACTACTTGAGGTTTGACCAAGGAATTTGCAATCGGTCGGCGAGCACGGCCAACACGGTGGGCCCTCTCTATCGTGAAATCCTCTAACTTAAGTTTGTCAGCTAAGATATTCTTGACTTTTTGTTCTGTATCATTCCATGATTCAGATGGATCTTCTGGAATCCCATCAAAGCATATATTATTTCTGCAAGATCTGTTTTCTAGATCGTTGACTTTTATGAGGATATTGTCTGTATTGCTTCGTAGCTCTGAAACCACAGAAGCCATATCCTTTGTTTCATCGGCGTTGTGATTATTTACTTTGACGAAGTCATAAAATTGTGCCTGTGTAAACTGAAGGCTATTCTTGACGTCTTGGAGGTCTCGAATCAGTTGATCGACTCTCTTGTTGGTGGAATCCATGAATGCAGTAATAAACGTCTTCATGGTTGATTCTTGTGACTTTAGCAACTCTTTCACCATACTAAGTGGAATAGAATCAACTTCTGGGTTCAAAGAACTTTGATTTTTGTCCGAGCTTGATTTCGAGCGTGGACGCCATTGCTATTGTTTGTATCTTGAATCTTAAGATCAGATTTTGCCAAGATCACAGCATGATGGGGCCTTAGAGCATTTCAAAATTTCCGAATACAAGGGGGGATAAAACATGCCACCACCCATGGTAGTGTAGTATGGATATTTACTGCCTCACTCAGGTTAGCTCAGTTGGTAGAGCATGGTCTAGAGTGTGGGAGGTCAGGGGTTCGAATCCTGGCCACATCCTTTGGCAGGGACATATAAGCTGTTGGCCTTGTCTCCTTCCTCTTCTAATCTACATGTATACGAGGGGGATGTGAAAGAATCTGTTTTGTTATTTTGAGAAAGAGTAGGGGTTTGTCTCCTGATACAACAGCCTGGTATTCTGAGGTACTACCAATCATTCATGACTGTAAACTGCAAATAAGCACATTCTACACAAGGGGGATGTGAAAGAACCTGTTGTGTTATTTTTAGAAAGATTAGGGGATTGTCTCCAACTTCAGATCTTCACCTTTAAACCTCACCTTCAACTTCAATATTTCTTAAGAGCTAGACTAGATCTTCCCCATCTAGTTCTAAAAAGTCTTCAGAGTCTGAGATTTTCACAGAAATGCTCCCAGAATTAGAAATTTCTTCTTCAGAAGACATTTAAACTTCATGTGGTGTTAGATTACAGTGTGCGTAAACAAACTTCAAAACTAGTGTAACTCAAAATTTATTTTCTGCCATGTTACTTTTCCTTCACAGAAATGAACCCCTGGTTTACTCAACCAATTGGTCAATTCAACAGCCCCCCTATTGGAAGAAATGCCTCGATTTTGAGGAAAAAGTTATGCTAATCAGTTTGGATGGTTTTCTGACATATGTGACCCTCCATGCGAAAACCCAGCTTAAGTAAATCAGCAAGATGTCAGTTTTCCATTTTTGTGCATTTTTGACCGTTGGGAATGCATTTCATAACATTCCCAGTGCATTGGATATCGTTACCAACAAGTTCATAAACCATTCTAAAACATTACAATGAATCTGTACTCCATTCCAAATCATTTCAAAACGGTTGGCATTTATTCGATAAGCGTTGTAAAACATTTGGCAACCATTTCAAATAATTTTCAAATCGTTGGCATTTATTCGGTAAGCGTTGACTTGTGGAACATTTAGCAAGCATTCCAAATCATTACCAAATCGTTGCCATTCATTCGATAAGCGTTGTAAATCATTTGTCAACCATTCCAAATCATTTCCAAATCGTTGGCGTTCATTTTTCGTACTTGTACGACATTAAATTTGGCAACGTACACCACTGGCGCTCATTCGGCAATCGTGTTGATAAGATAATCGAACTGGCAAGCCATCCAGAATTAAGCATTCATATCACAAAAGGGCAATGTAGAAACTTCTCTGATATTCTTATACAGTCAAGTAATACTGACATGTCGACTTTTCAAGGCGTAATTTTGTAAAGGACTATTTTGTAGTAATAAAGTTATCTTTGCTTCAAATACTGGCGTTTTGTTCGTTCTCCCTTGTCTTAGTCTTGTTTATGATTGACATATGGCATGTAATTAGCATACCATAAAAGACCGCCTATAAGCCGCAGGGTTTTTCCAATTTCATTTGGACTGAGTGTTTTTTTCTCCCTAAAGTTTGTGTGCGGCTTGTACGCGGGCTCTTTCAGATTGAAGTTCGCGTGAGATATCCAAAAATGAGCCCTGATAACTTATTTATGTTGTTTTCTTCTCGTAACATTCCTTAATCCAGTTTGTGTTTAATTAATATTGTGCTTTCGTAAAGGTCACATTTTGTGAAGTTTGATTGGTTCAAGTGGATCACATATCCAGAATACTTTGGGTATAAAGCTATAAAAGAAGTTGTTTGTGCGATCTCACGGCACGTGGCAAATTATAATATTGTCAACAAATCCAAAACTTCACATCTGAGCGATTTGAGAGACTCCAGCACTTTTTGCAGAACATGCAAACTGTTCACGAAGTAAAATCAAAATCATCCAGAACATTTAATTTGTCTGTAGCAAATTTTCAAAGCGGCAAACATTACGCGAAGCTAATTGGATATTCAAATCAGTTCGCGGAAAACTTCACACATTATGCACCGCAGCAATTTGAAAGACGTGACTTCCGCACCTTTGAAAATGGATTTAAGTTAATAGAAAGAACTCGAGAGTATTTTATTTAGTAAACATTTCACTTTGAAGGTAAAGTTGAGAAGCTGTGGTGCTTTAGGAACTACAATGCAATACAAACTCAGTTCCCGCACCCCAGTGTTGTTGTGTCAAAATCCAGACAGACAGAGAGAATTCAATTCAAGTTCATAGCATTTCTTGAAAACACAAGGCAGCATTCTAGCATAACTATGATTCTAGTAAGTAGGTACATTGTATATCCTTTGTCTAATAAATGATTTTTCAAAGCAATTGTTTTATTTCATTCATCTACTTTATTTAACAATGTGGTAAAATTTGCTGGGGGTTAAATGAGCTCTCCTCGTTCTGACATCTTGTGGAATTCCATTCAGTCACAGAAAATCACTTCGTCAGGTTGTGGATACACATCCGGCGCACCAAATAAGAACAGTCATTATCAACACTTCAGTAACTCACAGCAAACCTTTCGATTTAGGGGGTGAATTTCTTTGGGAGAATATTTAAAAAATTCAAATCCCATGAGAAATGTTTTGAACATTCTATCAGATCGTTGTGAAAAGGTGATCAAAAAAGGCATGTTGTCAAACATTACGAATTCTAAATTAATGTTTTATCGGATCATTATGGAAAGTTGACAAAGCATTCTGAGACATTACCAATGCGTTTAAATGTTCTATCAGATCGTTGTGAAAAGTTGACAAAGCATTCTCAAACATTACAAATGCGTTTCAATGTTTTATCGGATCATTGTGGAAAGTTGACAAAGCATTCTCAAACATTACGAATGCATTTCAATGTTCTATCAGATCGTTGTGAAACGTTGACAATGCATTCCAGAACTTTAGGAAAGCATTTCAACGTTATTTCAGATCGTTGTGAAAAGTTGACAACGCGTTGAGAAACATTTCCGATGCATTGCAATGCATTGAAAATGCATTGAGAATGCGTTGAAATCCATTCAAACGCCAGTTTCGTTAAGACGGGTTTTTGCATGGAGGGTCACATATGGGGTTTTAGGCACTTAAGATTTGAGCCAGAAAACCGGTGCTTGTTGGTGAAAGGGTCAAATGTGTGAATTATTAATAAAATGCAAATTTAGTACATATACAAGCCAAGAATCCAACATCTCCTTACCTATTAAAGGTTCTTTATACTCTGCAAAGTCCTTAGCACCAATTGGCCCTGTCCTGGATTGATTAGCATGCATGACAGTATACATAGGCTTGTCATAAGGCTTGCGGTTATGAGGGAACTGAGTATTGTACATTGGTCCTCCACCAGTGCCACCGGTCATCCCATACCCACCCATTCCAATGCTGCTATGCATCTTCAATTTTGCTTTCTGCAAAGCTTTGTCTGCACCTTGCTTTTCAAGATTCTGGTGAAAGAACGAATATCACTGTTGACTATTACATTTTGTAACCAATACATTGGTAAAGAACTTATAAACATCTCTCTAGTATGATGTGTGCATGTAAATTCCCCTCCTAGTACTTTTTTCCTTAAAGTGCCAATGATAACCTCCAAAATCATTATTTTTTATTAACACTTTAAAGAGTCCATGAAATGAAAATATTTTTTTTTACAGTTAAGGGAAAATTATTTAAAATTACATAACTATACACAAAAATTGATGGCAAAGAAAATTTCAAATGAAAAACAATTTTTCCTGACCCAAAATAACCACCTTTTGTGCAACAGATTCTAAGAGGACTGGAACACGATTGTGATGTAAATACCTTTGAAGTCACTTGTGTTTAGAGTTTTAAAACAAAAGTGTGTGCAAAGGTATTTACTTCACAGGCCTAATTTACATGCTTCTGACTGAGCAAAATTTGTCGCATGAATTTTGCCATGTTCGACTGAGCTTTTGTAGTTTTGGAGGGTAGGATATTCAGTTCTAACAATCGAAGCCGATAACTTAAACAGTTTCATAAAATTAATTGAAAACAATTTTCGTTTCATAGACACTTTATGGGCCCATTGGCATAATTATTTAAATCGGCCGTTGCAAGGGAAGTTTGAAGCCTCGTAAAACCCGGAAAATTAAAGAGTGGGCAATAATTATTGTCAAGGTGACTCCTTGGGTAAAGTCTTGTAGTCTGATGACGTCATCAAAATAAGAAAATTTCTAAACTCTCCAAGGATTTTTGATCTACCAACCGAATATTTTCCAAACCGAGCATGTGTTTGCCATTACGATAAAAAATGAAGATTTTACAACACTTTTCAGTCCAATTTTAAGTATTTTTGGCAAATGAAAAGCTATAACTTTAATTTGGCATTTATTGTCGGTTTCCAAAATCCATGCTCGATTTTGTGGAGAACGTGGTCAACAACATTTTAATGGGAAAAAGTTTGGTGTTTAGTGAAAGTGCAAAAAATGTTTAGGATTTTTAGAAACCGGAAGTTAAGAAATTAACGCATGCGCAAAAGTGCCTGTTTTGTGGTCATGAAATAGTCGCAGAACTATTGTTGCAGTAAAGTCTACAATAATTGGTCGAACAGGATGTGTATTTTCTCCTATTTCTTCCAACAATGGCCAGTTTTGGGGATTGGCTGAATACTCCAGTCTGTAATGAGCTAGCTTGATTGTCTGCAATGAGCTTCGGACTGTGTAGCACATGCCAGGAACCCATTTCACGGCAAACCGAAGAGCCAATAGAAATCAAGCCAAAATTAGACCGAGATTCAACAACTTTCACTTGAAGTTGATCTTGTGACGTTCACAACAGTTTGTTTTCCAACATCAAAAATACTTTTTTAAGGACGAAAACTTACTGTATTTTAATTAGTGGCACTAAGGTTCAATCACAACTTTACCAGGAACCCAGAAGCATTATCTGGAGACAAAAGTGTGTATGTTTGTTAACGATTTTGAGTTGAAGACCTGCCGGTCGAAAATCACTCGACTTCTTGAGTGGCCATAGTTTTCTTCGTGTTTTTAGAAGCCATGTTCTCGCTGAAAGCAGCCATTTCAGCTTTTATATCTTTGACAACTATAGACACTATTTACTAGATGTTCTTTCAATCTATCAACAGCGGGAAGAGCTCGGCCAATACAAGTTTGCTTTCCCATTCATCGACTTTCCCTCATCACTGTGTTGGCATGGCCGTACACTTGCCGGTACAAATTATTAATTATTTCCCTTTCTCTAGGTTTAAGTACAGTTAAGCGCCTTTCGAGTCCTGAACGATTCCTTCAAAATTATTGAATTGAGTTTCTTGTCAATTATTATTTTCTTTCACATGATAAACAAAGCTTTTCATTTTCCAGCGACAAAAGGCTTGTTCAGACTTTTGAACACTTTACTTCAATCATTCATGAAAACCTTTCAGGTAAACCACGAATAAAACTTACAAACATGTATAAGTATTAAAACTATCGGGTGGCCGGTGGACACGCATAAAACTAACCTGAGAAAACAGCCGACTCATATTGCCCGAGTCGGCTGTTTTCTCAGGCTAGCATAAACAGGAAGTCAAAATCGTATCTGCTCCTGCGAGCATAGCAACGGTGTTGTGTAGCAACGGAATATGTCAATGGGCCCTTAAACTATTCTTTGGAACTTAAAGCAAAAATGGGAGGCTAAAACTCAACTCCAGGCCCTCACCAAGACTTGCGCTGACTTCCAACTGGAAACAGGAGCCCAAAACAAATGTTTCCCTAACTTTGACGTCACTAAAATCGTCGAAGTTTAGTTTCTTCACTTCTATTTTTTCGAATTCTAGTGCGCTTGCCAGAATTACTGCGAGGGTAAGGTACGGCAAGGTTATGCATGCTGGCTCTGGTGCAGCGGCCAGAAGCTCTACGAGTAGTAGAGAGGAAATTGAACATGTTCTTAAAACTTGTAGGTGCATCAGGATTAAGGAATGTGCTGAAGAGAAGTAGAAGTTTCCTACATGTACATTTAATTAGGTCGGTGATCGGAATCCACTTAAGCTGAGAGAACAGATGAACAGAGGGTTGACCGAAGTCGGCATCCAAGAGTATGCGGGCAGCGCGTTTTTGAAGGCGAAGAAGCCGCAGCATGTGGAGGTGGGAGCAGTTGCCCCAAGCAGCAGAACAATAGATGAAATGGTTATGGATGCATGAATTATAGAAGCGCAATGCACATTCATAGGTGAGGAAAGGCTTAATGCGACGGAGAAGAGACAGTCTACTGCTGATGATTGCGCAGATGTTGTTGACGTGGTGTTCCCATAACATGAAACTGTCTAAAGTGACGCCTAGTATTTTGGCGTGGTCGACCTGCTTGATACTGTTACCGTCGACTACCACATTTAATGTAGAGCAAGGCAGCGTACGGAATTTCTGAGAGGAGGTTACAAGTAGAGTCTTGGTCTAGGCAGATTAGGGCATTTAGAAGGAGCCAGATTACGAATAATGCACCATAGATTTTTTGGATTATCTAGGTTGCGGTTGATAGATTCATGATAAAATGCGCGCTTTGCGTTTCTAATAAGATGCACTAATGTATTACGTGCTGGGCGGTACTCGCGCCAACATGTACATTTGTAGTTCTCAAAGGCATGAATAATTAATGTCAGAGAATATTCTATAAATTCTCCAAACTATCTTATTCATTTTCTCTTAAATGGTATACATGTAGACTCTGCTGCGCATTGTTTTTCAACATCAGTTCTCAGTGTTTTCATCCCCTGATCAGACACTTGTATGAGTATTTGATATATTATTTGAAAATTACAGATAACAATACAGTAAATACAGAAAACAACCTTTAGTAAATGACAATTTTGCTTTGCATAACTCTTTTCTTTTTGTATGGCCGATTTTTTGAAGTTGTTCTTTTATTAATCCTGTTTGTGATGACCCTGATTGTAGATAAAACACAGAATTGAAAAAGTACCCCCCCTCCCCCACAACAAACATGGCCAGTGTTGACATGAGAGCCAGGTTAAATGTGAACTATCACTGACTACGTTTGGGCCTGTTTCTGCTGAACTGTTTAGATTTAGAAAACTGTTTTTGTTTGACAATGCACGTGGGCTGCCGGTGGCCGAAATTTGTGTGACTTTCGGCAAATGGTCCGAGATTCTTGATTGCATGCATTGCAGAGCCAGTTTGGGCCACGAAAATCCCTTTTGTTCTACCATTGTCTTGCCCAGCCATGCAGAATTGTAAGTTAATATTATGTTCATTTACTCCAGGAGTCTGTTTTGGTCACAATTTCAGTTTGTAATTCATTGAATTTATGTCTTTGTTTATTCGTTCTACTTTTCACCGTACGCTTGTAATCTGCTGTTGTTGTTACCAACTAAAGATAAAAGGAGTGAAATTGGTGCAACGAGTTGAAATTATCTGTGCCCTGGTTCGGGCCCCACACTTTATCAAAGTCTGTGGTCATTTTGCTAGTGCTTTTAAAGCCTTTTGTGTATTTAGGGCTGTAAAATGTTTGTTTTTCTTGGCCTAGTATATTTCATTGCAAAAATGAAGATACAGTACAATGTACATGTAAAGCTGGAAACAGTTATAACAAAACACCTTTATACCCTTCTTTCTAGTTGGTTCTCTGTATAAGTTTACCTTTCTGTGCTTCTGACCAAGGAGGTGCGAATTCCAAGCAGACTCACTGTTGCAGGTGCAAAGGCAGACCTGAAGGAGCAATCATGGTGTGGCTTTGACACATGGCCTTACAGTTTGAAGTTCTACTGTTTGTAGCTTTTTACAATAAGAAATCATGACTATACATTTACTTATAAGTACACATGTATGGACCAGATTTTCCCCCTGCTTTATGCCCCAAGCGCAAAGCATGCGGGCCATAAAAAGGGGGTAAAATGAGGATCCATAATTTATGGCACAGTCCAAGCAAGCGAGTTTAATAAGATCATACATCCCAGCCACTTTTTGGACAAATTTGATAGGAGATATAGGCTGTGCAAGTTCTAAATATAGGAAAATATAGGATTTTTTCCCCAACATATAGGCACTTTATAGGAGCTAAAATAGCTTTCAAACAATAAATAGTAAACAATAAACACACAATTTTTCAAACATGTGAACTTTTAATGTGTTTGATCAAACCAGTTTTTTTTTTATAGGAAAGAATTTTGCTTTTGTTAATTCACAACAAAAATGCTAAAAAGTGCAAAATATAAATGTATCACTCAGCATACATCCTATTTATAGGAAATATAGGAGGATTTCTTGAAATATAGGCTCTTTATAGGATCCTATACAAATTATAGGATATATAGGAAATATAGGAGGTCTGGGATGCCTGTAAGATGTTTATTATATGGCTTAAAAGTATTCAAATTCAGCTTTGCTTCAATTTGCGGTCCGTACGGGAAGTTATAGACTGCAAACTGACCAATCATAGCCCACAAAATTACTTAACCATATGATAATCAGTTACTAATATTCACTATTGATCATGACACATTAATGCAAGAGATCCATGTACATGGGAGTCAGGATGGTGTAGTGGCATGCTTTACCACAGTGATAATCCACCCAGCTCCCACCTCTAGCTGGACTTGATTTGGATAATGTCATGTGTGGGCTGAGTTGGCTCATGGTTCTCTATCTGATTTCAGGGGGTTTTAATAGCTTGGTTTCCCCTCTTCTCTTCAAATAATGTGATTCAAACTGGTTAAAGCTGTGCTGTGAGGTCACACATGAACTGTAGGAGCAGCTGTATTAGGCACTTTCACATCATTGCTTTCAGTTCAACCTCATGAGCTCTGCCATTTCTGTATTTAACGGGGTGATTAGGAAAGACTTGTTATAGAAGTACAGCTTTGTGAGTCTTTTAGCAACATTGTTAAAACAAAATGCATAGCAAATTGTCAAGAGCATTCATCTATAGATGTAATTTTATGTTTAAAATGTTGTGCTTCAAACTGTGTTACTGAAAGCAAAAATACATGATAGAGCAGTTTTCAATTGAGTGTTGTAAAATAAAAATCAATGAGCCAATCACAGGAGCAAGTAAAAACATTAATGAACCAATCACAAACTGAAGTAATTCATGATTGGTTTTACTACTGAAACATCCAATCACAAGGCAAGTAAACACAATCATGAATAACTAACCAATCAAATTCAAAAGCAATTGCTTAATTTTGACACTGACAACTGAAAACCACTTGTGTATTCTTTTTAGTGAACTTACCTGGCAATGAAACTCTATTTTCTTCTTCTCTTCATCCTTCTTTACATTAAATTTGATTTCAAATACCTCTGCTGCCCTCTTGATATGTCTGATACTCAGTGAATGGTTCTGGAAACTCTATAATAGAAACAATAAAATGATTAAAATGCCTATGAAATGAAAATTATTATTTTCCCAATTTGACAAACTATCTTCAACCAAGATGAAAAACTAGTTTTCCCCTTGTCAGAACTCAATGTTATTCCTGGCCCTTTTTAGCCAGGGAAGTTCAGACGAATGTGGCAACATTTATGGTTCAAATTCCATGCAGTCAAAGAATGTAAATTACGCCCTTGACATTTAACCCTTTCAGCCCTGAGTTTTTGGAAGTGATTTTTAGCTAAATTTCTAGATGGTCATTGTTACCATGGAATTTTCAACTGACCTATAATACTGGGGACTCAAAGTTTTTAGACAGCCACTTTGAAAGCAGTTGCAGATTACTAGGGAGCTGGAGGGAAGTTTGTTTGGAGTAATACTGAGAATTTAAGGCTTTTTAAAGACTTTTCACCATTTATAGAGTGCTGGAGGACATCATTAATTCTGATGAGAGCTTCAATCAGCACTTTCTCAAAGAACCGAGTCTGTGCCAGTGCTATTGTGATGGAGAAAGAGCCTCATTTCCAACTCGTGAATGGGCCAGGATGTCTTCTGTCACTTTTGCGTGGGCTTTATAAATGGGGGTCTGGAGCCACCTATCATAGCTATTTGGTCGCCATCGGAGGGCTAAAGTATAGAATACCCGTCCACTCCAACTAAGTATTAGAAACACTGCCACCGCGGTCCGCAGTCACACCACAGGCTTCCCATCGCTGTTAATAATAATTATTATTCACAATAAACTTCACGGATTTTACAAGTGTTACACGAGAGTAAACTTTGCCGAGTATTTGTGCGACAACTCATCCAAACAAACGGCGGTGTTGAACGGTTTTGAATAAACAAGTGTTACACGAGAGTAAACTTTGCCGAGTATTAGCGCGACAAGTCTATTGAAAAGTTTATTTAGAAGCTTTTTTAACGGTTTTGAATAAACAAGTGTTACACGAGAGTAATTAGCGGGACAAGTCATGAAAAGTTTATTTAGATAATTCACAATGATTACTAAGTTAGCAAGGGATAAACTGCTTCACAATTCCAATAGTTCTCTTCTTTATTAGGAACATCGACAGGAATCAACGATCATCTAACACTGCCGTATATTTACACTTCAAAACAAACTAGCCCAAACTATAAAGTATTACAAAGGCTGAATAAACACAAAAGCTTCGCGGGCCTAAGAACTTCACAATAAATTGTTTACAGTTTATACACTTTTTTCACATCATCTAAGAATGCCTGAAATGCATCATAGTCCTTATGCATGTACCTCCACATGAACTCTGATAAATAAGATGAAAAATGATACTTCCTAATGCCAAATGGAGGTAACTTTGCCTTCGCTTGTCTCCAGTGGCCTTCAATTTTGTTAGTGTGATCACCATGATCATTAACACATTCTTTGGAATGGTTTACTGTCTTGTGTGTGTAACCATGTTTATCCAAATTACAGTAAGCCTTCCAACAATATTATTGATTCTTCGTTCTAAAAAGCCAAATAATCAACTATCCGAAGTTGACTAAGAAACCATATTAGTGATTCTTCGTTCTAAAAAGCCGAATAATCAACTGTCAGTCTGAAGTTGACTAAAACAACTTATTAGTGATTCTTCGTTCTAAAAAGCCGAATAATCAACTATCCGAAGATGAATAAGAAACCTTATTAATTTAGTGATTCTTCGTTCTAAAAAGCCGAATAATAAACTATCCGAAGTTGACTAAGAAACCTTATTAGTGATTCTTGCGGTATCCAGAAAACACTCTCTAAATGGATTAGAAGATATCTTAATTAGGCGGCGTGTGTGCTATTGTCTAATGGGGTGCAAGTTCACGAAGCCATCCAACTTAAAAATTCAATTGACAAACTGTTCAAGGTTTTTAGGTTTTAACTTCCAGGTTAATGTATTTTCTAAACTATGGAATACCCTGACAATTTTATAATATGACCTGGAGCTGTGCTCCGAAGTCGACTAAGAAACCATCTCAGTGATTCTTCGTTCTAAAAAGACGAATCAACTTAATATTCATGATTCGACTGCGGGACTGCGGACCGCGGTGGCACTTAGTTATAAGTCTTAGAGCCATTAATATTCATGATTCGACTGCGGGACTGCGGTGGCACTCAGTTATATGTCTTAGAGCATTAATATTCATGATTCGACTGCAGGACTGCGGACCGCGGTGGCACTTAGTTATATGTCTTAGAGGCATTAATATTCATGATTCAACAGCCGACTGCGGGACTGCGGACCGCGGTGGCAGTCACTCTTATGCTTTCCAAGAGCCGACTGCCATTTAGCCGGTTTCGTCGTTCTAGAGTCTTGTTTACGACTGCGGACCGCACACTTACAGTAAAGTGCCTTAAAAATGGACGGGTATTCTATAGTTGCTCCGAAATGGCTTTAGACTTAGTATATATTTTGAAGAATGAAGATGGGGGAAGTGCCATGTCGTTGTTTGGTAGGATTTCACGGCATGCTTTGTGGTCATTATGGATGAATTGAGCTTGATGTGAAGTGCTTGTGGACAGAATGGCTTGGTTCTGGGCAAGTTTAGGTGTTGGGAGACAGAAAGTTGGGTGGTGCATGGCACAAATCTCCATGGCACAGTTGTTCGAAGCAAGGGTAACTTTATCCCTTAGGTATGAATCTTTGAAAGGGTTTGAGTACTTCTCTTTAGGATATAACTAATTTGTAATTCTAATCTGCACAGTTTACCCTCGGGTTAGCGATTTAACCCCAGAGTAGCGTTTACCCTTGCTTCGAACAACTGGGCCCAGGGGTTTTCGTCCCAGGGGGTTTACAACAATACGAATTCGAACCTGCATATCTTCCGCATTGTAGTCACACAGCTTGCAATGGAGAGGGTTTTCTTTGTCAAGCCACTCTTCCCTTGGATTCGGTTTCTTCGGCTGAACTTTTGATTCCCCTTCAGCTGCCAGTTCTTGGTTGGTTTCGTTTCCAGATTCGGTTTGAATTTGTGGGGGAACAACTGAATCGGAAGCAAAATCCGTGTAAAGACTCGTAGCCGTTGCCGTTGGCGTTGCCGAAGACGAAGTGCTCATGGAACTGGAAGTTGTTGAGGCCGAGGGTGCTGAACTCGAAGTCATCGTTACACTGGTTGAACTCGACGTAGGATTCATCTCCAGTTATTTGAAAACGTATCTGTCTCACTTTGGGTCGTAACAAGAGTATCTTCTGGCTAAAAAATGGATTAAAATACACGCTTTTTCGTATCGACACAATCGCTTCGTTTCTTTCAACTACCGAGCCTCGTTATGACGCTACACGCTGTTGACTCGGTGGCATGCGCTATTAGGTAGTACCGCTACCAGTTGTTCGGCAGGCTCATTTGCCACGAAATGGAAGACTGCTTCCAGCCGAAGTGTATTCCCAAAAACATCGCCATTATTCCCAAAACTTAATCACTCAGTTGCATTTCGAGTTTCGAGAAAGACCCCTGAATTAAGGCACATTAATTTTTAATAAGGTGTAGTCGATGTTTTAATCTTTAGTGGGAAACATGGTTCTTTTTGCTATGATCAGTCGAGTTAGCGATGGCATGCCTTTGTCTGCTTCCACCGACTTGGACATGCATTTTGAGTTGAAAGAAAGCAAGAAGCAGGCGAAAATCCTGGCTAGAAAGTCCAACCAATTTCCCATAAAATGTTGGATGAGAACCGGAATTCACAACATATAGTAAGTCATTGTTTATTTTGGAGTTAGTCGCGAGAGTGCGTTGTTTACAAATTTTACAAGAGGCCCTGAGTGGCCTTAATTCGGCCACCTAGGAATATTTAAAGTGAATACATGGGATTCTAGCATATTTTTGTATAATACATGGTTTGTGCTCGGGGAGCCATATAATAGACCTAGTCAGCTTGCCTGTTTGTTGCCCCATTTCAGACCACTTTATAGTTCTCCAGAGGAATTCAGTGCTTTGTTTTCTAATTATACTTATAGAAACTGGTACAGTTCCTCTTGGGATACAGAAAAACAAAAAAAGCATTACTCAAGGGAAAAGTCTGGTGGTCTGAAATGTAGCAGGAAACAGGCAAGCTGACTATAGGTCTACTGATTCACTAATGCAGGGCTCGAAATTGCGCCCGATACGGGCGTAAATACGCCTAGGTTTTTTCGTTTTACGCCTAACGTTTTCCACTTAGGCGTAAAATTTTGGAGAATTACGGCTAAAATTTTTAAGCTGGGCATAAAATTACGCCTCCTTTTTTTTCTTAATTTCGAGCCCTGTAATGCTTATGATCATTTATTTATAATAGACTGGACCTTTTGCAGGAATGCAATCACATGGTGGTACTAGATGGCAAACAAATCTTAATTCATATAGCGATGTTTTGTGTGACGTCACCTATTGTCATTAATGTGCCAACCAGAGATCCACTGGTTGCTAACACAAAGCAGGCTTTACAAATCATGGTTGGTGCATTAGCATATAACAATTGCGATGTTTATGAATACAAAACATTGCTATATTTAAAGGTACCGTATTCACTCACAGATAAGCCGCACTCGCGGATAAGCTGCACGGCAAGTTTAGAAGCTTGATTCTGGGGAAACATTTTTTGGAAGAATATCAAACGTACATGTATATTGAGGTGCGGCTGATCCGTGAGTGAATATGGTACTTGTACATGTATGACATTGGTAGTGTTATTAGCAAAACCTGTTTGTAAATGTTATTTTCCACCTGCAATCAATACAAGTCAATCTTTCTAAAACAGCATTTTTAAAGATAGCTTGCCATCCAGCATCCATGGCAATATCTTTCCCGCCATGGAGATCACAAGTTCAATTCATTCATTAACAATGCATTAATTATACCAGCACATGACTGTTTCCTGCAAAAGGTCTGGCCAACCAGGGGGATATGTTGTGGAATACAATTACAACTGTTCCCAGTAATTATAATACATCAAATTCACATAACACTGTCTCTGAACTAATAACTTGCTCAAAACATTACAATACTAATTATGAGATGTTTTTTTATGTGTATTTTTATAGAAACAATTCTTTTTAGGAGATTTTATCCACCCATACTTTTCAACATTTTTAGAACTCAATGCTTTTCAGTAGAATTCATGGACTGACTGATAATATTATTTCTAACTTCACTGTCCAAGCACAGGTGCTATTGTAGCATATATGTACATGTAACTTTTCCTTTAGCCAATAGCTATATCCCTTGTGAATATTTAGGGCTGTGTCATTCCAAATGTGAAATAAAGTCATCAGGTTTTTTTCAATCACTGGATTGCCACGAATATTAAACAAGAAGATCTGCAGCTTATACATGTATATATTGATATTTCAAAGTACTCCTGAGACCTGATGCTTTAATACCGAGAGGATGTATTGAAGCTGGTCTCAGATCCATCGTCAATATAGTCGTAAACTGGACATGATCTGAACTGAGAAATAGGGCCATTTACTATATACATGTATTAAGCCATTACTTTTAAAAGGAACGAATACACACAACACTACTACAACTACAAGCTGGTAAAGTTTACTTACATTGTACATTAATGTCGATGCCAAGTGCGTTTAGGACTTTCGTAAAATGTACAAAATTTTCCTCCAAAGTCCATAAGACTTTTGTCAGCCCTAGAAAAACATCTTGACATTTCAGTTGAAGCAAAATAATAGCAAAATAATAGCTACGAATGGCCCAACTTTTCTCGCGTTTCAAACCCTTTGTATGAAATGTTTTGCGAAAAGTCTATCAGTGTCCAGTCCCCAACTCCACAAAGTTTGCCATGTTCACGTGCACAGTGCTTTCTGATTGGTTGGTGGAGAAAAACATGCCGTGATTCAGTGCCAATTAGAGGATGGAGCTGATTGGTTGACGGGGCCGGAAGTCAACACAGAAATAATAATTAAAAAAACAAATAAACACTTGCGATTTCTGACTCGTGCTGGCCAAAGGCCTGGCCCGAGTAATAAGCTTTATATTATGCTGAATGCTTGTGATTTCATATGCATACAATGATACAGCTCAACAAATAACCCTATTTTATAGTTTGAGGATTTTTTTACTCCTAAATTTCTCGAACAATATTATGGCAGCAAACGAATGGAATTTTTTACACTGTTTAACAAAGAATAACAAATAAAGAGACAAATTAAGCAATACATGTAGTTATAATAGAATAGTTTACAATTAGAATAAAAGTTGAATAAGTAATATGTGTATGGCGGCCAAAGGAGCACAAGCTTTTGAGTTGACTGCCATAAATGGTTGGATAACAAGTAGATTTGGTTACGCACATGTACATATATAGAACTTAAGAACAACGTAACAAAGCATAAGTACAGAACAGCTGAAAGAGCAGGAGTATGTGGGGCATTTGAAAAAAATTGAATTAGTGTTTATAAGAGATTTTCACTCATTCCAAAGCCCCACTGTAGGACATGTACATAGCTGAGCTGATTCATGATGGGGTGAGACAGGATGCACAACAAATTATGGGATTATTATCCTTGGGTTTGCTGGGAAAAAGCCAATGTGTTGTGTTCTTTGAGAAGACATAACATGAAGTAAGTTGTGCAGCACAAGGATAATGGCTTAAGAAGTCACCCGAAGATGTTTGGATGGTTTAGTGCCATTTTTGCTAAATTACTTTTTTATTTTCACAGTTTCGTCAAGGCAGTAGGTGTTTGTTTGATAGCAGTTTGCGAGGCAACTTACCCAACCATACTTGCCTGTTGTTTCTTGGATGAAGTACAGCGCGAGTTCATGGTAACTTTCCAAAGTCAAGATGTTCAGAGAGCAAAGAGGCCTTACTCTTTTATTGAATTTGGTGAGACTTTAGTATAATTATTGTACACATAAGTTGTGAAGAAAGAGTCTTCAATATTCTTGAATGAGGCACTAGATAGGAACAATAAATTGTTATATTAAAAATTACATCTATTTAACTTTGTAATAACTTATTGCTTTCAGACACTTATATTCAGAAAACTAAACAAAGATATAACACTACTAGGACACTAACTACAAGAATTAATTTGAATGAAATGAGCGAGGAGCTCCAAAATAATCCACTCTACAAGATAAACCAGACTGATCTAGGCCCTGCTGATAACAGTGTTGATGTCAAGACGTACAAAACAGGAGGTAGGTATACAATGTACATATAGAGTACATTTGTATGTATCATCCTTTTTAACTTGTGGATATGAGAAGCATAGGAACAAGTTATTGTGATGGGAGAATTGTTTAAGTCAGTCACTAACTGGATCTGTAACATTAGCATGCCAGCCAAAGAGCTGCTGGGAACAACGTTGATGATAGCAATCAATACTAACAATGTATCTGCTATTTAGTCATGTGTAACACATGGTTCTGCATGCAACATGTTTCAGATCTTTACTGCAGTCTGTTTTCCTTGCAATTCAGTTTGTTTATTTTGTTATAATTCTGCTTAGGAGCAATTATACAGTTTGCAAATTAGTTAACTAAAGGTAACTAGAGTAAGTATACTTATCATTCAAATTATTTTTTCCATCATTTTGATTGGCTGAGAGAACTGCAAATAATGGACAGGTCTGCTCATGCACATTACGATGCAAAGCCGTTTTGCTGCAAATGATCTGCTCATACACAGTAACATTGCATTTGTCAACATGGCTCACTTTTAATTTATTCATTTGTGTTTTGAGCTGAAATGTAAATAAAACAGTGAACTGGCTTCTTTGTTATTGTTTGACACATGCATCCTGCACCATCAAAGATTGCCAAGAATAATCCCAGTGGCCGTGAATGATAAAACAATTATTGGACTCGGTTATCGCAAACTAACGTGATTTGTTAGTGTCTCGCAATCAATTACAGTAGAACCCCGGTAACTCGAACTCGGAAAACTCGACCTCGGATAACTCGAACTCCCCGCTAACTCGAACTAAGTTCGATTTCCCTTGGATTTGGCCCTATTTTTGAGTCATTTTTACTCGGATAACTTGAACTCGGATAACTCGAATTCCCCGCTAACTCAAACTATTTTTCGTTTCCCTTGGCCCAAAGTTACCCAATAACTCTAACTCTGTTCTTATGACTTCTCAATATATCAAGAAAATAGGCTTATTGTTACTTAATTTGATTTTAATTATTGTAACTTCGGACTGATCACGTATTTAACATTCATTTCACGATCTTATCAGTCACTACCGGATGCAGTGTCTTTTGTATTGACACAAAGCCTAAAATCCAACAGTGCGTATGTACTCACTGTAGAAAACCTTTAGTCATCTCTGATCTCATTCACTACTCTTCTGGGGAGTTCAATTTACACTACTTCAGTGGCTGACTATGTAAAAATCGATGTTACTTGCTTACAGCTTTCTTTGACTTGTTTGGATGATGAATCAATGATTCAGTTCTGCTTTAACAATACATACTTTGGAGGTAAAATTGAGGCTGTCTCGATCAATCTTCTCAAACATACAAGCCAGGATGTTTCAACAAAATTCAAGGAGTTTTGGTAAAAAAATCAACTGAAGGTATTTTCAAGGAGAAAACCTCATCTGTCAAAATCCAAGGAATTTTCAAGGACATATTTGGCATTATTTCAGGGACTTTTCAAGGCATGCATGTGCAAACCATGATATGATATAAAAATTAATTAATACATAGAATCCCCCTTGGGCGTTTGATAGATTTTAAGTCTGTACATGAGCTGGCAAGTAATCTCTTGCTCTCTTCTTTTTGTCTTCCTAGGTGCTGCTAGAAAACTCCAACCCATCACATGGATTGGAGTAACAGCCTGTATGTTGTCAGCTGTTTGTGGTCTACTCAATGTTTTGCGATGTCTGCCATTTCTTAATCTTGTTGGTCTCAATGATGAGGTAAAGTAGAACCATGGCAATTTTCATAATATAGATTTTCACAATATCAATATACGGTATATTTATTAAAAGTTTCTGGAGTCAGCCTCTGTTCACTGTAATGCAAATATATTTTGTGTTGCATACAACAGTGGATTCGATGTAACCCCCCGAACCTCCCCCTGGATCCACCCCAGGAGTGGATACATGTAGGTGTACTTTAAAGTTGTGCATCATCTGATGATATTTTATTCAGTCTGTTAACAGCTCAACATACTCTGCAAGTGGGTTCTTCTTTGCTGGACTGCTGAATTGTTTACAGGTTGGTTTATAACCATCTTCAGTTTTTAAATAATGGCATTGTTGATTAATTGGAATATGCTCCACACAAGGAGGATACAAAAGCATGATTGACTTACCACTCAGACCAATCAGAATTCATTCAGTCTCACTTTATAATCGAAGGGCTGTTAATGCAACAAGAGCGTAAGTGTCGTCTTGTCACATTCTAAATTCTCTTTCAATCTACAAATTCTTTGTTTTCTAATTAAGGGAGAATTTACAATGTAATCAACAGTCAGTTGCACCCTTTTTGCACACAGCCCTTCAATTATTATGAACCAGTTTGCCATATAATAATATAAGCATCATTACTGGTCAATATGCCTTTTGTAGGAAACAGTTGTGAACGTGGTGATATCTCACTTCTATGACCAATGAATTGAGCTTGTGATCCTATGGGAAAGGCTTTATTGCAAACAGTCTCGTGTTGATATCTCACTTCTGTAACCAATGAATTGAGCTCATGATCCCATAGGAAAGGCTTTACTGGATGGCAAACAATCTTCAAAGAGTGTTTTAGAAAGATCGACAATCAATAATATTGGAGGTGGAAAATAGCATTTACAAACAGGTTCTGCTAATAACAGTACCAATCTCATACAGGTATCTTTAACTAAATGAAGTCAGATTTTTCTGCCATTCAGTACAACCACGTGATTGCATTCCTGCAAAAGGCCAATTTGATGAAGCACTTTACAGTCACTTCCAGAAAAAATGAACAGTTAAACAAATGTGTGATACATGTAAATGTTATTAGTTGTACATGGCTTCTAGTTTAGAGGCAGCACCAGGAGAATTAACTACTTCATTTACGATGTACATGTTATGGTACATTGTACTTCAAAATTTTGAAAACGGTGTAGTAGTATTTGCTTAGAAAAAGTAAAGCATTTGCTTGCCGATGTGCCTTACTACAGTGCATGTATGTGTGACTGCACGTACATGTATCATTAAATGATGGTTAATTCTTACATATACTTGCTGTTTTTCTTATTCCGTGTAGGCATTTCCATGCTAACCAAAATTTTTAAACTCTTTTTAGTGTTATCTTCTACTGTGTCCACTCAAGTTCCGTCTTCCCATCTCTAGGGTCATCTTTGTTCTTATACTCATCTTAATTTATTACCTACGTAGCCTTCGTAATTTTTGGCAAATTTTGTTTCACGCTTGTGTTGCCATCTTAAGTCTCTATAGAATAGCCAAGAGACAACTTCAAGAAAAGCCGCCAGATTATAATGTATAATCTTACACTGTTACGAGTCAATTTATTGGGATGATGGTAGATATAAGTCAAAGACCATAGAGCAAATTTCGTGTGAGAAGGAAATAAGTATGAGAAGTCTGTATTCGTACCATAACCGTACAGTAACTTTGCCGTAACGCAACTCTGTGGTTTGATTGGATCAGAAGGACAAAAACAATAAGAAGCCATTTCAATATCATGGCATGCCTTACGGTAACTGTGCTGTAAGTTGTTGCTGTGACCTGCCCTCTCTATCTATAGTTAATAACTACTATGATATATGACCATACAATCCTGCTTATAAGCCCGAGGCTGGGGTTTTGAGGGGCTTATAACCGAGGGGCTTTTAGCCGGGATGATAAAGACATTGAAACGCTTTTACAGCAAACTACTTTAACGGTTTTTGACACTAGCCTTTTATTGATTAGTGTTTTGTATTATACATGTAGGTTTTCACTTTTATTCAAGCATGTAACCTTATGATGATAAACTGGTCTTTAAGTCAATTTAATTAGGTGAGGACATGGTTGGGTCGAAAGGGGCTTACATCCAGGGGACTTATAACCGGAGATTTTATTTTACCAGACTGATGGGCTTATAGCTGGCGGGGACTTATAAGCGGGATTTTATGGTATGATACTGGTACAAGACCTGGTATTAATAATATTATAAAATGACAATAATATATAATATAAGCTGTGCCGTAAGGAAAGATGTGAATCAATAGTGAACTTGTTTTCACTTACATACATTTTTGTAAAAAAGGCTAGGCCAAGGTTAGAGAGTGACATGCATGTTGTATTGACAAATTCATGCACACACTGACTACAACGAAAGAAAAATAATTATTAATACTGCATGAGGCCGAAGGTCAAAAGTTCATTGTACAGTCAGCAAAGTGCCTGTATTCGTCAATAAAACACAAACATAAAGTCTCTAACTTTTAATATTCGACTGAATGCACAGCATGTTGTGGTCACCAATAAAGCACTGTCATTAGCCAATCACCTGCTTGGACTAGAATTAGAGTAACTATGATAAACTCGGTTCCAGTCCCCTGCTCGTTTTGTTACCGGCCAATAAAACACGCACACCAGTCTCTAACTTTTAATATTCAACTGAGCGCACAGCATGCTGTGGTCACCAATAAAGCACTGTCATTAGCCAATCACCTGCTTGGATTTTTCAATAAAACACGCACACCAGTCTCTAACTTTTAATATTCAACTGAGCGCACAGCATGCTGTGGTCACCAATAAAGCACTGTCATTAGCCAATCACCTGCTTGGATTTTTCAATAAAACACGCACACCAGTCTCTAACTTTTATTATTCAACTGAGCGCACAGCATGCTGTGGTCACCAATAAAGCACTCATTAGCCAATCACCTGCTTGGATTTGTCAATTAGCCGGTAACAAAACGAGCGGGGGACTGGAACCGAGTCAGTAAAACTAATACTAGTCAAAGTGAGCATTATTTTCCAAAAGAACAGATCAGACTTAGCTAGTCTGGAAAGTTTGGTGAACTTTGACTCAATATTGAGGATGCTAGAAGGCATCAAATATGTCAATTTTCCCATACAAACTCTTATTGTTTAACGTTGTCCCTCCAAACCATAGTCATTGTAAAATTTTGGAGGGACAAAGAAATTTCAATTGTTTATCATTCAAACAAGATTCATTTGAATCACGTCAAACTTGGCACACATGCTAATTTCAACATATTCTATCATGTGATGAACTTCATTTTAGAATTAGAGTAATTATGATAAACTCGGTTCCAGTCCCCTGCTCGTTTTGTTACCGGCCAATAAAACACGCACACCAGTCTCTAACTTTTAATATTCAACTGAGCGCACAGCATGCTGTGGTCACCAATAAAGCACTGTCATTAGCCAATCACCTGCTTGGATTTTTCAATAAAACACGCACACCAGTTTCTAACTTTTAATATTCAACTGAGCGCACAGCATGCTGTGGTCACCAATAAAGCACTGTCATTAGCCAATCACCTGCTTGGAGTTTGTACTGTGCATGAAGTTGGAAGTTGGCATTCTAATAATCTAAGTCCTACTATTTTATTTGTTACAAAATGATATGTATGCAGGGAAGAAATGTTTCAATTCTTTATTAATAATAGCATAGCTCATCCCGGCAATGGTGGCCAGCGGTGTTACCCACAAGAAACACTACTAATAAATATAATAGGGTCTAATAGCCGCCAGAAAAATAAGTCTACGATACACACACAAATCGATGGTCACCCCCGAGACGGATACCGCACAAGCACCCAGAGATCCACTGCTATCACGGCCGAAGTGGTACACTCCCTCCCCTTCCTTCCCCCCACGTTTGACCATAATATGGGACAGTTGCACTCTCCCTCAGAGGCACCATGGCGGGGACACGCCAACCCCAAACCCTACTGAATAGTCTCGGCGACAAAATGACAGCGAGGAAAACATACAAGTTCAGTACAACTCCGCCTGCGCCACCAAGGAAGAGTACACCCGATCCAAAGTACTAGAACATTGTCAATAACTTAAACATTACAAAAACTCTGAAATCGAACAGATTGTTCCATATGGGAATAGAACGAAACAAAAAATGAGTATTTTATGGATTTACAGTAGGGTTTAAGGGATTAAACTTAGTCATGATTGCATCTTGTTGGAGCAGAGTTCAGAGTTACTTTGGGTGGAAAAGAGAGATTTACAAAGTTGTTCTGGATTATCAGACAAAGATGGCCTTAATTAGCATAGGCATAGCTGACACGCTACTCGTTCGTTCATACTGTCGTTACGAACGAATCTAGCAGCTCGATACGGTGCACTGATTCGATTACCGATATCATGTCTTCGTTGGTAATGACATGGAGATATTTCTCGCAGGCCTTTTTCTTGACTTCCGCGCACTGTTTGTACCAGTTCAGGGTACTTGCAATAAAGACACTTGGTGACACTTGGTTGGAGCAAATCTCAATTTGCCAGAGGAAAGCCCAGCGTTCCAAGAGCTGTAAGTCTTGTTGGAGGATGAAGTGGTCGTCAGTAGAGTCTATTTATACCAATTAGTTCACACTTCACACAATTTTCTTTGTTCGGTATTCATAGGGCTTTATCTAGGATAAAGACCGGTGGAACAACAGAGAGTTGCTCATTATAAATATTGACATGGGTCAATATACCCGAGATAAAGCCCTTGCATTTATAATGACCAATGCAAGGGTTGTGCTCTCAAGCTGACAGTCAGTTCAATGACCCCATATGAGAGCTGCGGAAATACGAGACTTTCACTCACCCTTTTTAAGAACGCGAGCCGTCTTTTTCATTATGGGACGTGATTTTTTTCACCATACTCCAACTGCGCATGTTAGTGACGTAACTTAACGCCGAAATAATTATTCTGTTGTATTATCAGTGCTTTGTTTAATTTACAAACCTGCCAAGGGTAGTGTTTACTCATTATAGCTATTCGATATGAATGAATTGAACATTAATCCATTTGTTTAAACAGAAAACAATTATTTCTTTGTTCTCTTTCTGATATAGGAATTCTAGTTAGCGAGAAAACTCGTTGATACACTTACTTGGTCTTTTAAGAACTACTTGGTCTTTTTAGAACGCTTATTTCTATGGAAACTTCTGGAACGCCGCTAAACTGTGCCATAGGAAATTTATGCGAAAACCTTTTACAGCTTTGTTTTGAACGGCTCTTTGTTAAACACCCAGTGTCGACCATTATGCTTTGCGCGCTGCTGTTATTTTTTTATCGAGGATCGACTCTCACAAAATGGCGGCTCGGAAGTCTGGGGCGCGCTATGCATGATGGTCGACCCTGGGTCTTTAAATCGCCGCCCAATCAAATATCTCAAAGGAATACACTTTTGTGAAAACCTTCTTAAGTGTGAACTAAGTCTGTTAAATACGGCCCTCGGCTTGTATTGGGATTAAAGCCTCAACAACTCATAAATAATTAATGAGCATTTTGTCCAATCAGAAGAAGCAAATCACTCGCGTGCATGCTCCTTTATACCTGATAATATATCGTCAATATAAAAAGCCCGGGGAGGGATTTGAATTCTGTCCCAGGGGGAAACGGAGTTAATGATTGAGACAATGGATAAGCAGGAGGAACGTTTTATATAAAGAATACTAATGAACATTAAATTTTATATAAAAGGTTCATCCTAATTAAGAATTCACTGATAAAGACCCAAAGATAGCAAAAAGTACACGGATCATAATAAGGTACCATCAATTTTGCACTAAATTTACTACTAAATAAATATCAGCAGACTACCGAGATACACAGATAATATTTTTTAAATGAAGTAATTATCCAACTACTATTACTTGTTTACCGAGCCACTGTTTAGTTCCACTCAAAGTCGTAAAATAATAAAAACGTGCATTAAACTTACAAACATCCTCTTCATATTGTGTGCCGGAGTCAAAAATGAGTCCGCCGTCATGTCAGTCACATCGCTTTCCAAGTCTTGAACTTTATCGATGTCGACTACGACACCAAATCCTTCAAATGCAGGTTCTTCTTGCCCTAGCTTGTTCTTTGCCATACATTGCTTTCAGCATTGCAAAACGTCCGCCTGAAGCTAGCCAAACAAACATAGTATGGTAATTTCTTCATGTCATTCCCTTGAGATGTTCGTAATCGCAGGCGGTGATTACTCGAATTTTTGCATGGCGTTGTGAATACAAAGGTTCAATAAGTACCGTTATAAGTTTTTGAAGCCGTTTAATAAACTCGCAGCACGTGTTTTATCAGATCTAAAAACTCTCGGGCTACGCCCTCGCGTATTTATCTGATAAAACACTGCTGCTCGTTTAATCAAACAGTACATAAATACGTTAAAAAAATTAACGATTGGCACGAAGCGAATTCACTCATGGTCTAGCGGTTTGGGTAGGGGGGGGGGGGGGGGGGGGGGTCAGCTGTTCTATAAATCTGGGTTCGAATCCTACCCTAAGCGGAGTGTAATTTTTTTTTTGAAGTAGAGGCTCCCCAATTCCTTGTAAAAATTAAAAGTGCCACTTCGGGTGCTCGGGAAATATTCTAAGTCGCAAATTATCCATACCTTATTGTAACTAATTTTCGCGGTTACTTAATTTCGCGAAAAATTAGGCGGCAGATTTCGCGAGACTTTATTTTCGCGATTTCGCAAAAAAGTTGAGTTAAAGGGAACTAAATTTCGCGAAAATGAAGGTCCACATTTTATTTTTTTCACTGCTTTATGTTACATTTCGATTTAAAAATCGCCTACCCTTAACAAAACGAACATCATGATCGTTTATGACCAAAGTACAACTGTACGTCTTGTACCGCTCAAAAAAGATGCCTATTGATCAGAGGACATCACCGACCTTTAACAAAACGAACATGACCAAGCACAACTGTACGCCCTGTACACTCTGAGAAAAGGATGGTAGCTATTGCTCAAAATATTTACATCAATTCGATAACACCGTCAATATCTTTGAACGGTCAAGATGGCATGTTTGATGACTGCACAAAGGAGGTGCTTAAGGAACTTATATCACACTTGACACGGTTTTCTTTGTTCTTCATAGGGGTGAAATTCTGGTATAAACCCGTTCAACAATAGACTAATTAAATAACAAATCTGAGGTTTATAACTGTTGCAGGGAGGTTTATAACTCAGTTTTAAACCTCCTATTTGAGAAAACCTCACCAAATGTGATATAAATCACTTTCATACCGAGAACCTTCGGTTCTCGGTATGAAACTCTTACTTCTAGATGAAGACAGCGATAGCGATCCTGAGCTGGCAGTTAACGAAGAGGATGAAGAAGAGTGTCGTTTCTTAGCTGATACCATGCTGATTTTTCAGACTCTGGACTCTACGTTTTAGTTTATGCATACTCGTGTAAACGTTTGTTAAAGTTGGTAAAAGACAAAAGGGTTTTACCGAAGCCATTAAATTTCGCGTCGTTAATTTTCGCATTATCTTTTATTCGCGGGACTTTAAGTTCGCATTTTTTTTTAAATCGCGAAAATCGCGAATTTAAGTTCCGCGAAAATTAGCTACAATAAGGTAGTTAACAAAGAGTTTTATGACGCAGCCTGCGAGGTTGTTAGAGGTAACGCCGAAGTGTCATAAAATACCATTGGCAGTCAATGAACAACTCACTTTTTTAGGGCTTATTTAATATTAAAGTTTAGCATTCTCACAGGAGACGACTGACATTCGCGCTTACTTTCCTCTCTGCTATTTCAAATTAATCTTACTTTATGCCATCTTGTTTGTCGCATGAAGCATTCAGTTCGCACGCGCGAGCCCAACAATGTTGTGCGAACGGTGCAAACGAACCCAACATGTTGCGACATGCTTCATCGATCACGAAAACAAAAATGTTGGCAGATGTTGGGCAAAAAGTTTGACTGGTTTCAAACTTGACGCAACATGTGCCAACATCATGCAACATTGCCCAACATGGTGTACAAACGAACGCAACATGTTGTGTCGTTGGGCGATGTTGTGCCATTTATACCGCCTCGTGTTTAAGTTCTGTGCATGGAACGTTCGCCGGCCTTACCAAGCTAAGTGCAAAGTGCGAGGCTTAGGGTAAACGGGAGAGCAAAAATACTTAGTCCTCAAATATCCACCCCAAGAAATACAAACAAATTTTCTATTTGCCTTTTATTCTAAAAATAATTTTTCGTCCTTAAATAAAAACTAGTTTATATATCACCATGTATATTGAAACATTTTCAATGACATTTACCATTTAAGGTTTTTTGGGACTTTTTAGTGAAGATACAAATCCGATATCAAGAGAGAGAAAGTACAATACCAGAAAGGGGCAATATATCGCGCAATCATAAAACAATCTCAACACCACCGATCTACTAGAGCGGAATATATATTACGATACATAGAAAATAATATCACAATATAATTTAATATAATTTGCTTTAAACCCTTTTTAGTGAAAACTATTTAATAGACCATTTCCAGCTTGCGTGTTTGTTGTCCCATTCCAGACCACTGTAGTAGTACATTTGTGTTTTTCTGTATCCCAAGAGGAAATGTACCAATTTCTATAATTAGATAACAAAGCCAGGGGCGGATCCAGGAGTTTCGAACGGGGGGTGGCTGTCATAGATTTTTTGTTCGGAAACATGCATTGCCTCTGTAAAATACTGCAATTTGGCCAGTCCAACCAGCCCAAAGGGGGGTGGCTAGCCACCTAATCCACCCCCCTAAATCCGCCCCTGAAATGGGGCAACAAACAGGCAAGCTGAAAGGTCTACATTGTATAGAGGTAATCGGCTAACGCTGTTGCCACCCAATTCATATCATGCATGTGATGTCAACACACATTACTCTGGAGAACTGACTCTTTGAAAATTAATTTTATTCAGATAGGCATGACTGCATTATCATTAGAATGAAAAAGGAATAATTCCCCAGAGTAGCATCTGTTTACATCACATGATCTGAATTGGGTTGGCAACAGCGTTAGCCGATTACCACAAAAGGTACACGTAAATTCCAAAACTTTCTTATTTTGAGATGGTCTGAATTCTTACGAGCTGGCATGTTGCTTTTAAAGGAGTTATGTCACAGTGAGGGACACGCCTTTATGTCACAGTGAGGGACACGCCTTTTTGTCACAGTGAGGGACACGCCTTTATGTCACAGTGAGGGACACGCCTTTATGTCACAGTGAGGGACACGCCTTTATGTCACGGCGAGGGACACGCCTTTATGTCACGGCGAGGGACACGCCTTTATGTCACAGTGAGGGACACACACGCCTTTATGTTCCGGGCTGGAACAACATTATTTTCAGTAGTTTTCATATAAACTGACTATCCTACCACACGTGTAGGATGGATGAAATCAAATTAAATGTACAAAAATGAATGATTAAAAAACTGTGAAAAGATCTAGTCTTCAAGGAAAATATTGCATATTTAACTACTGTTTGAAGCCAAATAATAGCCACCAATCGAACATCCACAACCATGCCACAGCCAAATAATAGCCACCAATCGAACATCCACAACCATGCCACAGCCAAATAATAGCCACCAATCGAACATCCACAACCATGCCACAGCCAAATAATAGCCACCAATCGAACATCCACAACCATGCCACAGCCAAATAATAGCCACCAATCGAACATCCACAACCATGCCACAGCCAAATAATAGCCACCAATCGAACGTCCACAACCATGCCACAGCCAAAAAATAGCCACCAATCGAACGTCCACAACCATGCCACAGCGCCTTTAAAATCGATTCTCTAAAATAGCAAAGTTGCATCCGACGCAAACAAAACCTTTTTTGAATGATTGGCAATAAGTATCTATTCCTTTAAAATAAAATTCAAACTGAAATGTTCTATTATTTTCGCTGTACCTCCCGGGCTGCCACTCTTCGAATTGAACCTTCTTTAAAACGAAAATAACACACTGAGATGAAAAGACCAAGTGAATGTTCCGATTTCTCTTAAAAGCAGTATGTCATCTACTCGAATCCTTGCCATCCTTCATCAAAATTGTGTCAGATTTCCACCAGTTCACCTTGAAAACACACTCTGCTAATTTGAGTAGTTATTTTTGTCTCTCGGCATGAGATCATTTGGAGGTTGATAGTATTCCTTTAAACTTGGCCAAAACTGAAGTGGCATTTTCAGAAAACTAAGGTATCAAAACTGAGAGATAGCCCTCCCAAACACACCGCTGATACTGACCTGAGTTTTGCTGTAAGTTTCAGGAACTCACAGACGCTCAATGTTGAAGATTGTTTTGTTGTCATTTCTGTTACCACGATAGTTTTCTGAACAATAATACACATTCATCCAAAATGCCATTTTACGTGTAAAAAACTTTCAAGCGAGTATGCAAACTCGTTAAAATATATTAGAATACTGTACTGAATATTATTACGTGGTTGCATAATAAACTTACAATCGGCGACAAAAGTATTCACACTTACACAGTGATAGAGAAAATAATTGATAAACCAAACCCACTAAACCAAACCCACTTATACAGTGATAGAGAGAAAATCATTGATAAAACTAAACCCATCCCCCCCCCCCCCCCCCCCCCGGTCAGTGTTGGTCAACGGAGCTCTCGGAGGTTTGTTACCCACCAGTAAACACAGCAAGAAGGAACTAATGTTGAGGCGCAGTTTTCTTCAATTTATACCTGTCAAGCATTGTTAATAGGCGGTGTGCACTATGGCGTCAGTTGAATACCAGAATCCTTTGCGCTTTGTTCTTCTAGTTTGGACCATTGTCTTGGTAATCTCAGGAGTTTGAGAAAAATCATTCGAAAAGGATTCTGGTAGTTGTATTCAACTGACGTAATAATGGAAACCAGGAATTGCGAGTCTCGGTGACTATGTTCGCCGATTGTATGACTCGTATTCGAGCGCCTGTTATTTAAAGTGATGAGGTACGACTCTCGGGACTTTTACTAGGATGTTTCAGAACATTGACTCAGTCGACTCTCTCTTCTTCTTCTCACAATCTCGTTGATATATGCCTTCATCAGTTTCGCGATTTCGATGACCTAAAGTTGAAAATATATAATCGTAAGCGCTTCGTACATTTTAGCAAAATGAATGATTGACGTCAAGTGATGTACACGGATGCATTCTGGGAATGTTTGGGGTGCGCACAGCCACAATTTGTTCTGTTAACTCAACTCACATCGGGAAAGTAAACGGCACAAGACTAGAGACGAAAGTCAACGTACCTGTCCCGTCTCGAAGATCATTGGGTCCCGACCATCTACCACAACCTTGAACACACTGGCTTGTGGTGCACCGAAGGACAGAATACTGGAGAAGAAAACTCACAGCATTAGTTTCACATTGCAATGGTTACTTCTCTGATAAAGGATTTTCTTTGTGGACACAACTGTACTTCTTTGACATCTGCTTTTCTTACTTTTCAAAAGTATAAGAGCACTGAGATCTTATGTCTCCTCGTTTGTAGATAGAAATTCCAATAAAGCTGACTCCAATCCATAATTCTGATGGCAGACCAGGGTCTCTGGTCTGAAAGAAAAAAAGAAGTTTGTTATTCGTCACGAGGTCTCTTTCATCGCACGGCCAAATAGTTCAGTGGTTCAGCAATGGTGTTGAATGAGGTCATGGATACGAAATTTGCCCGAGGCCTTGTGCAGGAATTTATCTTCTAACTCTTTTCTTCATAAATGGACCTTTATATCTCAATGATTCAACGTACCTCCACTTCGAACAAGGTTGACCCGTACCCAGGCCAGCTCTTGACGATGTCCATGTACTTCTGCTGGGCAAGCTCTTGGTCCATGCCCTGGAATTAAACATTGACGACTAAGAGAGACATTCCTGTCGCTTGTAGAAGACTTGAAATTAACAGAAAACATAGACTCATTGCATAAATGGCGTCGAATTTAAATCACGCACATGAATGCGAGACTAAATATTCCTAAACAATGGTTATTAAAATTGGACGCCAATTATGCAATGGTCTATATCAACGTAAGTTATAATGTACAATGCTATGCAATGCAATAGAGTACTTCTATAGCTTGGCTATAATGTCTGACGTACTAATGGTGCTATAAGTCGCTGTATATCATATATATTAATTTATCAATTAAAGCTTAACTTATACATGAAGAATATTGTCCTATTTGTCTTCTTTATCATGATAAGCACGTCACGCGACGGCATGTCTCGGGAAAGTTAAACATAATTATGGTTGCTCTACAATGTAACCTCCAAGAAATTAAAATGATTTTTGCAATTAAATCAGCAACGCATATAGAGTAACAGAAGGTAACATCAGCTTAAGATACAAATCTAGAAAAAATATGCTCCTCTTTAACATGTTCAGTATAATTTCAGAAATGTGAACATTAGCAAGTAACCATGTGTCTCTTTTAAATTGGAATACTAGTTTGACCGCTAATCGTCCTGTTTCTATTAAAGGAACAGCCCAGCGGTTTTATCCTGCTCCAGGAGATTAATTATAACTGGACGTGTAATCTACCTGTAACTTCCTCCATTGCTCACAGACAGAGCTCTTTATAGCGGAGAGCTCCTCCTCAGCAGCAGACTTATTGTCATCTTCAGTGTTCTCATTTGGATTCGAACCTGATGATGCACAGAAACAACCTTAAGTAATCATCGGATACGGTTAGGCAACGTGAAGTACAGCTTAATGCGGCGAGAAGTTATTGTACTAACCTGACATGAACGGTGATACTGCCTTTCGTAGAGTTCCCTAATTGAAAAGTAACATCTATATACGTTAAAAGAAATTCAAATTGAAAAACAAAACAATATAAAACATCCATTTGAAACTGCGATAATTTCCAGGCACACTGCTGCTGTCTGACGACGTCTCGACAATAGCTTGGTACTAAAGAACAAGGGCATACCTTGAGACTGAAGTTACTCGATCTATCTCGCGAAATTTTTTCTTGTTTCACCCTGTACTTCAGTCTTCCCATTGGATACACGGAATTCAGTTCCGACCTTCAGTGGAATGCATACATCGCTTTTTAATCCGACCACAATAAAGTTTAACATTTTATATCATCAAACACAGAAACACTCTTCAGTGAGATTTGTTGGACCATACGTTTCCTGATATTGAAGAATAGTAAACACAAACCAGAATTCCAAGATACATAATATTTTCGGAGATATAAGTGCTTCTTTCGACCACTTGTCTTACGTAAAATGCATTTAAAATGATGTTATAGATTAACTAACCCCCCGAGGTTTGTTGTTAACGAGTTTCAATAAAATCGATGGAATGGAAATTGGCGAACACAATATTTTACGGTAACATTTACATTTACAGCTTACCACTTTATATCACATTCTTAACATTTATATATCCCTTGCTGTGGAAATTTCCATTCCATCGATTTTAACTCGTTACCAACAAACCTCACGAGTTAGTTATTAATCTAGAACATTTTTTAAACATCTATCGTCTCGGTTTGAAGATTTTCGCATTTTACTTAAAACAAGTGGTCGAAAGATGCACTTATATCTTGGAAAATATCTTGGAATTCTGTTTTGTGTTTACTATTCTTCAATATATCAGGAAATACATGCAACAAAAAATTTCAAAGAACTGCCAAACACTTTCCGTTGAAACTGCGAATCTTTATGATGTCAATTTCGGGCTGTCGCAATAAACAGTTCAGTTGGATCAGAGTTTTGGGTTAGCTGTTGTGTGTGCTAGCAAGTGTCTATGCTTGACTGTATTTCCTTAGCTTTTAGAATATGAATATAGAATATGAGAACAGATTGAGTAAATATAAGCAACAAATGACCGGTTAATGCTCAGTTGACTTACACCCAGGCTCCAGGCTTGTAGTCCCCGTCAGTGAACTGCAGTCGAATTGCCGCCAGTAGGTGGAGCGTGGTTTCGGGAGCTGGGTACTTGCCTTGTAAGATGACGTAGCAAGCCTAACGGATACATGAATCAATCGGTCATCGAGTACAGCGTGCAGGAAGTGTGTTGAACTGAAAGCGATTCTCAGTCACATGTACCCTTTTAGAATCTTGTCACGACGAAGTAGTCGCCTTTTGGTGAACGTCAATCAAGCACAGGCAAAAAACGTTGGAACTTGAAAACATCTGTGGTGCGAAATGAGTTTTTCAATGGCTCGAAGAAAGAACCGACGAGTTCTGTTTCTACTCAGTGGTTCTGTTCTTTGACATTTCCAAGACTTCGTCTTTACTAAAATCTGGATTCAAAATCGGTTTCTGTTGCGGTCTAACTGTCTATAGCCTGATTTTCAGACGGTACGAGGTCGTCCGCTCACTTCCTTCCCCTCCCCGTCTGATGGACTTCATAGACTTTCATGTTCCTGACGTCAAAATTTGAACCAATCAGAGCGAAATTTACACTTTTGGCAAAGCCTGGAATTTAAGGAATGTGCTCGCATATTTTTCTAAATGGCGTCGGGGAAAGGACTTGAGCTGTGTGTCGACCGAAGTTGTAAAGTTTTCAGGATTTCGAAGCTATATTCAGAGCAGAAGAAAGCATTGGAATCGTTCATTCATCGAAACGAAGTGTTTGTGAACCTACGTACGGGCTTTGGTAAATCACTAATCTTCCTCCGCTTACAAATCTCATGCATTCGATCTGAAACATTCTCCTAGGTTTTTGGCTTTTAGAAGATCAAATCTTTCATAGAATATTATGATTTTTCTGCAGGAGTGAACACACATACTAAGTATGTTATGGAAAATGTTTCATGGCATTTGTGAATATTTTTGTTTTCAGAATTATGAACACACGTACGGCAATGGCATCTAAACTTTGCACAAAAAGTCCGGTTAAAACAATCTCTGATACAAAAAAAAAACACTAGGACAACTTTAGGGTCTCGTGCGACTAATCGGCATACATATCAAGCTTCAAAACTTTTAAAAATAAGAGTAGAAGTTCTAAGATCACAGTCATAAACTTTACGGCATCACTCACAGGAATCGAGGCTGATATTTCTTTAGACTTGCTCCAAGTCGAACTCGCTGAGTCACTGGGTAAGCGATCACTGGTGAGAAAGTCTAATATTTCTTGTATGCATCATACATTGTCCTGCAAATACTGCACGCAAACTTCAGTTTAAAAAGTTCCTGCTCTCCAAAGAACCACATCAGCTCAAACAGGATACCATTCTGAGAAATCGACAGAAGTTTGAAGCTGTAGAATGTTTTTTCCAGTGCATGAAAGCTGATAGATACAACTAGTAAAAGCCGCCACTGTACGACTGTTCTACACTTCACGCTTCAATTCTTACGCGTGTTCGTATTGGCTTATTGTAAAAACAAAGGTTGATGACGTCAGGAACATGAAACTCTACGATGGACGGGGAGGGGGAGGAAGTGAGCGGAACGACCTCGTACCGTCTGAAAATCAGGCTAGACTGTCTACAGTCAATAAACTCTTTTGTCACGGTTGACCAATGAGAAGAAAGTGAAACTACAATGTCTGACGCCCACCAAAACACGACTTCTTTGTCGAGACAATTCTAAAGGGCTCCTAAGAATCGTTGTAGTATGTGAATGTGTGACAATCGTGTTCACCAAGTGTCTGTATAATAATAAAGATCGTTCATTTCTACCTCTGTTACAGTACTAAACTGAATTATCGAGGTTTACAATATATTAAATTATTACAAAATATAATTGATTTTCCGTGTTATGGTACAATTGTGGGCCGATCGTTTGAATGAATGTTCCAACACAGGAAGCCCAGGCTTGATTTGTGTGGTCAATATAGCTGATATTACAGTGGCGTCTACGAACAGCAGTTTCAGCGGTATTGATCCAAACGCCTCACTTCCATGTAATGAAGCCGGCGTCATTGTAACCATCATTCTTGCATGCCGCCACCACACGACTAATTTAGATACACTGTTTGAATAGAGCTTCATTACATCGAAGTGAGGCGTTCGGGTCAATACCGCTAAAACTGCTATTCGTAATATCAGCTATTATTATTAGGCTTTGTATGGGAATTTCCAATTTGTAAAATATATCTGTAAATATTTTAATCAAGTATATATAATTTGCCTGAAGAGTAGTTGGTGTCCTTCTTGTTCTCTGGTGACAATTTCAAGCGATTTCGACGAATTTTAACCCCCTCTTTTCCCACCATCTACTCTTCAGGTAAGTTAATATTTACTTTAACAAAATATTTACTGAAATCTTTCACAAATCGCAAATTCCCATACAGTCTTATATATAATATTCACCACACAAATCAAGCCTGGGCTTGCTGTGCAGCAGCAACCCAATTCAGCTCATAGTTCACTCCATAGAAAAAACGACGAATTCCAAACCTCTGTCTCGTACGATTGCTCCAATGACTTATACAGTTGTGCAGATCATTTACAATTCCGCCCAAAGCTATTCAGTTTTCAACAGATGAATGAACCCTTTTCTTAATTTTTGCTATACCAAAGCGATTACTTCCAACAAAAGGACTGCATAAATGTATTTCTCTTGCAGTTCGAGAACTTTTTATAGGAGGCTATATCTTCTTTTTTCTTGAGACCAATGAATGACTTGGTTTTTCACCTCGCGCGAGCAGTCAGCTTAATTTGCGATTTTTTTCGTGCGCTTCATGTATTTGGAATTTTAAATTCCATCACTTCCGCTGAATAACGAGAACGGCTTCCAGTAATGGCGGGCAGGATTTTACCGGTAAACTCTGACTCCTAAAATTTTGTGGTTTAACTTGGGAATAGTTTTTACTATTTCGGATATTTCTAACACTGATTGCATGACCATTGACGCTGAAAAAGTGGCAAATCGAAATGGTACATTTTCGTCGTAGTGGCACTTTAAATTGTCGTGGTTATGTTATGAAAGAAATGGTAAACGCTACAGCTGTGTATCCACTGGGGAGGTTGCCTAAGCACTCAAGAAGCTAGAGTCGCTCTCGGCTTTGCCTCGACCGACTCTTTCGTGCTTAGAAATCTCCCGCTTACGCCTATTTAACAATTAGACCCGCAGCCCCAATGGTCGGACAGTAGAAAATATTAGAAAGAAACAAATTGAAGTTGAAAACATGTTATTATTTCGTGAAAATGTGTGCGGTTTTTCTCTACCATGGGCTATCACAAATAGGCCACTTTGACGATGTTTCGCACGCATCAGTAGAACAATAGACGCGAGCTGCTAAGACTCGTTCTGGTTCACCAACCTTTTGTTATTTCAAACAGATAGCCATTGTTCTAGCTGCGCGCGCAACATCGTCAAAATGGCCTATAGACCTATAGTAGGGTAGCCAATCAGAATGCAGGATTTGGTTACCTATAGTAGGGTAGCCAATCAGAATGCAGGATTTGGTTACCTATAGTAGGGTAGCCGGCAATCAGAATGCAGGATTTGTAATAATCCACTATATAGCTAGTTGGTTTATACTAAAACTCGATGGACGGATGCTGCCCATTTACCATTTCTTTTCTATCTTTGTTGTTGTTGTTGTTATGGCAATGTAATGTACTGTAAGTGTGTGTAACGTACACCATATCAAATAAGTACTTAGAACTGTGTATACTGCAAGCCTGTTGCGGTAATAGTGTCTAATAGGTATGTTTCCAAACAATGCTTTTTAACCATGATAACGTTCAATGTAGGTATGCGTATTTTGTACTATGCGTTATGACCGGCCAGACCTCGATATTTCTATGATATAAAGTATATATGCCATAGATATCGTATGGTTAGAAGACTGGTACTAAAGCCGGGTAGTATCCGGCATGCACAGTGCACGGTTTACTTACAGAACAAAAGAAGAAAGGTATTTTAAAGCCTAGCCCGTAAAACCAGGTAAACTTGACGTCTGTTACATCCAACCCGTTTTAGTCCTTTTTTTACCTGCTCGAAAAGGAATCCAGACTCGACAGTCTCATCTGGAACTTTCTCTGGCTCCAGGAAACAGAAAATCTTGAAGAACAGTTTCCATTTCTGTCCTGCTTCGGTCAAACCAAGAGCTTTGTACCTAAGAAAGCGATAATATTTCGGCAGTGAGTATTAGGGGAAAAAATTCTCTCAAGCAAAAAAAAGAAGGATGTGTGTCAGATTCACGAAAAGCATTTGGGGCACGGCACTCTTAACTTGGGCACGGCACTCTTAACTTGGGCACGGGACTACGTTATCACAGGGTCTCAGAACCCTTAGTTTTTAGGCCAGGCGTACCCGAAACATTCCATTTACACGACAAAAATAAGGAGTGCCGTGCCGATGTTTGGCACGCGTACCTAAAATTTAGGAGTAGGCTTTACTGAAAAAGAAAGCTATTGAACAATATATTTAACCATGGAATCCTGTTCTTCTCTCAATCCCTAACCGTTCAAATTTCGATAGCACATCGGCCAAGACAGTCCTAGCTTCAATGTTCTTCTCAATGGTGCCACACTGCTCAAACAGGGAGAAGATGTTGTAATTATGCTTCAGGTTCAGTCCTTTGCAAAGTCTTTCTGTCACCTACAAATAATATGGAGATAAAAATACCCTACCATTTTCAATTATGAATAAAGTTAAGAGGTACGATTTTACGTCCTTATCCGAGAAGACGTGAAGGTCTAACCATTTGCAGCTTGAGACTGCATGATGTTGTGTCGAAGCCGGTTATTTTAACACCCGGGGAGGTCGAGGGTTCAAAACTCCGGCCTGACTGATAACTAAGAATAGTTTAATTTACCCAGCTTTACGTCTTCTCGAATAATGACGTAACTAGTGGATCTTACGTCGGCCCCCACCGACTGACACGAGTTACCGGCGACGTGAAATAAGGTTGTTTTTAGGATAAAATGGTTTTAACCGGAACAAATAAAATTCTATGACAGCCAACAGGACAAAAAAATAATCTACCAGAAGATGAAGTTCGATTTGTTGTAATGATTAACCGAATCATGTGATAATCTACGTGATATATCGCATTGATAAGTTGTAAGGTTACCTCCCCCGCTGATGTTGCCGAGTTAATTGTAATCTTACAGGATCCTCCGCCGTAACAGTGGACGACTGCAGAAAGCTCCCGACGACCCTGAAAATATATAGATTATCATCTTTATCGTTATGACTATACGCTGGAAAAGAGTGCGCAATGATCGAAAAATAAAATATTAAACGCCTAACGAATTCCCTTCAATGCAGAATAAGACTGAATAATTAAAACAGATCATGCTGGTGTATGTACGTATATGTCTATGTATGTGGGTGTGTGTATATCTGTATGTATATGTATGTATATGCATGTATATGCATGTGTATGCATGTATATGTATGTATATGTATGTACTTGTGTTCTTTGTGATATGCTTGCTTACTTATATTGTCATACGTATCTCAATGTTATTGTGATATACCTAACTTAGCTATAGAACTATCCATATATTTTAACGTTATTTACATATTTAGCTCATTAGTTTAGTTTATTCCTTTCTCGGAGATATTAACTTATTCTGTAGCTACTCTGTAAATCCGAATATAAATAAAGTCTATGCATGTATGTATGTATGTGTATGTATGTATGTGCGATAGGATTCTATTTTACGAATTGACATACCAATAATGAGATGATCTCTTCTCTTGAGGGTGGGAACTCTCTGTGTAATAAAATGTTGCGTGAGTGTCAAGTTTCACCATGCACGTGTCTGACTTTTTCACTTCGCCAAACGACAAAATGCCGTTCAGTATTAGCTTGGTCTAGTGACAAAATGCCGTTATTAGCTTGGTCTATAGTGACAAAATGCCGTTAATAGCTTGGTCTAGTGACAAAATGCCGTTATTAGCTTGGTCTAGTGACAAAATGCCGTTATTAGCTTGGTCTAGTGACAAAATGCCGTTATTAGCTTGGTCTAGTGACAAAATGCCGTTATTAGCTTGGTCTAGTGACAAAATGCCGTTATTAGCTTGGTCTAGTGACAAAATGCCGTTGTTACCTTGGTCTAGCTCGCTTGGCGCACTCTAGAACGAAGTTTGCAAACTTCGACATTTCTGTGTTGGGATGATTATCACGGTTCCTAGTAAGAAACAAGTAAAGAACAAAGGTAGGTGAATTTAGTATTGCTGAACTGCATAGACAATTTTATGAAAGAAATTAAATTAACCGTCTATCAAACTGGCAAACCACTGAATTCTACAACCTCGTTCCAGGCTCTTTTTCTCCTCTCTTATACTGCATATAAGCCCATTTCTTTATCTACGTTACACAAATTGTTTTTTTATTGCCAAATGAAATAAAATGCTTTTGAGCTTGAAGAGAAATCAAAAGTACATCTCTGGGCCGAATTTTGAAGCAGAAGAGCATTTCGTTTCAGAGTTATGGGCGAACAAATATGAGAGGTTGTTAGTGTAAAATGTATGCCGCGGCCATGTGGGATGACAAGGGTTATCATGTGAACATGGCCGCCAAAACTTCAACATCTTAAACAAAGCGAACATTCCATCCATTTCAGTCAGTTTCACTATGAGTCCCATTAAACATAACTTTTAAACATTTGTAAGGCCAAAAACCTTTAATTTGAAGCAACTTTGTTAACTTTCGTGATTAATATAAACACGTGAAGGCTCTGTTGAGACCTCTGTATCTCGTGAACAAAACATCGTATTCACCTGAAATTTCGTCTGACAACTTAAATCATGAACATCTACAAAATGTTAAAGAAGCAGTTTTATAGGATATATGGTTTAGAATTTAGATTATCGAAGACACCGTGAATCAATGTGATGACGTCACGTGCAAACGATGAATACAAAGGTTTTTATTTCCAATATGCTAATTATGTGACAACAAAGGAGGCTCATTTATTATACAAAAACATGCTGGCAGAGAAAAATGACATTTTATCAACATCCATGTTATATATGAAGCTTATCTCAGTAATTTTACCACATATTTTGTATAAATCAGAAATAGTTTCATTCACAAGGGGAAAGGAATGACAGTACATCGGCCCCCTAAACTCAGTCCAATATTCGAAATAAACTTTTATAACTCATGGACACAATACTCAAATCACAAACATTTTTACTATTCGCCTATTCACTTGATGTAGAATCTTGATACACACAAATGGGTTTATAGGCAGTTTAAGCGGTCACAGACACTGAAGTGTAGAGCACTCCTCGGACTGCAGTCTCAAGCCTTTTCCACACTGGAGGAGGTAAAGCCTGGAAACAGGTCATCAATTCTTCAGTAGACAAGGAGAAGTAACAGCGTCTACTTATTTTTCTCTCTTCAGGAACGCGTTTTGGGTGATTGTGCCAATACCCTGCTAGCAGAGGTTTCTCATCTTTTCTCCACCTTTTTCCCCGGGTTTTTTCCCTGTTTGGCTTTAGTTGTGTTGTTCCTGGATCCAACAGCACAGCGAAAGCTGAACAGGGAAAAGCTCCGGTGAAATGGCCGAGAAAAGATTATAAACCTCTGCTGCCAGCAGGATACGTAGCCAACAAATCATTTTGCCTCCACTACACAATTCAGATAGACACAGTAACTTGGGCATGTTGGTCAGCCGAACCCAACATGCATATAATTGCTTCCATAAATTCGTTCTTCAACTTTTAGTCTCTCTATTTACTACTATTATTAGATATTTGTGACACTGCCGGATACGAAAACCCAAAACCCACTGTGTGGAATAAACGGGAACGTATACTCCCACCAATGCAGTGCCGCCAACTCTGGGAGCTGAGGTAATCTAAATACATTTGCTCCGATGTGATAAAGACGATCTTATACTGATTTAAATTAAACTCGGACGAGGCTAACCTAGAATGCCTCGGGCTTCTCGATACAAGCATAACTAAAAAAAAATGAAGTAAGATAGCAAGGCTGACCGTAGAAACTCACTACGTTACCCATAATTCTCAGCACCACTCTCCCCAGGCTTCTGTTCCATGCCAGCAAAATATTCATTTCTTTGAATTTCGTACCTCAACTAACATAAATTACACTATCTCAGAATTGTTAAATATATGTTCAGTACTGACAAGTTGTATTTCTTCAAATGAGAACATTCTAAAACACTTTACCTCTTCAGATGCGATCTGAGGTATCTCAGATATTTTCTTGTTGGAATGAATGTACAGCACATGCATACCAGGACCTGTACAAAGGAACGAAAAATATGTCTCGTGTGAAAGTACATAAGCAGAGAGGTAACACACTGTACACCAGTCCCTTTCGTATCGTGAAAAAAACACGGATACGAGTATGCTCTCTCCCCAACCCCCTTTTCTCTGGCCGCGTGGCCGGCTCCCGGTTAGGGAAGTCGCGGGTTCAAACCCCGGCCGGACCAATACTCAAGGTCTTAAAATAACTGAGTAGAATGCTGCCTATACACAATACAACAGTAAACGGTTAAACCTTCACATCTTCTCGGAGAAGGACGTGAAATCGTAGAACTAAGGCAACAGTGGGCCATGTATATGTGAAGATTACTGAGTTACATGTTAGCGAGTAAATGTGTTAACCCTCCATAAATAAAGTGACTTTACTTTATTCTCTCTGCTATCATTCTTCTCACACACAGCCCGTCATGTTTCCGACTGATTTCCGTTATACGAAAAGGACTGTCTAAGGAGCAATAACTCAGTACGTGGATAAAACAGTTTCTCTTGAATCGCTACAAAAGCTAGAAAAAGCTGGAAAGGATGAACTTTATATGGGACTCTTGTCCTGTTGTTCTATCCGACAACTATAGTTGGCAAGCTTGTACTGTAAATTGTTTTTCTGTCTATATTTTTGTAGTGCGGTTTGTTTGTCATTGTAATACACACTATGCATAACTCGCGCGGTCACAACACGAAAAAGAGGCCGGTAGGTCCTCTGGAATGTTGAAGTTGAAATACTAGCAGGAGGTGTGAAACGTGTTGAACATGATTGTTTAGTTGAACAATGTTGCTAATCTGTCCTCATTTATCCTTTATTTTTCTTTATAGTACAACCAGCCAGGCGCATAGCAAATTAACGGCATTGTTTCACTGAACATTCGTTCAGTGCATTTCACAATCTCCCCGGGCGCTTTAATTTCAACATTCAATAGGACCTACCGGCCTCGTTGACATGCTAGTTACCAGGACTTATGCATAGGGTCTATAATGTGCTAAATACTAGTTGTAAAGTTAATAAATAAATAAATAAACTTCAGTCCCTGTTTTCGAGAGTCACGGATCAGTTGATGACGAAAGAAATTCAAAAGAACAACACTAATAATTGCAATAATTTACCTGCATAATTCTTAGGTTGCCAATAGAATCCACATTTGGTGGGCTGGTTGTCTGCTTGATAAGTTGACAGAACACCTGGACAAATGCAAGTTAAACCTCAAAACGATTGTGGATTAACACTTTCTAGCCACGAGTTGTAGGCGTTAAAGGGGACCTCCACTAAAAACAGTGTTTGCTCTCAACTGCTCCGTATGGCTGCCTAAATATATTACTGTGTTTGTTTCCTGTAAATTGTACACTGGATGTCACTTACACACCGGCTGTCAATCAAACTCATTGGAATTTCCCGGGCGCCGCCATCTTGGATCTTATGACGTCACACGCTTGCCTCTATTGTCAAAAAACAATAGCTCTTTTGTTGTGTTAGCCTGAATTTCAGCCGGTTCCGGTTCGTTCCTTCAGTGACGTCAAAGCGGATTAAAATTTTAATTTATGCAAATACAACTGCCACGGCGGCTGTAAAGAGTTCGTTGGGTCACAAAAACAAAGCTCTCGCCTTGAGAAATTATTTGAGATTATGTCAAAATTGAGACCCTACCTATCTACATTATCATTTCCTTCTCAAGGGTCTCTTAAATGTATGCTGTGAAAAACCTTTTTGAAGCAACAAATCGTTCAGTTACAGTTGAGGCCTTCGTCTTCCATTTACTAGTAAAGTCTCTCGATCTGCCGTTCGGTTCGAGACAGGGAGAGATTACCTTTGTAAATAATGCAGCAGAAAAGTAGAAGGATATTTGGAGAATTTACAAAGAAGTTCGAAGACACTTTTTACGGGAAAGAACAGTTCCTTGAAGAGAGTAGCGACAGTTTTACCACTGAGTGTGAACGAATAATCGATTATCAACAACCCGCGAATACGACTGGCGACGTGAAAACCGTACATGTTTACAGAACAGCCGGCTGGTTATTTTGCAGGACACTTTCAATCTATTTCCAGTTGTTTTCCTTACGAATTTAAGGTCTTTGCCAAAGACAAGCACTCCATTGAAACTCATCAACGATCAACCATCGCGAGTCCAAAATAGAAACAAAACATCCTGCCGTCTTCTCTGATGAGTCACTTATGATAATTATGCGAAATTATAAAATATGAACCAATCAAATATCACTACCAGGTTTTCTGGTTAGTGACGTCACTGGACGGCATTATCGGCTATTGGATTCAGTCGTCTCGAGAGGGAGGGACGAACCGGAGGAGACGGCTGAAATTCAGGCTATTGTTGTGTAACAATAAGGCAACACTGCGACGTCTTAACTTCCAAGATGGCGACCACCGCGAAATTCTAATGAGTTTTATGGATAGGAAAGTCGGTCTATTAGTAGAATTTAAAGGACAATGAACACAGTAATCTATTTAGGCATCCATAAGGAAAGTTTAAGAACTAATCTTGTTTTTCAGTGGTGATTCAGCTAAGAACTATAGTAGAATGCATTGTTGTGTGGCAATGAGCTTCCCTCGCATAGGATTCTCGTGTGTTGCAGAATATAGATACACTGGGAGATAGGGATCAATATTCTGAAATAAAGTTTTGTAGAAAGTGCTTGTTTCATTCCATTTTAATGGGGAAATCCTTTTCTGACCAATAGGAATTGCCCAACACAAAACCTACGAAACTGGCACATTTGATAAGGTTCCTCATATACACATGGAACCACCGTGTAAATCATTTCATCACACTTTAATAAAATCAGAGAAATTGATACTTCTCTCTTACTTTTAGACGATTCTTATGTTTAAACCAATGAAATCAAGAGTTTGAACAGTACAACATTAACACTTCACTACATTCCTTTGCCTAATACTTCATTAACGAATCAATTGAGCTCGTGATCCCCATGGGAAAAGCGTTGCCATGGGTGCTGGAGAAAAAGCTATCTTTAAAAACGCAGTTTTAGAAACGGGTCGACAATCGATTGGAGGTGGAAAATAGGATTTACAAACAGGTTTTACTGATAACACTACCGATCTCGTACAAGGCCTTTGAATAAATGAAGTCAGCTATGTTTTGCCACCCAGTACAACCACGTGGTTTGTTAGCTGCAGAGGGCCTATTACATACCAACAGGCAACGTCTCCTCCCTTAATGCTTCATTGAAATGATATTCATACAGTCTAAGGAATTCCTCACATAATCGTTTTATCCCAAGACTATTAACTGAAGCATGACAACTATCGGCGGGAGGGGGGGGGGGGGGGGGGGGGGGGGGGGGGGGGGGGGGGGGGGTGAGCTGTTCTTTGGAAGGGACTAACCACAAAGACAACCTTAAATTCATTCAAGGCACAATGTCATTCTAGTTCGTGAATTACATGCAAATTTCATTAACATAGCCGGGGTTAAATGCTGTACAACATTACCAACATGTATGTAACTTTAGCTATCGTAAATAATTCCAATTAGGTTTTTAGATTAACATTCTAAATTTTATGAAATATATCCATTATTGTAGATAGTATTAATATACTAAATTAGTTTCAGTCTTACTCTGGAAGATCAAGATCAATCTCTGGAAGATCAAGAGCATTCTGTTAATTAATGAAGACATACCCTGTCAAAACAAACAGATCTACGTATACTGTATATACGCAATATTGTCCTTGAAAACTATTGATCACATACATACTGAGATTTACGAATGGAATAACTCATGCGAAAACCCACTTCACAATTTTCCTTAACCAATCAGAATCGCGAAACGAATTTTTCACACGTGCGAAAAGCGTTTCGTCCAATCAGAAAACACCTGCAAAAACATATCGGGATTTTCAAACTGGACTTGAGATCGGAGGCGCCACTTTCATTCACTAAGAAAGTTGGAGGGTTTTTTTAAATAATGTAATATTGATCTGTAAACAGCCAACGATGTTAAAACTTCCAAGTCAATTGAGTATATTATCGACCAAGAAAACAAAATCACAAGAGCAAAAACTTAGAGAAACAGCCGTAAAGTTACTCAAAGAGACAAATCTACCGAAATAACTCAACAGATATTGAGATAATCTATGTGAAATCATTCTTAGTATCAAAAGAAAATACGGCGAAGATTACGAGCTTTCAATCCTTCGTGGAGTGATTTCAACTTTCATAGACCATCGACATTTGAAAAATCGTAAATATTCTGTGAGCAGAGAAAACCTACAAGCCGTGGAGATGTCTGGAAACTCGTAGCAAACAACTTGGAAAAAGCAGGTATACTAATCTATTGACGATGTAAACGTGTAAACTTTATTTGTTGAATCAAAGACAGTTTCATATTGATGTTGAAAACTATTTCAAGGCTGATGTCAGTTTAGAAAGTAAGATTTTCTTTCCATTTTGATTGTATCGAGCATAAATTTTAGTCTATGTTGAGTCGGATACGAAATGCAAAACAAAAAATTGAAAGCTACAAATGTACGTGTTCAATGACAAGACCTAAATAAAACCTGTTTGATATTGGAGAAAAATCTCAGTATGTATGTAATAAACAAATTACAAGATGGAAAGTGTATTGTATTTACGCTCGTACCTCGCTCGTTCGTTTTGTGAAAACAAACTCGTGCGTAAATACCATATGCCAGCACTTGCCATTAAGTAATCTCTATATCTGTACACAGTTTGTTAGTTATTTCGCATATTTGCTTTGATTTTAACCATCCCACACTGTACGCGAGGTTCATCAGTTCATATGAAAATCGCTGATAATAACTGCTTCCGATCCGGAATGCGAATATAAAGGCCTGTCACCGCTAGTGACACAGCCACTTTAATAGGCACACGAAATGGGGACATCGTGACACAGCCACTTTAATAGGAACACGAAATGGGGACATCGGGGTCAATAAAAAGCCTACATCAAACTAATCATCATAATTATCTTATTGTTAAATTCACAATTCTAACCGAGAACGTAATCTAATTACCCAAATACTAATTCATATAACACAAACAGAGTACATACTTCATCTCTAAGTGCCTTCAAATCTTGACATGTTTGCAAAATACCCTAAGGAGGAAAAAGATCACACAGGAATATAATTAGAACAGTCTACTGCAAAGGGTCTTAGTAAATAAGAGGTATACATAACAGACGGCAGTCACGGCACTAGCATGGCTCCGGTACTAGTTACCTGAATAACAGGAATCGGATCACCAAGCGACTCTTGCTCTTGAAGCGAGTTGAAGATCCTCACTGCTTCCTCGTGGAACGTCCCATAACCCTTATCCTTAGCACCTGAAAACAAAAACAAACAATGTTTTAATTCCCCTTTCTCGAAAGCATACACCTCTTTGAGTCCTCTCTCCTCTGAACGTTACCACATACTCAGTGTAAATAGAAAAAACACTTCTCTACACGCTTGTGAAGGAGTAGAAATTCATTACCTGTGCAATTATAGTCTAATACCATTACAACGGATATATGTCTGTGAATTGTCAAAGATCTATAAAGCCTGGTTTGTACCAGCGACACAAGCAACATACGCCGACGCAGTAATGCATTATCATTGTATCATTAGAGGCGCTTGTTCCTATCTCGCACCTGCATGTGACAAGTACCGCTAATGATACATAGAGCAGATTTCGTATGAGTGGGACAAACTACGGCATGTCCGTGGCCTGCGTGGCAAAAGCAGGGAGAGCGGTCCCCCCCCCCCCCCCCTTCCCCACGCAGGCTAGCGTTACCCTAACCGTGCTGTACCGTAACTCTGTAATTTGATTGGATCAGCAGGGCAAAAACAATGGGAAACCATTTCAAAGTCACGGCATGCCTTACGGTAACCGTGCCGTAGTACGTGCCGTAGTTTGTCCCTGCTCTATACGGCACTGAATTTGCGTATGTTGCTTGTGCTTATGTCGCTATAGGGAAAACCAGACTTGATCGTATGTATAATTCAACACATATTTCTCTTCTGTGTCACAAGGTTATTAATTATATAAATGGGAGCATCAGGGTTGCTATACTCACATTTGTAAGGGCCAATATACATTACTCGTGAAGCAGCGCCTGGACCAGTACATTTGTGGATTGTATGTAAGTAATTAGTTAGTTACAGGTTAGAAACATGTGCAATATTAAGACAATTGCAGTGAGACAATTAGAATACAGTGGAGAAGTGGTGTTACACAAGGGAATAACCCATTTTCGATATATGCTTTACTTGTCACGCACTTCACTTGTCACGCACTTCACTTGTCACGCATAAAGGTTTCAATGTGAGGCTCCGGGGTAAATTAAATTCATTCTATTCTCCGAGTAAAGAATACATTTAGTTTACCCAGGAGAACATTGCAAACTTTGAGCGTTACAAGTGAAGCATATATCGAAAGTGGGCTGTTAGAATTAGTCTCATTCCTACTCAAGGTGTACCACATGTCAAATAGATGAAACAAACGTAAAAAGAAAGAACCAGAATGATACTGGGATATTCAGGGTAGTAGTAGTAATTTATTTACCCACGTTTCACAGAGCGATTGACCGTATTCCTAAACACAGAATAACCACTACAAATCCGAGTCGCTTATATCGGGATTTTTTAGCCACTGCAATACTAAATGTATCGTCGATATCATATGTCACCAAGCGTTTGTTGCTTGCAGTGTAAAATGTGCCTGAATCAGTGATTGCTAGTGCATCTATTCTTATTCCTTGTTCGAGGAGTTCTTAGTTTGTTGTTATTGAAGGATGCATCTTTACTAACTTAACATTTTGTCTCACAGCGCCTTTCACATTTACAAGACCCAAACTTTCTTAAGTTGGAGGTTTTTTTCGTTCATCAATTAAACGTGCCTTTATACTCCACCTCGATTCTCATTGGATAAAATAAGAACGAAACGAGACATCGCTTTAGGCGTCACAAAAGCCAATTAGAATCCGGCGTGCTTGTTTTAAGTAATGGCTAACAGACCTATTAACAACACAACACGTCACATTTCGAGTCGCGTAATCGGTATAAAAGGCCCTGTAATGTCTTAACTTCTTGCACAAGGGAATATTCGTCGTTTATTATACTACTAACATATTACTAGGCGAACAGACAAGCGGAAAATGAACAACTCACGGGAGGACTGTGAATGCCCGTAAGGCAGGGCCAGCAGTGGTGACTTGAGCGGTAGTTTAGAGTACTTCAGTATCGGGTTGGTCCGGATGATCTGCTCAACCTCGATTTCGTTCGCTGCGTTCTAAAAAAAATCCAATATGAGCTATACATCAGAAAAGACCATTCTAAAAGGGTTTTAGAACTTAATGGAGAAGAGGAATAAATTGAACAAAGGGGTGGAGAGTGCCACGGTCTCTTCTCTGTTGTTCTTACAGGAGCTTTTAGCTCTTTTGATATGTAATTAAATACGTAATGTAGTTGTATGTACGTTATGTAATTATACGGTTATTGTTTATCACCGATATTGAAGAGGTTTGCGTCCCGCTGTCATGACGCATCAACGGCAGAGATTCGAACTGAAACTTCACCTACTGACATATTAAAGTGTTGAGTAATACGAATCAGACTCTTGAGTGCTCGCTTACGAGAGCTTAAAAACAAAGGAACCACGTAGTTGGTAATTCCCCAAAAGTGGTCCGCGGTCGCTTACGAGAGCGGTCGCTTACGAGAGGTTTTAATTACAGAGATTACGTGACAATTCAAACGGGGTTTCGCGATGGTGAGGTCACGGGTCATGGAGCTTGGACGTACAATCTTATGCTCTCACATGGTTTTAACCTTTTTAGTGCGTTTCGTTTTATGTTTCTCATGACCTTACTATTCTGAATCAACCTATTAATTCTGGAGCCATTGGAAACTTAAATTTGGAAAGGAATTGTACCACTACAACTTATTTAGCCACAGCTAGCGATGTTCATTGCCTCAGAACGCCGATACCAAGTGCCACCATTCTATCAATCAAGAGGAAGTTTTATCGACGAAGAATACTTTTATTCTACCAGTGGAACTGCTACATTTAATCCTTCAGAGATACAAATCATCCTCAGTGGTGATATTCATCCACAACCTGGGAGCGATTATAGAATACC